>CM074307.1:12311233-12348733 GCA_037194245.1 Opsariichthys bidens | reverse complement strand
CAACAAACCGTCCCATACCGGCGTGATGAAAAAGATCTTAAACTAGATGGAACTAGATTAAATATTTTGACTGTTGCGATTCCAAATCGGTATAATGACCTGTAAATCTGAGCATCGGACAAGTGTTCACTGTTGGTCAGAGGAGAACTGACCCCGACTAAGCCTGGTTTCTCCCAAGGTTTTTTTCTCCATTTGTTGGAGTTTTGGTCCTTTGGCTTGCTTAAGTTGGGGACACTTGCTTGATATTCAGCAGTGTTTTTGGTGTCGTTGTATGTGAACTGAGCTGAACCGGACGATTACGTCACTGTTTTCTCCAGTGCTGATATACATAAATTAACTAGACTAATAACTAGTGATCTTTGCAACGGAATGAATCAATAATATATAGAATAAGCTGGACAATGATACCATTTTTTTGGGAGCTGCTGTGCAGCCAAATTATTTGGCAATTATTAATGTAAAGCTGCCACAATTTGCACTGTAAATAAAGATGACTTGACTTGACTTGATTAATGTTTTGTGCAAACAGAAACCATCAAACAGGT
The DNA here is from genome assembly GCA_037194245.1 of Opsariichthys bidens. NCBI lineage: Eukaryota > Metazoa > Chordata > Actinopteri > Cypriniformes > Xenocyprididae > Opsariichthys > Opsariichthys bidens. Next base: position 12,348,188 of record CM074307.1, on the reverse strand, counting down.
TTGAAACCAACTAAGCAGCACCATCGCACAGGTTTGGACATGGGGATCATATCAGATTCCCAGAAAAAAAAATCTTCTCATCCCATCCTCCATGTATAAGAATGCCTGTGTGAACATTAAGGAACAAAAATATATGGGAATATACTGCAAAATATAAAGTGTTATTCTGTATTACTGTCACAGATCCACCATATCCACACTACATCACCTGCACTTCATCTGCACACGCATCACACCGGCTTTATTAGCACACACCGCCTCTCTCCAGTGTCCGGTCTCGTTTATATAATGAAGGACTTTTGAATGCTATTACAGTGACTTTTCTCCAACGACCTCCATGTGCTTACCTCCTGTGTCATCTCCAGCGTGTTCTCCAGCGTCTGTTTACCCTAAGTCTTCGTCTGTGTTATACTTGCCTGAATTAGTGAGGTGCGTGCTGTCCTCTGTCCTCCATCCACCTCTTCCACGATCACATCCATTATATTCTTCATCATCACAGCCAACTCATCATCAGAACTGCTTCCTTACCTGCCGTTTGCCTCAATGCTGCCAATAAACGCCATCTGTGCATTATATTCCTCTGGGTCTCCTTCTGTAACAATTACATAATACATTTCCCTATATATGAATAATTTGTATAATAATATACATATAATAATATACAGCATTGACCATGTCTGGCTGTATATTGATACATTTAAAATATTTAGAAATGAAGACATATAGCGTTAAGTGTAATATTCATAAAACTTTATCGTGTACATATATGTTCCCATATAAATGTTACTGTATCTAAACGCATATGCACCCCTTCACAGAATGAGTTACAGCAGATATATAGTTCCCAGCATGCTTTGCTTTGGTGTGTTAAAGAAGAGTAAATGTTCAAACTAAATGTTATTTCATGTGTTTTTGCTTGATATATAATAACAATCTGTTAGTTTTTAAAGCTGTATTTTGGAATTTGAAAGGTTTTCTGGTATGTCTGAGTTTTTGGGGTTCTTGTGCTGTAGAGTTTGGGTTATCTTAACAGGCCAAACACTAACACTATAATAATTTTAAAAATAATGACTCTTCAACACAGTGAGTCTCTTTGCTAAATACTTTAGAACATGTGGGAGTGCTTGTGATTTATTGTTAACTAGCTTGCAAATATGAATCACAATGTAATTTATAAGATATAAATTAAAATATTTATTTGTATGTGTGTTTATACTGCATGAGTAAATATTTCTGCAATATATTTTTACACATATAGTACCAAATCTTATCACATGTACCGACAAAAAAAAAAGAAAAGATTTGTGGTATGACAGACATACCAGAAAACCTTTACATATATATATACCTCTATATATATTATGAAGTGTATTACTGAAAATATAATTACATACATTATGATATATTAGTAAATATATTGTCACATATATTTGAATATATGAAAAGCAGCAATCATGTATTCAATATATTGTAATATATTAATACAATATAATATTTTGTATATTTTCAAATGTACCATTGAATAATTTAATATATTGATCATTCATGTAGAGAAATAGATTTTCTTTGGGAATGTAAACTGAACAGCTTTACTAAGGGTTTGATGAATCTTACAATGGAAAATCTGCACCATGTCTACCGGATGCGTTATGAATATGTACCTTACTTTGTAACAATCTTATGTTTAATTAATTTTCAACTAAGCTTTCTTCTCTCTTCTTTCTGTTAAAAAGAGGTCAAAATTTGAGCTCAGATAAGACTTCCTCTTTTTTCAACTGCCTAAAACAGCCTGGACAGTTATCGGTAAAAGTAGTGACGTAACCATAGAATTTCTTGTTCTGCGAGAAAGTTGCCTAGTATCAGTAATAGCCCATAGCGATCTGTCAGTCGAGTTGTTAAGCCCTCTGGCAAACAAACTAGCTGTGACTTGTGATAAACTGGTAAATGAAAGTTCTGTGAATCTTAGGGCATCTCAGTTTTTACCATCACAGGTTACAGTTATCAACACTAAATCACTATCTTCCGGTCAAGATGGAGAGGAAATATCTGCATTCTTAAAAAAAAAAAGCCCCAGTCCTGTCCTCAGTCAGGAGAATGATAGTGAAAGATGTGGTTGGTATGAAAATGAATTTGGACGTGCATACTGCCTCTGCCAAAAAACAAACCGAGTTGCTCCATCCTTACAGTATCATGATTTTGCAAGACAGGAATTCAAAGATTAAATGTCAGTGACAAGAAACATTGCAACCAATCATAAACTTAAGTTTGAAGATGTTTCCTTATTTGGACAAAGATAGGTATTCAACAGTGACGAAAATGAATACATTACAAGAAAGTTATAAAATGCTTGGAGTCTTCTGCTCTCGGCCTCTTGTCATTCTGAAAGGAACAAGATCTTTATTTTGGTAAAAACCTTTGTCTTACTCTTAGAGGTGAGAATCACTCTCTTTCACTGACGCTCTCCCTCTCTGGACATTCTTTCATTCTCTCATCAAGTTTATATTTTCTCTTAAAAATCATTGTCCATTACTTTGCAGAACAGCCATGGTGATCTACACAGTAACGGCACACACAGGAAAGGGCCTCTTGGCGGGCACCACCAGCCTTATCTACATCCAGCTGCGTGGTAGTGAGGCTGAGAGTGAGGAACAGAATCTAAATCACATCCAGGGGTTCTGGCAAGGATCGGTAAGTGCAACAAATTAAACCAACATTGAGGAGATTTGGTCCAAAAACCATCAGTCAGAAAGCTACATTTAATGGGAGATATTTGAAAGAGTGAGTTTAAAAGTTGTATGGAGTTATGATTAAAAAAAATGCATTTTTTTATTTACCTTAAAATTATCTTTCCAAATGTACAATGGTGTATTATGACCATTGTAGGTAAAAATAATTATAATTATAAAAATATGGAGCTGGAGGAGGAGGGATAAAATTCAGAGAAAAAACTCCAGTATTCTGTGAATATTAAGTCACAAATTTGCAGAGATGGGGAGTAAATCACTGCTGTGAAAGTCTCAAGTAAGTCTCAAGTCTTAACCTTCAAGTCTCAAGAAAATACGAGTAAATTTTTGTGAGAATCAAGTCAAGTCACTGCTTTATGTCAAACAATTCAATTCAAGTCATAGCTGGAGTCAAAATAACATAAAAGCATGGAAAGTATTTAGCTACAGCTGTTTCAATATGCCTCAAACATTGCAGAAGACCATGAAAAGGTATTAAACAATTCAAGTATAATGGTCTCTATGCCACTGAAGGGCATTCTTCAAACAGACATCAACTTTATGGGACGTGAACGCATCTTTACATTCACAGAAGACGTGTTCTCTTTTTGCGCCTAAATGGTTTAAAAGCATTTACATGAATATGAATGAGATCGTATTGTAATGCTAGCCAAAGGATAACAGAAAAAACAGATGCCACGTCAATTGCAGTCAATATTTTTAATGCGTTAAACTGGGAAAAAAAAAAAGAATCGCATGTGTTAAATGGACAGCACTGATTTTAACCCAATTTTCTGTTTAATGAACGCAAAACCAATTCAAAGTCAACCCTTAACATGTCCAGAATGTGGTCTGTCACAGCAAATATAACCTTTGACTAGCCAAAACGTTAGTGTTAGCTGAAAAGAGCGGGACCGACAATTTTTTGTGGGATTTGAATCTTAAAATGAAATTCAAAGTGGTGGTTGAGCTGTTCTTCTCTTCTAAGCACAGTCTTGCACATAATCCTGATAACGTTACCAAAACTTAATCATTCTTGGCGTAGCGTCTGTTCAGTCACATGTCCATGCTCTTACGTCTCTCTGCTTGTCTGCTGCATGTGCGGTGCGTTCAAAAACAGATATTTATTTAACAAAAGACAGTTTATTTCGAGTCATTTCACTCAAGTCCGAGTCAAGCCTCAAGTCATGAATATCAAGTCAAAGTCAAGTCAAGCCTTTTATTAATATTTGTCAAGCAAGTCTCAAGTCCTAAAATTTGCAACTTAAATCTGACTCGAGTCCCCAACCTCTGCAAATTTGCAAGGAAAAACTCGGAAAAATAGAGACCAGGAACCAGATTGTGAGGCTGTGGTTTGTGGATTGTGAGGCTCCACCTTCACGCTACCGCATACAAACAAGGAACAAGGAACGTTGAAACGTGTCTGGCCAGTAAAATGACCACATCGCTTCACTTTGCCTCAGCCATCGAGAAACTGGTTCACAGTGAACTTTGACCTTGGGTGCTCTCTGGACGATGCCTTCGGGACACACGCTGTAGATCAGGTTCAGGTTGAATGCAAAGTGAAGTGATGTGGTTATTTTACTGGCCAGGAACATTTCAGTGTTCCATACTATTTGCACCTCCTGACTAACATGAGCGTCAGTGGTATGATGAGGTAGGCTACATCCTTCCAATATTAAGCAATGTGGTTCCTTGAAACATTTTTTTTTCTCACAAATTTGGGGCTTTATAATCACAGAAAATTCAAGTTCTTTTCTTGCAAATTTGTGATTTTGTAACCTCAGAATATCTTTCTTCTTGAAATTTTGCACTTCCTCCCTCAACTCCAAATTATTATTTTTATTACCTACAACGACCCTGATAAGCCCTTGTACACGTGTCTGTGCAGGAGCGAGCATTTAAGATACACTGTAAGGAATCCCTGGGAGAGCTGATTTCTGTCAAGCTGTACTCCAAGCCATTTATGGGTCTTCTTTACAACCAGTGGTTCTGCGATAAGATCGTGGTCAACACACCAGAAGGTGACAAGATTTTGTTTCCTTGCTACTGCTGGCTTGACTGTAACGAGAGGCTCGTTTTAAGACCTGCTAAAGGTAGGCACTTCCAATTCAGGTCACGGCCAAAATTCTCATTTACCAGTGTACTTGAAAGTTCAGTGGTGATTTCTTCCAAATGTACTGCGCATACACAAACACAAACACACACACACACACTCACACCCACACTCACACCCACGCACTTACACACTCACACACACACACACACACTCACACCCACGCACTTACACACTCACACACACACACACACACTCACACCCACGCACTTACACACTCACACACTCACCCACACACACACACACTCACACCCACGCACTCACACCCACGCACTTACACACTCACACACACACACACACACACACCCACACCCACGCACTTACACACTCACACACACACACACACACTCACACCCACGCACTTACACACTCACACACTCACCCACACACACACACACTCACACCCACGCACTCACACCCACGCACTTACACACTCACACACACACACTCACACCCACACCCACACTCACACCCACGCACTTACACACACACACACACTCACACCCACGCACTTACACACTCACACACACACACACACACACACACACTCACACACTCACTCACACACACACACACTCACACCCACGCACTCACACACACACTCACTCACACCCACGCACTTACACACTCACACACACACACACACTCACACCCACACTCACACCCACGCACTCACACACACACTCACACACACACTCACACTCACACCCACGCACTTACACACTTACACACACACACACACTCACACCCACGCACTTACACACTCACACACACACACACACACACACACACACACACTCACACACACACACACTCACACCCACGCACTCACACACACTCACTCACACCCACGCACTTACACACTCACACACACACACACACACTCACACCCACACTCACACCCACGCACTCACACACACACTCACACACACACTCACACCCACGCACTTACACACTCACACACTCACACACACGCACTCACACACACGCACTCACACACACGCACTCGCCATTTCAGCTGAAAGGCTACGCAGGTGTCTGTTTTAGACTTGTTAGTGAACACACACACACACATATATATATATATATATATATATATATATATAGCATCAGGCCACAGGTTTTCATCAACATAACATCCTTGTATATATATATATATATATATATATATATATATATTTATATATATAATGAATGAAACAGAAACACTAATTTTGAAAATGGAACAAGGATGTGATGATGAAAACCTGTGGCCTGATGCTCGAGAGAGAGAGGATCAGGATTAGCCCCTCAATTATTTGTTGGAATTACAGTATATACTTTTAGTTTCTACCTTTTTTTTTCTCATTACTGTAATTCCGTAAATTACTACAGACTATTGAATCAAACTGCTAATTTTCATTTACCTTAAAGAATTGTTATGTTCTAAAAATTTAAATAAATCATGTGAAAGAATGTCTCTTTTCTTTGAAGAAAATATTACTTTGTATGAAGTCATTGAAATTGGTCAAACTGTAAAGATGACAAGATTGTATTTTCTGTGTTGGCGTTTGATGCAAGTGTTTTTCCTCTCAGTGTGTTCTGAGTGACAGTGTGTGTTATTTCATTGAGGGTTGTGCATAGTGTTTGGCTGCACTGAGCCTGTTTTGAGCCGTGTGTTCAGAGTCGTGTTGCTCGGAGTGAGTTTTGCAGGTGATGTGAACGGTTTAGCTCAGGTGACTGTTGGTAGTGCAGACTGGAGTTAGAGTTTTGCACATGTGACTCCAGTTGTGCCCACTGTTGTTTAGCAATCGAAAAAAAAACTGTAAATATTTTGTTGCGATCCCAATGACCCGTAAATCTGACTGAATCATAATCATGCTCTGTTTGCTGTTGAGGAGAACTGCCTGGTTTCTCCATTTTTTTCTCCATTTTGTCACCTGCTGGAGTTTGGGCTCCTTGCCGCTTGCTTAGTTGGGGACACTTTATATTCAAAAACGTTTCTGATCTGCCTGTATTGACACCTTTTTATGCAAACTGAGCTGAGCTGGACTATGACATCACTGTTTTCTCCAGAGACGTAGTACAAATGAATGAACTACATTAATAACTATTTTTTTTTTATTATTTTTTTTTTTTTACAAAAGAATGAATTAATACTGAACAATACTGAACTAATCTATGCAAACCAGGTTTATTTACATGCCCAAGATCCCCGAATACAAGATCAGCTAGTTGGCAGTGGAAACCCAGGCACACTTTTGTATATTGCAGAATTCCTTTAATCAAACATTTCTGTCTTCATATGATGGAGAGATAATGTCAAGTGTCAGATGCTCAAGTGAAGTATAACTCCAACACAGGTCAGGACTAGAGATTACAGCTATCATTGCTGTGATGTTCATTGGCTGATGGCTTGCAGATGTACTGTATATGTAGTTGTCACTCATGCTTTTTTACAAGACAATGTGTCTCAGAAGACTGTGACTTGGCTATAGGCCAATGCCACCATTAGCCTTTTTAAAATAAAGTACATTTGTAATCAAATTAAATATCTATGATAAAAAAATAGATGGATGACAAGTCATCTTCCTATGATCAAGTAATTATATAAACAAAATATAGCCTACAATTTTTTTTTTCCAAAATATTTACGGTTGCAAACGAACAAATTTAGATTTTGAATTAATGATGGCATTTGCATTTCAGCTTTACTTGTGTTCCAGGACACCAACCTAATAGCTCAAAGACAAAGGATGAGGCATCTAGAAGAACAACAAAAGTTATTTAGGTTTGTGGGCAGCACGCCAATACAAGTCGGGTGTGACAGCAAAGTGTCTGCGTTCTATTAAAATAAATTCAATGATATTAAATACCTTCTATTGAAATACGGTTGAATATTCCACTCCCAGGTGGCGCGTGTATGCTGAGGGTACACCCCAAGTTATCGATTACGACACTGCCCTCGCTCTGCCAGCTGAAGTCCGATTCTCTTTCACAAAGGAAACAGAGTTTTACTCCAGTGCTGGAAAGCAGTAAGTGACAAAGTCATTTTTTAACCCTCCTGTAATGTTCATCTTTTTGTTGCACACTATTCAGTGTTTGCGGGACCCAATATTGTGTTTTTAGAACAACACAGCCATAAGAATTTAGGGAAACAACTGAACAGGTGTCGACTCTAATTTAATTTCAATTACAAGCAATATGGACAATCGGCCTATTCATGGTTAATCTTTGCCATGTAGGCTACTTCTTACAGATCGCAAATATTGGTAATGAGGGAGAAGACAGATTTCTCACCTACGATTTACAAATTTCAGTTGTATCCGGGTTCCACGGACACAACCACCACAGGAGAGATAATTATGTAGGTGACGTACAGGCAATGCTAATATTTACTTTGGAGTATGCTTTCACCATGTATACTCAGCTAAAGGTAGGCTACCCAAAGTATGGCAACTCCAGAGACGCATTTAGGGAGTAACAAGAGCACAAGTAGTGCATTCATGTTTGTTCCAAGAACGCACGAAGATGAGGGATAACAGAATGTCTCTTTTAATGACAAAACCGGGAATAAACGAACAGCATACACGAACGATAACGGACAATGAGTGAAGGAAACACAAGGGTATATATACAGACACTAGTGACATGGACACAGGTGAAAGACATAACTGATGATGACGAACAGCTGACGATAATGAACAAATGAAGACAGGGAAGGAAAACTGGGTCACGCGAGGATCACAAGACAGGCCAGACAGACTGACAGGTAAACACAGACTCTAACATCAAGACAGCAACCTCAACCATTTCTCCATTGTTGTTTGAACAATGGACTGTATCAAGGTTTCTTGTTTGCAGGTGAGCATAAATATGGTGGTTTTTTAGTTATAGATTGCAATGGTGGAAATGTTGAATATTTATAGCTCGAATTAATTTTAAGTATGCTTTTGTTAAAATTAATTGTGGTGATTTAAAAACACGATCCACGTATATTCAGTGTATTTCGCATGTAATTGGATGCTTTGTCTAATTGAATACAGTAATATAATATCTAAGTTACTTCAAAAATGCTCACAACTAAAGCTAGGATGGATCATAGGTCGTATTTCAAGATTAGTTCCAGTATTAATGTTTGCACTGTGTACCTGTGTATGTAGGTTAGCTGCTCTGAAGCTAACTGGATTAGCTGACAGCAGAAGATCGTGGGACAGCATCAGCCAACTGGAAGTCATTATTTGTGAAAGCAGAGGGAAAACCATTGGTACTCATCTAAAATGAATGAACTGTTCAAAATGTTCTGTACTGTAGCATATGTTCTGACATAGCTTGCTTTGCAGAATACATTCAGGAGCACTGGGATAAGGACGAATTCTTTGGCTACCAGTTTCTCAATGGCCTCAATCCCATGATGATCCAGCGCTGCTCAAAGCTGCCCGGGAATTTCCTCATCACAGACGACATGGTCAAAGACTCGCTAAAAGGGAGCAGCTTGGAGCAGGAGATGAGGGTACTCGACTTGCTTCTGGCAATGATTTGGAATGACTGGGTCTGGTTTGCATTGGTTTTGTCTAAATTTCTGCTTTTCTTCATTATTTGGTGTGATCTACCCCCACACTCAGAAAGGGAACATCTTCCTGTCTGACTATAAGATGTTGGACGGACTGGTGGGAAATGTAGTCAGTGGCAGGCAGCAGTATCTCACGGCTCCCCTGGTCCTGCTGTACTGCAATCCTCATGGCATAATGCTGCCCATCGCCATTCAGGTGAGTATTTTACATCTGAGGTGGAGAAATCTATGGGGTATGAATATAACCTCTGTTATCTGCGGGAGAACACGAGACGTCACTCTGTATGTCCCCACGCCTTAAAAAGCATCAACAAAGGCTACAACATGTATACTACAGTACATAAAAATTTAATGTCGGAGCGGGATTTGAGCGAACGTCGTTTTACTGGTGAGCATGAGCTGGAGTGGAGTGCTCGCCTGGGCCGTGAGGGATCGTGTGGAGCACGCTGGGACAGAGCGGAATATTGAGCGTCACACCGCTTCACTTCGCTCACATGCACTGCACTTCAAATCAATGCTTGAAGACAGCTCGACCAGGGACAGAAGTCTGCTGGAGATGACAGCATTTAAAAGTCTTCAAAGCGAAACGGCTTCCAACAGTTCAGCTACTTAGGACAAATTGAAGAAGTGAAAGAGGCAGAACCAGTGGCGTGTACTGGCTTTAAAGCTGACCGACGCGGCCATAGTGGGATTAGAATTTGCATCAACAAGGTGACGTCAAAGTGCTTTGACCGAAAGAGAACTACGTAGCGGACCTAGGCGCCAAATGTCAGGGGGGCATTATTAAATTAAATACAGATGAAACAATCTCGAACGATGAGGTAAATAATCTAATTATTAAAAAGAAATAAAGGAAAGTTGAAATGTAATGTAAAACTGATGAGATGGCAAAACTGTCTGAATAATAAAACGTTAAATCAAATTAAGATGTCAATGTCTTCATAGAGTAATTATGACAGATGCCATGGAAATCCTTTATCATTTTCTTGAAAGAGAGAAATCACCACCTAGATTCCCACAGGAACTGTTTATACCATTTTCAAGCATGTTCAAATTTAATCTGCACAGTTAAGGCAAAACCCCAGCAAAGAGAATCCTATCTTCCTCCCAACGGATTCAATGGCCGACTGGAAACTGGCCAAGATCTTCGTCCGAAATGCAGAGTTTGCTGTTCACGAGGTCGACTTTCATCTGCTGAGAACTCACCTGCTGGCAGAAGTGTTCACCATGGCGACGTTGCGCAATCTTCCCACTCCACACCCTCTCTACAAGGTATTGAATCTGTCACGCACAAGTTGGTTTGATGTGTGAACGGTGAGGGCTCTTAGCAAAACAGGGGAATATTCCAGACATGCCAAATCCACAGAGAGAGAGAGAGAGAGACAGATTTTTGGAAACATCTAAAAATGAGTGACCCCAACTCTTATCATTATAAAGCCCTTAAAACCCATGAAATGAACAGTGAGAAGAGCCCCCTCATTCAGCTGGTCCTGAGGCTCCACACACACACTAACACAACTAACAACAATCAGCCTCAGGACACTGACACCCTCATACACACAATCCGGCCCAACCAAATTATAAAAGCACAACAAGAAAATGACCTGACCTATTGGACTGAAGCAACAGAAAAACAAAGTAAACTGGAATGTTATTTGGCCCTAAATAGAGACTACACACCCGCAGAATAACTGAGTACAGTGACACACTGCAAACTAAGACGAATAATGACGGGTTAGGGTTAGAGTTAAAGACTGAGCAATCACTCTCTCACTGTAGAGACGGGCAGATACAGACAGCACTGGCTGCCCAGAGAGAGACGCATCTGCCCGCACTGTGACCAGGGAGAAGTGGAGACAGAGCAACACTTCCTCACCAGCTGTCCCAACTATGAGGACATTAGAGGGACTTTCTATGCAAAATTTGAAATATCTTCCCCCGACTTCATACAACTAAACAATAAAATACAACTTCAACATTTATTAGGTGAAAAAAGAGACTGTATCACACTAGCGGCAAGATACATTGATGCTTGTCACAAAAAGAGAGAGTTGACGACTAATCAGTGATGCGCCCACACACACACACACACACACACACACAAACACTTACACAATACACACACTGATCATAAATTGTTCACAGAATTTTTAAATGTTCATAAACTGTTCTACTTGTTTGTTTTGTTCTAAAGATATGTATATACATGAATGATGATTGACTGTAAAATGCTTTGGCAATACATTGCTACCATTGTCATGCCAATAAAGCTCATTTGAATTGAATTGATAGAGAGAGAGAGAGAGAGAGAGAGAGAGAGAGAGAGAACTCTACTGACACTAACCAGTCTCAGACCAGCACTGCTTCTCCAAACATCAGAATAAACCAAATCTTCAAACAATCTAAAAACACATATCTGGAACATTGGGATGAGGAAACTAAAACACAAAGTAAATTACAATTCTATCGAACTCTAAAATCAAATTATGAATCAGAAGAATATCCCCAAAGTGTCAAAGACACAAAACAGAGACGGATCCTGACCAAGTACAGGCTCAGTGACCACAGCCTGGCCATCAAGACCGGCAGACACAGAAAGAGCTGGTCACCCCGAGAGCAACGGCTGTGTGTCCACTGCAGGAAAGGAGCGATCGAGACAGAGACGCACTTCCTCCACTTCCATGCCAATAAAGCTATTTTTGAATTTGAGAGAGAGAGAGAGAGAGAGAGAGAATGATAGCGAGTTAGGGGAGTAGGGGAGGGGAGTTTTTGCAGTTGTAGTCTGTGGTCTCTGTTGCCTATTTTACCTCAGAGATGTTGCTTTGCGATAAAGCCTCCCCTTCACTACGACTGTCTCATCTAAAGCCTGTGGATACAGACTACACAGAACATTAGATACATGAGGGGTCACTAATGACTTACTGAAACCCATTCATCTTCCTGTAACTTTTCTCCAAAAATGGAATCATTCTTTAAATTCTGTAATTCATGTAAAAATAACTTGAAGGAATAGGGAGTGACCTACAGAAGGCTTGCGGGTACACACACACACACACACACACACACACACACAAGAAATTAAAATTAATTATTCATTCATATATTTTTATCTTCAAAGAATGTGAAGGCGGTGAATGTAAATCTCTTATTTACTTTTCCTTCTGTAGCTCCTCTTTCCCCACATCCGATACACGCTCCAGATCAACATCATGGCCCGGAATGACCTGATATCCAAGGATGGGGCCATTACCATGGTATGCATATAGCATTATGAAAGAGGCACTAAAGGTTCAATCTCCAATTATAATCCAATGAACTCTTTACTGAATTCAGCTAATTTCTCCTCACGATCCGATCGAACTGCAGACATATCTTGTAAGAAGCATAATGCATAATGGCTCTTTAATGTTTTCTGTGATGACTGACTTCTTGAAAAATCTACTCTTTTCCTAAATGTATTATTTTTTATTTGACTTTTGGGAAAAATGTTTATGGAATCTGTGGTGCCAGAACTTTGCTGTGGCCTTTAACCTCACGTGTGTGAAGTCATGTGTCTTCTCTCCATTTACGATTTTACTCTAGTATGCAGGAGTAGGTGGAGAGTCATTGCAAAAGTTGCTGAAGCGCGCTACTGCCTCCCTGACCTACAGCGCCCTCTGTCTTCCCGATAACATCTCTGAGAGAGGCCTGGAGAAGGTACCGCACTACTACTACAGAGATGATGGGATGAAACTGTGGAACATCATCAACAAGTATGACCACCAGTGGAGTTTAGTCTAGTGTTGTTTCGATAGGCACATGTTCTGTGTCGCAAGTCGCTTTGAATAAATTCCTGCTTAAGAAATAATTGCAAAGCAAATCTACAAAAAAGTAAAGCTGTAAATATATAAACCTGGAAAACATCTAACCGTGAGGTTGCTTACAGGTTTGTTGCAGCTCTCTTGTCACACTACTATCAAGGCGATGCACACGTGCAGAAGGACACGGAGCTCCAGCGCTGGATCAGTGAGATATTCACCAATGGCTTCCTGGGGAGAGAGAGCTCAGGTCTGGCATCAGTCCGTCATCAGCGTTGATGCAGTTGAAGATGCAGCAAGTGTGATTTCTGGTGAAATAAAAATGTGTCTAGAACAATGAATTTGCATTTCCAAAGGAATTGTTCCCATATCAGGACATTTAATCCAACAAAGTTTTCCTTTCTTTTTCTGTCTTCAGCTCAGTATGTGCACAACATAACAAAGACATATTTGAAAACCCTTCTGTAATTCAGTGTTTCATGAAAAGTATTGAACCAGGTCAATAGACAAAAGTAGTTTATAGCTCAACTCTCCATATCAGTGTGTGTGTGTGTGTGTGTGTGTGTGTGTGAAAACATCCTAAACTGAGTTCCTCACATGAAACAGCCCTTCGTTCTTCTTCCCAGGAATACCATCATCTTTTCAGACTGTGAAAGAGCTCGTCAAGTTTGTCACCATGGTGATCTTCACTGCATCAGCCCAACATGCTGCTGTAAACAATGGACAGGTCAGTTCACTTCCAGTCCCTCAGAGCCATTAAAGCTGCAGCCCATCAACACTTTTTCGCAAATCCATACTTTCGTCTAGCTGTCCCTTCAGTGTCCTGGCTCTGTGAATGGGAAACAAACAGTGTTTTTTGGACTGAGCCATAAACAATACCAGCCAATCAAGCTTCGGGAGGGTGAAGGGGCGGGGTTTCAGTTGATTGGCTATTGAGCTCAAATATCAAGAACCTTTCGCAAATCAGATCTGCGGAATCTGCCTTTAAAATGTTGTCTGTTATGAACATTTCCTCAAGATGCTTTAACCCACAAGTATTCCACAACGACAAGAAAAACCTGTCCATATCTACTTTCCATGGCTTAAGTATTGTTAATTATGTGCTCTTATTATTCGTTGTGAATATTTGGCTCATATGTCACATTTTTCACCAATTCTTTCCTCCAGTTTGAATTTGGCGGCTGGATGCCTAACTACCCCACTGCCCTCAGGAAACCCCCTCCCAAGGAGAAAGGCCAGACCACTGAGGCCTCGATCCTGGAGACCCTACCGGACGTCAGCACGACGGTGAATGGGATGGCCGTCCTGAGACTGCTGAGCAAGGATTCTGCTGACCACGTGAGTTTGTGCATCATCAGGACATGATGAAAGGCTGATTCAATTTTGCTGTGAAAAATCTGAAAGGCTTTTTGTGTATGCCATCGGCTTATTTACGCTGCTTTCCTTCCTCTGGTTTGCATTACCTGACTGTTACATTACAAAGGACATTGAGCAAACTGTTTGCAAGCTAATGTGTTAAACAGTGATAGAAACGTGTTACTTTGATTTACGATTACAATCTTGTTACCCTCCATAGTACCCTCTGGGACATTTCCCAGAAAAACTGTATGATGAAGACGTCCCCTGCAAGCTCATTGGAGATTTTCAGAAGGATCTGAGGGAGCTGTCGGATCTCATCGAGGAGCGGAACAAGAAGTTGGAGCTTCCCTACATCTATCTGAACCCCAAAAATGTGGACAACAGTGTAGCCATTTGAAGGGACACAGGAGTCCTTCTTAACTCGTTTGCCTTTTCTATGAATCGCTTTGTCAATGAAAATTAAAACCAAAGCAAAAATAACTCAAAGCGAGTCATGGATATTGCCTTTCAGGAAAAAAAAAAAGATAAATGATAAATGATAAAAAAAGATAAATGATGTGAAAGGGACTGCCTGCATTATTTGATAAACTTGTGGGTTCTGAGATTTAAGTTTTTACAACTGTGCTGCCATAAATCAATAAAATCCTGCATTATTAAACATTGCATAAAAAATGTATAATTCTTTTTCAAACTCAAACACAACTATTCACACGGTTACAGTAAACTGCTGCATATGACACTAGTGTGAAAAAAAAACAAACAGTCCCGCTTTGTTGCTTATGTTACAGTGCAAAATACAATATGATGCAATTAATTTTTGTTTTCCAAAAACAACAACTTACTCAGGTTAGTATAATAACCAGCAAACAATGCGCTGTCTCTCTGTGAAATAGAGAGAGAGAGAGAGAGAGAGAGAGGATGGTCAGCATCACTGTAGTAGAAGAATCACGTTTCTTGTAGTATACTACATTACCCATGAATCCTTGCTGCCGGCTCTAAATCACACAGGAAAACGCATGGATTTACCCACATATCTGCTTCTAATCATCACATATATGTTCACATTCAGCATATGAACGCATTTACTCGGATTATCAAATTGACATTAAGACGAAGACTGTGATTCTTCGTTAGATATTATTAGTATTAGTGTTCTCAGGCTGACAGATGGCGTGAAACAGACGGGCGGAAAATAGGGCACGCAAACACAGCGACACAAACGCATTTGTGTTTATTCGGAGACGCATAGAGACTGGGGAATGATGGTGGACAACCGGCACGCCACAGCTCTGGTCATCGCCGGTGTTTTAAGCGTCCTGGCGTCCGTGTATCTGTCGGTGTCGGTCGGCTCGCCGCACTGGTACCGGTACACGAGCCCGTCGGTCCGCGCGGAGCCCAACGCCACGGAGCTGCGCGCGCTGCAGGACGAGTTTCTGGAGGGAGAGTTTGACGAGAAAACCGTGAGCGACGCGCTGTTCCGCATGAACGGGACGCTCGGGCTGTGGTGGAGATGCGTTCAGACGCCCACGGACGCGCACTGGTACCGAGAACCCGGTAAATATTGTTATTATCAGCAAGAGTTTTATTGTTGTAAAGATTATTGTGATTGTTGCCGGATTGTTTATTATTGACATTCTCCAGACGGACATTTAATTCCCGTTCTTGTACATCCATGTTGTTATCTTATGGTATATTGTGTTGTTTGTCTGTTTCAGATCCAAAGATGGTGATGGAGTGTGTGAGTTTTACTCTCTCTCAGCAGTTCACACCAAAATACAAAGAGCCGGGAAATCACAACAGTGGAGAAGATCTGATACGAACCTGTGAGCTAACACACACACTCACAAACACACACTCACACACAATAACATACTAACAAACACACACTTTATAATACACACACACACCAGTCAAATCATCTTCATCTATACAGATTGTTTCAAAGCAGTATCACAGACACGACAGGAAAATTAATGGACAGAGATTGATTTGTCTTTACAGAGCTCTAAGAAAATATAATTATTGAGTTAAAGTAAGTCTTTGAATCACTTCCATTGTAGAAGTTTTCAATTATTAACTTAGATGACACATTTTTAACTAAAACCCGAAGAGCTTTAAAGCGTTCTTGTTGTTCATTCATGTGTGTGTGACGCTTAGTCTGTTCTACAAAGTGACATTGCCAAATTACTTGTCTGCTCCGTCTAATACAGAAAAATTAGTCGTGTCTGCGGATCTAGGTAGTAGATCTTGGGTAGTTGTGGCCTAGTGGTGAGGGAGTCGGGCTTGTAACGTGAAGGTTGCTGGTTCGATTCCCACGCTGGCAGGAATTGAAGGTGGGGATTGTGAAAAAACAGCCTCTCTCCACCTTCGATACCATGACTAAAGTGCCCTTGAGCGAGACACCTGACCCCTGATTGACCCCAGCAACAGCTGCCCACTGCTCCGGGTGTGTGTGTGTGTGTGTGCACTTGGATGGGATAAATGCAGAGCACAAATTTCAAGTATGGGTCACCATACCTGACAATACGTCACGACTTTCACTATGCGAACTTTAATAACTGTGAGAATGTTTTATCTACACATGGAGAAAGGGAAGGGAAGGAGGGACAGTTTAGTTGACACTTCAGGGCGTTGTGGTCGTGTCGAGGCGCAGGTCCTTCATCTCGTCTGGATTCGGCCTGGATCTGGCAAACCTCTGGATAAACAGAGACTAATATTAGTGTAGACGCCATTCTGCTCCTGATGTAGCGAGAACATCAGGCGTCATGAGACGTGTTCCCGGTTCCGGCTGACCTGATCTATGTAGTCTAACAATTTACATGATTCGAATTTTATAAGTTGTTGTTGTTGTGTTATGTGAATGCCAGGTTAGAGAGATGTGTTTTTAGTCTAGATATAAACTCTCACACACACACACAGGTTTTGCTATTTTAGTTAGGGTCATTCCATAGTCATACTGTACAAACTGTACATTCTGTCCCCCCACCCCCCACCCCTAAACCTACCCATCACACAAAATATTCTGCTATTTTAGATCTTTAATAAAACATTGTTTAGTGTGTTTTCAAAGTTATTTGAAATGTGAGGACGCATGAAATGTTTGTTGTAATACCAGTGTCAAACCTATGTCATTACACACACACCGACACACACACTGACACCGACACACACTCCGACGAGACACACACACACACACACTCCGACACACACACTCACTCAGACACACACTCTTATCTGTTTGTCTTTGTGTGATTTATCAATGTGTGTGCAGATCTGTGGCGGTTTCAGTTCTTCCTGCCGCTGGTCTCTCTGGGTCTGGTGGTTCTGGGCGGTTTGCTCGGGTTCTGTGCGTGTCTGTGTGGGAGTCTCACGCCGGCGCTCTTCATCGGCCTCATTCACCTGCTCGCAGGTCAGAGTTCATCTGGACAGTCGAGGGGTTTTTCTTTTGTATCTTCATATACATCATCCCTTGTCTGCTGGTTTTCTGTCTCTCAGGCCTGTGTTCTCTGGCCACCGTCTGCTGTTTCCTGGCCGGAATGGACCTGCTGCACCGTGTGTCCGTGTTACCCGATCAGGTGGACGGTACTTTGGGCTGGTCGCTGTATCTGGCGCTCATCGCGTCTCCTCTGCACATGATGGCCGCCGCGCTGCTGATGTGGGCGGCTCGCAGTCACAGTCAGAGCTACGACCGCATGACCGTGTACAGAGTCGCTTAAATCACGGCAGCCTGCCGGCAGAGCGGACCGGATCAGTGTGGAACGTGATAGAAACTAAAATGAACTCTGAATCTCTTGTACATAAATGTCTTCAGGGTGTTGAAGAGCAACAACTGCTAGACAGAATCACAATCATATTCTGAGAATCTCAAATGCACTTTCAAAAGATAATGAGAGAGAGTGTGAGAGTGTGTGTGTGTGAGAGAGTGTTTTAGTGAATGAGTGTTTGTGTGAGTCTGTGTGTGTGTGTGTGTGTGTGAGAGTGTGTGTTTTAGTGCAGGGGTTCCCAAACTTTTTAGCCCGCGACCCCCATGATAAATGCGCTGCTGCTCCGCGACGGAGCAACGGTCAACGTTTCCGAAACACTAAGTACTCGGTAAAGCATTTCTGTGTCATGCTGAATAATTCTTCCTCATTTCTCTCAGCATCACACATATAATGCAATATCAATGTCAGTTTTACACATCAAAACGATGCAGTGTTCGCACAATCAACCGGCCTCACCTGTGACTTTCTCCTCCTGTCGGTTTTTCTGTTGTGGATATTAACCACCGTTTCATTTTAAAGCAGGTATTATTTGTTTGTAGTCTCCAAACACCTTTAGCTTTAACAAACAACAGCGCGTGATGTACGCAACTTGATTGTGATTGACGCTGACGTAATCTCGTATAATGTCTGGGACAAATTACAAATTTAATTAAAAAATATACATTATATATTTTTTTTAATCAGACTTTTCTGCAAACACCATTTAAATAAGTGTTGAGTTAAATTAATTGCAACAAAAATGTATAGGGCCTATATATTTTTTCCACAAAAAAAAATAGAAATCATCTCGCGACGCCTGCGCGGGGGGTCGCGACCCCCACTTTGGGAACCACTGTTTTAGTGAATGAGTGTTTGTGTGAGTCTGTGTGTGTGAGAGTGTGTGTTTTAGTGAATGAGTGTTTGTGTGAGTCTGTGTGTGTGAGAGTGTGTGTTTTAGTGAATGAGTGTTTGTGTGAGTCTGTGTGTGTGTGTGTGTGTGTGAGAGTGTGTGTTTTAGTGAATGAGTGTTTGTGTGAGTCTGTGTGTGTGTGAGAGTGTGTGTTTTAGTGAATGAGTGTTTGTGTGAGTCTGTGTGTGTGTGTGTGAGAGTGTGTGTTTTAGTGAATGAGTGTTTGTGTGAGTCTGTGTGTGTGAGAGTATGTGTTTTAGTGAATGAGTGTTTGTGTGAGTCTGTGTGTGTGTGTGTGAGAGTGTGTGTTTTAGTGAATGAGTGTTTGTGTGAGTCTGTGTGTGTGAGAGTGTGTGTTTTAGTGAATGAGTGTTTGTGTGAGTCTGTGTGTGTGTGAGAGTGTGTGTTTTAGTGAATGAGTGTTTGTGTGAGTCTGTGTGTGTGTGAGAGTGTGTGTTTTAGTGAATGAGTGTTTGTGTGAGTCTGTGTGTGTGTGTGTGTGAGAGTGTGTGTTTTAGTGAATGAGTGTTTGTGTGAGTCTGTGTGTGTGTGTGTGAGAGTGTGTGTTTTAGTGAATGAGTGTTTGTGTGAGTCTGTGTGTGTGAGAGTGTGTGTTTTAGTGAATGAGTGTTTGTGTGAGTCTGTGTGGCAGTTTGAGCACTGATAAACTTTCCCTCAGCGCTTGTGATTTGATGTCAGACTCAGAGTTGTCTTCAGGATTTTCCTCAGTATTAGAAACATCAAACAGCTTGACTTCTCGTGTTTTAGCTTTAGTGAAGTAGCACAAACAGACAGTGTTCTGCTTTTAATGTATGAATCATTTATTACTATCATTTGTATTTATCTATTCATTTTTATACAATACATTTGTTAATTTCTAACTGTGGAAAACAGCTAAATGTGTGATGAAGTGTGTAAGTGATGCTGCTTCCTGTTCATTCGTCACTCTGGACGTGGAAGGTCAGGGCAGGCGTTCTCAACCCTGGTCCTCGAGGGCCACCGTCCTGCAGAGTTCAGCTCCACCCTGGTCAAACTCTCCGGCCTGAAGTTTTCCGGTCATCGTGAACAGCTCGGCTCGTTCAGGTGTGTTTGATCAGGGTTGGAGCTGAACTCTGCAGGACGGTGGCCCTCGAGGATCAGAGTAGAGAACGCCTGTATCGGGATATTCATGCATATAGAAACATAATCTCTGCACCAAATGTGTAGAAAATGTTTGTTTTTCTGAACATCTGAACAATGACTTTGTTTTTCACACATGCGGTGTTCCTGTGGCAGCAGTAATGATCTCTAATAAACTCATCAGGTTCATGTTTCTCTCCTTCGTTCAAACTTGTCTTTTTTCATCTCAGTGTGTCCGAGCGGACAGAAGGAATCTCCACTCTTCTCTTCCTGGCGAGGGAAAGAGCGACACCCTTCTCATAGTACGCGGCCTCGTTTATGAAGAACGGATAGAGCGGTTCTTTCCCTTTGTAGCGCAGCGTTTCCCCTGAGAAAGACAGGAACATGGGATCTCCAGGGTGGAGAAGACAGAAATCCCTATCCTGAGCGAAGAGAGAAGATGTTTAACCTGCCATTACTCTTTCTGACAACATCAGCAGCAACATTTCCACAAAGACAATCATGTTTCCCTACCTGCAGGTCGGGATGGACTGCGGCCGTGATCATGTGTGTTTGAGGGTCTCGAGGATAGTCGATATTCTTCACCATCGTGAACACGTCGACGGATCCTCCTTCAAACAGGGTCCCTGAGCAGAGAGATACGTACAAGCCATGGGAACACATGCAGACACCAGATTTCTGCAGGGTTTGTAGTTAAAAATGTACCCGAGTTGAACTGACAGATCCAGTCCAGCATGAGCTGAACTCCTTCCTGCATGGCGCTGAAGACCACAGACCTGACGACACCGTGAGGCTGCGGTCCGATCTCCATCGCTGAGGGCAGAGGGAAAACACTCGCTAACAAACAGCTTGTACATTACTGAAGAATAATACTAACAACAGAAAACCCTCTTGCATGATTTTCAGGTGCGTCTCACGCGGGTGTTTGGGGCGATGAGGGACAGCGGCACACAAACCACTGCGTCATCTCCAACATTTCAACACTCTTACTCTCCCAATAAATGCTTCTGAATGTTTAGAGTCTGTATAATGAAACTGATTAACGGCGAAGCTCAGCGCAGTCAAGCATCAGCCCATCCATAAATTAGCTGCATAACCGTGAAAGAAGTGTTTGAATCAGCACTTCACTGCAGAATCAGCGTCGAACAGCTCGTCTGAATGACGTCAGCCGTTAATGCTGAACATGTTTTTTTTTAAATAACCGCATGTTCCCGCACTCATTTCCGTCAGTATGTGTGATGAACGCTCACCAAAGCCGTGTTTCCCCACTGAATCCAGAGAATAGGCCTCATCGAGAGGAATATCAAAGTGAACGTATCTCACAGGAGTGGAGGCCATTTCTCTCTGAAAACACACAAACACTCTCAGAAGTTGCACTTAAATATAACATTGCATCATGAAATATTTCAACAGCGCACGGGGACTACACGTCTTCATTCATGCCTGCAGGTGTTTGCAGATGTGCAGGCAGATCCAGTCGCGGTCGGAGTACGTGATGAGACACAGCCCCGTGTTTGCGGTGGTGTTGTGCAGGTCACACAGCAGGTCGACCGCCTGAGCGCTTCCTTTAGGGCCCAGAAGAGCGTTGAGCTCCTGAGAGCGGATCATCTCATACGGCGAGTCCTCAGAGACGGGAGCGCTGACAGACAGAGAGACGGCGGTCAGAAAACAGCCACAGATCTACCTTTGACTCACTGACCCGAACTCTGAATTGGAGTGAAGTTAAAATGGCAGTGATGGAGCAGCAGAAACAGTCAAACGGTGTATTTAAATACACAACATACATGAATCTGGCCGCACAAGGAGCAAATGATCAAAGCCCGTGATCAGCTCCAGAGAGACGGACACGCGATGACAGAAGACAGGACCGTGTGTGCCAGTGACCCGATGTGATTTAATGGAGAAAGAGAAAGGGCATCTGATCCAGGACGGCCCACGGCAACGTAGAAACGATAGGGGGCGTCGAACAAGAGGATTTGATTAAAAAACCTAATATTTGCCACTTTAAGCACTAAGCAGTGGTAAATGGTAACAAATTATGTTTTTATTTATTTTAAAATTTTGTTCTGTTAATTTTTTTTTTACAATAAACATCAGATTTTATAACTGCTGCTTGCTTTCACTTGTTTGTCACAGAGAAGACCCCGGTTTTATTTTTGCATGGCACTAAGGGTTTGTTCACACTTGTCATGTTTGGTTCGATTAAAACTAACCCTGGTGCGATCGCTCAGTGAGTGCGGTTCGTTTGAACACATGTGAACGCTGCCATCAGAACCAAACAAGCGGACCGAGACCGCTAAAAAGACGGGTCTCGGTCCGCTTCCAAGTGAACTCTGGTGCGGTTCGATGGATATATGAACGCGACACGGACCAAAGACGTGTAAACGAACCAAAAACAGGACGTGATGTCACAAGACGCGACGCTACGAGTCACTGATTCGACGACGCGGAAAGATCTGTGAATCCAAAATGAGTCGAGGGCAAATGTGGAGCGACGAGGAGGTGAAGTTTCTGTTTCTGTGAACAACGGAGGAAATCCTGGAGCTGTTCTGAATGTTTTGAACATTTGATGAGCTCTTCGTGATTCTCAGCTGGTCAAAATAAAGCGTGAAATGATGGCGTTTAATCCAGAGCACAGCGTTGTTCTGAATGTTCGGTAAGCGAGTCCGTCGCCAAATATACGTCATAAAAGCCGACCAATCGGGTCGTGACCGTATCCCTACGCCTTTGGTTCGGTCACTTCAGGTTCGCTGTTAAAAATGCCAGTGTGAACGCTGAGAGGACCAGCACTATATGTTCTGTGTTTGTTTTTTGGTCCGAACCAAACGAACCAAACCAACCGAACTACAAGTGTGAACGCAGCCTAACTTTACCACATTGGTATGCAGAAGTTCTCCAGTAGTTTACTGACGCTGTCCTGACAGTTTCTTCATATCGCAGCAGTGCGACTTCTGACAGGAACGCTGTCGTTATTTTCTCAGCTCTGTCTTGCGTCTCACCTGAGCGTAGCTCGCGTGAAGCAGCGGTTCAGGTCCGTCTCCACGTAACGGACGCACAGCTGCACAGCGCGTGGGTTCGACATGAGCGTTACCATGGAAACCGGCTCCATCCCATCCTCCCTCCTCTTCAACCTCTCCCTCACCAGGTAGACACCTGAGAGCTCGTTGCCATGGGTACCGCCGCACACCGCCACACGTGACACCGCCGGCAGAGCGACCACCTGATAATTCAACCAATCAATTTCAGTTATCAATTCATTTACAAATGTTCCATTTACTCCCAACAGAAATCTAGATTTATACCCTTTCTGTAACGAGCATCATATAAAGCTTTATTAATGTAATGATGTTAGGTTTCTGTGCGAGTTCATAGTAGGACTTGACTTACGTTACTCCAGAGATGATTGTGTCTGTCCATCTGCATCAGAGCGGCTCTTCTGACTGACGTTTGACCTTTGAACTGTGACCCTGCGCTGCAGCTGTGCTCCAAGAGAAACACAATGAAAGCGACTCATGGTCTCAGAGCCTCTGTCAGTCCTGCCGCTGCTTCCACCGAGTTCATCTGACTCAGCAACTCTCTCTCTCTCTCTCTCTCTCAATTGAGCTTTCACTAGCATGACAGTGTGAAAGAGCACACAGTTGCCAACGCAGTCAACAATAAACATATTATACAAATATATAGTTAAATCAAAGGGAACAGACAGAGCCATATTATACATATATATGCCTTCACAATTAACAAAAAAGACAAAGTAAATGAATAGAGAGAGCAGCGATGAAGGTCTTTTTCCCTCATGAGGAGAACACATAATGAACATGTGAAAACACTTTTCTTTCTCTTGCAAAATATATGAGAGATTTTCTATGTGGCTCATTTGCTGCAAATCCTCACAACGCACATATGATCAGAATGTTCAAATAAACAAAAACTCATCTTCAGGTCATTGACAAAACCACTGACAAGTAGACATGGAACAGTAATAATAATAATGATAACTCCTTACATTTATATAGCTCTTTTCTGGGTACTCAAAGCGTTTACATATGGACCGCCTCGATGTGCTGCATCACCTGATGACGCGACGGCAGACATATTGTGCCAGAACGCCACCACACAGGAGACAGTGATGAAGCCGATCAGTGTATGGGGATGATTAGGAGGTCATGATGGACAGAGGCCACTTGGCCTCTGGATGCCGGGGTTACACCGCTACTCTTTTCGAAAGACATCCTGGGATTTTTAATGACCACAGAGCGTCAGGACCTCGATTTACCGTCTCATCCGAAGGATTGAGCTTTTTGACAGTATAGTGTCTCCATCACTAGACCCACACAGAGCGCAGGGCGAGCGCCCCCTGCTGGCCTCACCAACACCTCTCCCAGTAGAAACCCAGTTCTCTCAGGAGGAACCCCGTCCTGGGCTGCAGGTTGAAGCAGTTAGTGGTCCCTGCCAGATTTGTTATTGTCAGGGTCGCTTGAAACATTTCCGCTGTTTTGTGCCATTTGCAGCATTTCTGTATTTGGTTGTGTTGTGTGTATTTGCAGCACATGAGTTGTCAAACTGATGAAGATGTTTCCTGAATTTGCTGGTGTTTTTTTCAGCTGCAGCATGTTGAGCTCTCTTGGCCACGCTAGTCTCTAATATTGATCAGGTTTATTATGTAGAAGTACTTTAATTTCTTTAAATATACTACTTCGTTCTTCCAACCATTGATATATTCTTCCTGGGTTATTTTCTCTATTTCTTTCACTTCTGCACTGAATTGTTCAATTGAGTTGATGTTTTTCCACTAATAGTGTATCGGGTCACTTTCGGGGTCACTCTCCGGGTCACTCTCGGGGTCCCTCTCCGGGTCACTCTCCGGGTCACTCTCGGGGTCCCTCTCGGGGTTACTCTCGGGGTCCCTCTCGGGGTCACTCTCCGGGTCACTCTCGGGGTCCCTCTCCGGGTCACTCTCGGGGTCCCTCTCGGGGTCACTCTCGGGGTCCCTCTCGGGGTCACTCTCGGGGTCCCTCTCGGGGTCACTCTCCGGGTCACTCTCTGGGTCACTCTCGGGGTCACTCTCCGGGTCACTGTCGGGGTCCCTCTCCGGGTCACTCTCGGGGTCACTCTCGGGGTCACTCTCGGGGTCCCTCTCGGGGTCACTCTCCGGGTCACTCTCTGGGTCACTCTCGGGGTCACTCTCCGGGTCACTGTCGGGGTCCCTCTCCGGGTCACTCTCGGGGTCACTCTCGGGGTCCCTCTCCGAGTCACTCTCCGGGTCACTCTCCGGGTCACTGTCGAGGTCCCTCTCCGGGTCACTCTCGGGGTCCCTCTCCGGGTCACTCTCGGGGTCACTCTCCGGGTCACTCTCGGGGTCACTCTCCGGGTCACTGTCGAGGTCCCTCTCCGGGTCACTCTCGGGGTCCCTCTCTGGGTCACTCTCGGGGTCACTCTCCGGGTCACTGTCGAGGTCCCTCTCCGGGTCACTCTCGGGGTCCCTCTCCGGGTCACTCTATGGGTCACTCTCGGGGTCACTCTCCGGGTCACTGTCGAGGTCCCTCTCCGGGTCACTCTCGGGGTCCCTCTCCGCTGGGATATGGTGAGGAGTTAAAGCTGGCCATAGAGTGTGTACAGAACTACAATCATGTAGAGACAATTATTGATAGTCAATATCTAATCTGATGAAAAATACTTATTTAATGTTATCTGTGTAATATTTCATCTTCAACAACATCGGCAGCCTTTATAAAACAGGAACAGCACAATATGAAAACAGTTTATGTTTGGCCATTAATTATGAAATGTATCATTATACAAAAAAATTAAATGAAAACTAAAAATCAGAGTTCACATCTAAAAAGACCCACGACTGGACTTGTTTTCTCTCCAATTAGTTGTTTGAGTAGCTGAAGTTTAATTAAATAAAATGTGGGGTAAATATGCGGATTAACTGCATGTTATATGACGTGGAAGTTTGTCCCAATAAATTAGGCTAATCTTCTGCAGCACAAAATTATTTTTCTTCTCAAAAGGGTTAGATTAAGTAGGCGAATTACGACGCAGCATGTGCTGGAAGATCTTATTCTGCATGGCCTTATGTGATGTACCCTGCTCAGTGAACACTGCGGAGGGCGCCTGTGAATAATAACGCAGTTTGAGCGCCGTTAATCCTGGCGTCCAGCAGGCGGCGCTGAACAGACATCACTGATCGCTCAACGCGTCATCGCTGACAGGCGGCTCAGTCGAGCGAGTGAAGATGGCGGATCCGAGTGCAAAACAAACCGGGCAGAAAAGGTAAAAATGCATATATTTACAGCAATCTGTCGTGTTTTCAAGAACTAAATCTCACAAATGCAGCTGCAGCTATGTCCATAATGCCGAGCAGACTTCTGTGTGTGCAGATTTCAAAAAAAGTCCAAATAATCCAGATTTAAACAGACACACCCGTTCGTGATGAAACCTGCGTCTGTTTTCACAGCCGTGATCAATGATCAAGAGGAAAAGACCCGCAGCGGTTTCATTGAAATGTATTGTTTTATTAATAATCAGGATTAATCTAAATCAAAATCTTTTTAAGCAGATTTACCGTCACTGCTCATTCATGATTGAGACTTAAAGCACAAACGTGGAAAAAAGATCCACAGTTTAGTTGTTTTTTGTGCAAATTGTTGATTGTAAATTTAATTTCTAGCCCGAATGAAGTTTCATATGGTCACGTGATCTGCTCTAATTCACACTGTAACTGCAGCTCAAAGAATGTAACAATATTTGTCAAACATAAATAAATATATATGTGTGTGTGTGTGCGTGCCAAATATTTTGTGACCGTAAGTTCCTTCTCTCGAGGAATAAGAGTGACCGATAACAGTCTGAACTCGATCTCTGTCTCTTCCAGCAGTTGAAGTGTTGGTAAAATAACTTTATTAAATCATTTCAGTATGACTTACACGAACTAGAGTAAGTGTTGATGTGGAGACGTGACCTGCTGTCGAACAAACACGAGAGTAAACCGTAATAAAACGTGACTGAAGCAGAACAGATGATCTGAAGTCCTCCGGTGTTTCTCTGTCGGTCAGTCTGTCTCAGAGCTTCATCCAGTACGGGTTATAGTTTAATACACGCATGTAAACCTCCGGCAGCCCCGAGATCAGCTTCAGAACACAAATGAAGATATTTTTCATGAAATCCGATGGTTCAATGAGTCTCTATTCACAGCAAGATAATGAACACTTTCAGATGAACAGAAATGTTTTCAGAAATGTTCAATGTTTTAAATGTGTTCATTATGACTCACTGAACCATCGGATTTCATCAAAAATACCTTCATTTGTGTTTTACGGGTGTAGAACCACATGACGGAGAGGAATCAATGACTGAAACGTCATTTGTGGGTGAACTGACCCCAAAATGCCTTACGAGTGGAAGAAAACTGTATTTCATGACGTGAAGCTCACAGGAGTCGTCCTATTGAAATGACGTTCATGTGTTTTCATGTTGTGTTTCAGTTCCAACTGTATTTAACATTTAAAATCCGTCTGCGTGACTGCACCTTTAAGAGCTTGTGTTTGTCTGCTTTCAGCGTGAAGATCGCGGCGGGAGCCGTCGTGTGTGTGGAGAGTGACATCAGAGGAGACGTGACCATCGGTAAAACCAAACGCTTCAGCAAAGACGGATGTCATTTACTGTCCTTCATAAAACAGATGTGCTCCTGTCCTCTGATTGGCCGCTGTGGCGTTGCAGTGTTGCTATAGTAACAGCAGCGGCTGTGAATGTCACGGCACAGCACCCATAGAGAGCCACTATTGAAGGGTTAATTCTCCTCATTCACTCGTCTTTTTCAGACCTCAAAAGGAGAAATAAAAAAAATGTCCCGCTCACACTCGTCCGTATAATGCCACTGAATCCACTTGTTAAAAAAAGATCCAAGAATAATCACCGAATGGTCACACTAAAAATAACAACAAACCAAAATTGAACGAAATGCTGCCGCCGGTCGTCTGTGCGTTTGAGTCTCTGTTAGACTCAAGAACAGTCAAGAAGAAAAACACGACATGAAATACTCTGAGGTGTTCGTTCTGTCAGAAATGTAAAGTCGTTCTTTTTTGGGATTTCATTGGTCTTGATTTCTCTTGTTTCTGTGCGAGTCTGTAGATTCATGAACGTGACGCAGAAGCGCCGCGGCCGAGGACGGGCTTGTTTTTCAGCAAACCCTCCGAACACGTGGAGCGAACGCCGCGTCGCACGTCTTATTTTAAAGGCTTGATTCACTGCTATCACACAGACGTGTGTGCGCTTCATGTTTTTATGTCGAAATTGTCTTATTAAAGCAATCAAGCAATCAGTCGAGGTTTAGTGACCGAAGAGTTTATTGCTCGGTTTTGTCCTGATATGAGCTGTAATGATTCTGCTCTGGATTTCAGGAGCTCGGACCGTCGTTCACCCGAAGGCTCGGATCGTCGCGGAGGCCGGACCCATCGTGATCGGAGAGGGGAACCTGATCGAGGAGCAAGCTCTGATCGTCAACAGGTGAACGCACTCTTCCTTCATTCGTGAGGACGTTTTTAATCTGGGGTTAGTGTCCCTCTGCAAACAACTTTCATAAAGAGACGGTGAAATAAACCCGCTTAATCCGAGTCTTCGGCTGCGTTACATGACCGACGGTTTTAATTTAGGCTTTTATTCACAAATGATGGGTTTGGTAGTTTCATTTTGACTGAACGAACCCTTGAAGTCTGTTTCTGTCTTCATGGAAATCAGCTTTCCTGAAAACATTCTGCCGGACGCCGAGGATGTGGAGCCCAAAACCATGAGCATCGGGATCAATAACGTCTTCGAGGTTGGATGCGGTACGTCTTCATGTCCTCAGACCGTCGCTTCACGTCAGGCTTCGTCACCTGAAACTAACTTGAGTTTGTGTTTGTGTTTTCAGTGTCTCAGGCCTTGAAAATCGGGGACAACAACGTCATCGAATCCAAAGGTGAGAAAAGCGCCTGTGAAGTCCCGCAGAAACGCCGGCAGATGTTGACGATGTTGGTGTTTGTGTTCAGCGGAGGTCGGGAGGAACGTGATCCTGACCAGCGGCTGCATCGTCGGCGCGTGCTGTCAGGTGAACACGTGTGAGCTGATTCCGGAAAACACGGTGATCTACGGCTCCGAGTGTTTGAGGCGCGTGCAGACCGAGAGACCGCAGGTAACCAGACGTAAAGATATGATGAAGATAAACCGAGGCTTTATGCTGACGCTCTGTCTCTCCATTCAAGCCTCAGACGCTGCAGCTGGACTTCCTGATGAAGATTTTGCCGAATTACCATCATCTGAAGAAAACCGTTAAAGGAAACTCGACTCCGGCGAGGAGCTGAAATCACAGAACGGCTGAGAATCTGAAATATAAACGACAAACACAGATTTGCTTTTGTTGAGTTCATTTCCTGCTGTTGTAAGTTATTGGTGCATTAAAAGCTCTGTCACGTGTCCGTTTGGTCTTGTGCAGTACACTCCTGCTCCACATGGTGGCGCCAGAGTCACACTGAAGGCGAGTTCGACATGTTCAGCTCTTGTGGCACACATTTAATCGAGAGTAGTTGTTTAGAACATCAGAGCTCTGTATAGAAAACATAAGTCGTGTTTTTATTGAACATGACAGTGTCTATAAATAGCGAGCAGAGGCTGAGGTAATAAAGGGCAGCGGTCCAGTGCTGGATAAGGTGTTGTGACAGATGACCTTTGCATCATGGTTTGAACTTGTAATGTAAATTGACATTTCTTCTACATTGTTATTTCAGTAGGCTTTAAACATGTCTTTTCCATACCCTGTTGTCTGTTATTTTCAGTGTTTGTGGGAAACTGCGGCTCGCTGGTCGGAATTTTCTAAAGTTATCCCTCATCATTTGCTGAATAAGGAAAAAAGTTGAAAATAAAGAAATAAACCCTAGTTTCAAGGGAAAGGAAAAATGTTCGTTTAAATAAAGCTCGCGCACGACGCGAACATGACGCGGAATGCGGACGCGCGCATCTCGCCACGGGAGCGCGCCGGAACAGGCAGACGTTCTGCACGAGCTCACCAGTTTAATTTCATTTTCTACCCCAGAATGAACAATTCCAGCGAGAACGAACACAACAGCCCGGATGAAGAGGTAAGTTACTGTTTACTTAATAATATTAATAACGAAAATCATTAGCTTAATTTAAAACTGGAAACTGGCAGTGGCACGAAGTTAATTGGATGATATTAATTACATCAGTGTTACGGATCAGATCTTTGTGATGAATCTGTTTTTACTTCAGACTCAGTTTTGTAGTTCGTGTATTCAACTAAAAAAATAAAAGTAAAATACTTTGAAGTGACCCATTTAATGAAGGCTTCTGCAGCTGTGATCACGTGACTGTCCAGCAGGTCAGGACTCTGTTCGTCAGCGGTCTGCCGCTGGACATCAAGCCCAGAGAGCTGTACCTGTTATTCAGGCCTTTTCAGGTGAGATTCAGTTTGACTGAATCTAAAACTTTGTTTTTGTTCATCATGAACCGCTCTTCATTTGATTCTCTTTATCAGGGTTATGAAGGATCCTTAATCAGGTTTACCTCTAAACAGGTGAGAAATATCAATGATTCCTTTAAGTATATGAATATACTGCATGTAACATCTATACGACACATTAATACTCGAAGTGACCGCATTTTGTTTCACAGCACTTACAGTGTTCTTATCCCAGAAAGTATTGTAATATTAATATAAGGTAACTACACGTGTTAGGGTTAGAGGTAGATTCAGAGATTCGGGGTTAGTTCCTCGTTATTACCCAGTTTCTGTAATGACTGTAATGAGATTGTAGTATGCACACGGGGACAGGACTGTGAATAAAGTGCTCACCCTGAAGTCAAACCTCTGAGGTGATGAACGGACCAGAACTTTGTGCTGACTCGAGTTAAGAGTGATTGTTAAAGCTTGAAGTTTGAAGCTTCGAAGGTCATGTAGTCGGTCAGACAGACAGCGTGTTCTGGGTGGTCGCTATGGTACTTTGAGCGGTTTCTAAGCCGTTGCTAGGGTGTTCCGGGTGATCGCTAGAGGGTTGATAACTGGTGTGCAAAAGCTTTTCCTCAAAGTCAGATGAGTTCAGAAGGTTTTGTCATTTAATTTTGCCACAAGTTAATTTTGTACAATGTGTAGTGCTATATTATGAGCATTACATATAAAAAGAAAATATGAACACTTGGTTTACCGTGTGGAAATTCAACATCACAGGCTGTGAAAAGAGTCCATACATGGCTGATGTTTTTATTCTCCAGAAGTTCATGAATAATGTCTCCAGGAACTTTATATTTATTAACATGAGAATATTTTAGATAAATATTTATATGAATATGAAAGGAAGATAAGTTTTATAAATGGTCGCTCACTGTTTATTATCCATTTTGCTGTGACTAATTTTTTGTATGTAGAATTATTCAAAATAGAAATATTCCAAGTCTGAATATAGTTGGAGTGTCTGTGTTTTTGGAAATGCCTCTTATTTTTTGCGAAGGCATAAAGGAAGTGAGACACACTTCCTGTGTTGTCATGAGGAGATTCAGAAATGACATGATCTTAAATGTCAATGAGAGCGAGTGAACAAAGCTGAACTGGATCATTGAAGATATTAAACAAACATGGATCATATGAAATGCCTCATGAGACGGCGGAAGCGCAGAAGGGTTAGAGATGGTGTGAGGGTCAGAGATCAGAGGAAGGACCAAAATGACAGAAACACAGTGTTTTTGTGGTGACTCATTTCCGCATGTCAGACTGCTTGAGTTTATCTCTCAGCTTCACTTGGCAGTTTTCTGTCGGTCAGTCGAACGTTGTTTTTATGCTGTACCAGTCCTGATCTCCTCATACAGCCACTTTAATTCCTTCAAAGTCTCAAACTCAACTGCAAAATCCCATTCAGATCATGAACACACTTCACTGCATCACATCAACCCACCATGACCAAATCATTCCTGACTGACATTATTTTCTTGAACATTGTATCAAAAAAAAATGCTTTAAATGTCATTTCATGTTGACGTTAACAGTCACTCAGTCGTCTTTATATACAAATCGTTAGAAACTGCAGTTCTGAGTCTTTTCTTTGATTTCTTTGTGTTTCCTGCAGCCGGTGGGGTTTGTGAGTTTTGACAGTCGCTCAGAGGCGGAGGCCGCCAAGATCGCCCTGAACGTGAGTTTAACGCGATCGTCTCAACGTGACACGCTAAAAAAAGAACAAAGCCTCCTGGATGGTGGTTTTGACGGAAGACTTCACACACGATCACGTTTCCGTACGAAACGCTGCAGATTTGAGCTCCAGGAAGCAGCAGTTGTGAGAACTCAAGCAACCGTTTGTCAGGACGCAGTTTTCGCCCTGAAAATGAGACAATCCATAGATTAAAGAGTTCGTCTGTTTCTCTTGTTTTCATTGATCCAGGATTTGCTTTTAATCTCAGTGTGAAACAGGAGAGACTGACCTTGAGAGGATTTGAGCTCTGCGGTTAATAAATCTTAACATGAGATGCACACAAATAATGGAAGGCATTAGAACGGCTTTGTTTGGCGTTTGTATGAGGTTGTTTCCCATGTTTCTCGACGGGTTATTTCTTGAACTGAATTGTACAAAATATGATTAGTGTTTGATTCCAGATCTGGACATGCGAGTTTGGTCTAAATGATCCTGATACTCCGCGTTAAACTACTGACGTCACGTCACACCGATAGCTGGACTGAAAACTGAAGCAAACGTGATGTGTGCGACAACTCATTTCATAACCGTTTAATTTGGAAATGTAACTTTGGAAATTTTGCAACCACTTGCGTGACAATCGATGCGTCCTGGTTTGAACACTTCTCGTGTATGAAAAGTACCTGCACACATGACAGGCGGCAAAATTCACGTGTGCTGCTTATTTATCATTCTTTAACTGTTTTTTCTTCATTAGGATGTTGATGACTCTCACGTGTCAAGTAAGTTTAATGCACAAAATGTTGAGCGGAAAGACTCATACTGTATTCTCACTCATGACCGGTTGCATTACTGACCTCAATTGTTATAGTAGTTTGACATGACAGAAAATGACACGTTGACTAGTTTAATCAACTAGTCGTCATCCTATTTTAATATACTACACTAATCCCATTTGTTCAATGTTTCAGGTGTAAAATTGCATTATATTTTTTTTTACTGATTAGCCGTAGTGTTTCATAAGCCAAGACAGTGGGACTACAATCACAACTGACCATCACAACTGACCGCCTGCCGTCGAGCCTCCACACACTGACGCTGGCGCCACTGGATCGTATTTTTTTGTTCTCCAGACTTTTTACATTGAATGAAAGAACAATACATGAAAAAAATCTACATTAATATAAATTTCAAACCATTAAAGTCAAGTAAAACTAATGTCAATTCATCAAACTACAAGCAATAGCACAAATAAACAAAAGATGCCGATTAAATAAACTGATTTCAGGTTTTCAGGTCGATCTAACAGTAGTTCGATTAGATTAAATACAGAAATTGAATTAAGCAATTACGTGTACAATATCACTGCAGTCTCCACTGTAAAAATGAAATAGATTAATCTGTATTGTTACACGCGTTTACTTTCTCGACTTCTTTCGTAAGACTTAACCGACTACATTTACTAGAATAATCGCAGAGACGGACATTTTGACATTATTTTGTGTGAAACGGTCTGTTCAAGCGGCAGATGGTGACGTTCTGTGAACGATGGGCTTGCGCGGACGTTCTCGGTCACACGCGCGAGGTTTCAGTTGCTCGCTGAGCGCCGACGGCTCGCCCCAAACCAGCTCACAATGTGCTAAAATTCCAGCCAATCAAAGATGAGGATGCTAAAGACTCCCTGCATTACAGACAGCGCAAGAGGAAAAACACACGGTTCAGGAGACGCTTGAACACTATCAAAGTTCCTTTAACACTGTATAGAAAGTCTTTGACACTCTTCATTTTAAAGTTCAAATGTCTACCACTCGACGAACACACATAAGTGGCTTATTTTTAATCAACATCAAATCGTATTATTACATAATGGCGTGTCCCAGTGTTTCTACAGCTCAATTGACTAGGAAATTAGTTCCAACTTCTTATTAAACCAAGTTGAAATGAGTGGAAATTAAAAGTGACTGAGCTGGAGTCTCTAATGTTACATCATTTCAGATCTGAAGATGGACAGATTTTAATAATATTACTACTAATAATAATAGTAATAAATGATTTAATTGTAATACAGTGATAATGACAATATTTATTATTATTATTATTATTAATAAAATCTGTAAGTTTAAAAGATTTTCCCCTTTTATTAAGTGCAGTTGTAATGAGTGGCTCGCGAGCAAGAGAGCGTCCGCGCACGTCCAAATAAACTTCTTTTAAATGTAAAACTGATTTTCATTCCCTTGAAATACTTATCTGCGAGATGAAGATTTCTCCTCAACTCAGTTCACACGCGCACGAAATGCCATTTTGAACGCACAAAATTTGATCTTGCGCGTGCAGAGTATTGGTGGGAATCCGAGCCCATAGTGAACGAGCAGCACGAGCTCCTCCTCACGGCGAGAGAGAGCGACGGAGGCCCTCAGTGACACAACGAAAGCTCAACTGGCAATGAAATTAGATCTGCGCTAAATGCACTTTTAGCCCCTGACAGCGTCTGCCTCATCTGTGGTCATTTTTGGGAGAACTAACCCTATAAGCTCACTTTCTTTGTCACTTGCAGCGAGACCTATTTTCAAGTCAAGTCACCTTTATTGATATTGCGCCTTTAGCAATGCAGATTGTCTGAGAAACCCTGCTGTAGATATTAGATTTATGAAGCACATATTTGAGGTGTGTGGTGCGAAAATGAGATGGATTTCAGCGAGAGTGAACATGTTTGCTGTAATGATGTTTGATTCTTTTTCAGGGAGTTCGCTTTGACCCCGATATTCCCCAGACTTTACGACTGGAGTTTGCCAAAGCCAATACCAAGATGGCCAAGAACAAACTAGTGGGAATCCCAAACCCTCCTCCATCCAGACAAAGTCCTGGACTGCCCTGTGTCAGCCGAGAACCATGCGAGTAAAACACACTCACACGTTTGTCTAATTGACGCCAAAAGTTCACTCACCTTGTGTCAGTTTTTGACGCTATGGGGAACGCAATCAAATAGCATCACGCTACGAGCGTAAATATGGAGAGGGCACATGAGAGCAGGACCCTCTTTACACTTATATCAAGGTGAAAATATAGAGCTGAAGCCATAATTCAGCTAGCATAGCTTGCTGGGGCCTTCAAGGCCGGAGCTCCATGTGGCATGATGCCCTAATCTGACCGAACCCTTCAGGGGCCATGGACGGGCTTTAAATGGAAAAAAACACTTGCTTGAAGAGCAGGGATGTCTAGGTTATAAAATCTGGTAAAAGTAGAAGGTGCGGACCAGCCAGCCACTGCACAGATGCCACCAATGGACATCCCACTTGACCATGACCAGGAGGAGGCCAGAGGCCATTAAGCCACTACTAGCCCGAGGAACTGTTGGCCAACACTATTACCTCCACTATCCAACGACATTTAAGATCCAGCGCGATCCAACGTGAATGGCAGCCCCTTAGAGGGCCTCCGAAGCACACAACAGTTAAGGATTGTGGATAGATCCCAGGCAGAACTGGGGCGAGGAGGATTCAGCCTTCTAGTGCCCTGGAGGAACTTCACAATTAGGTCATTCCTGCCAACCGATTGGCCAGCAATAGGGGTGTGGGACATGCGATGGCCACACACTGAGCGTGGATAGGGAGCTCTTGCAGAAGTTACAGTATTGGCACAGTCGGAAAAGACAGACCACTTAAAAGGCATACAGGCGCCTAGTAGAGGGTGTCCTCGCCTCATGACACTGTGGAGAGGCATGAAATGCATTATGAGCTCACTCAGGTACTGGGGAGCTCAGCCATTTAGTGCTTTGTAAGTAATTAGCAAGATTTTAAAATCTATATGATGTTTAATAGGGAGCCAGTGCAGTTTTGACAGAACGGGGCTAATATGGTCATTCTTCCTGGTTCTAGTAAGGCCTCTAGCAGCTGCGTTTTGGACCAGCTGTAGTTTGTTTATTAAGCGAGCAGGGCAACCACCTAGTAGAGCGTTACAGTAATCTAGTCTCGAGGTCATTCTCGTGTTCGGATGTTTGGAAACACAATCGTGCGAGACGCTACTGCAAAGGAATTAAACCAAATCATTCTTGTGACAGACATTGGCTCAGGCGTTTCAGAACAACCAAACCAACATTTGAGATGCTTTGTGATTTATTCTGTAAATGTATTTCCTTTCAAAAAACTGATCAGCCTCAACTGAACACCTACTTCTTCTCCTGCGAACTCACTGTAGTTCTGTTGTTGTTCAGATGAGTTCACGGTTCCTGCACTTTATCCCAGCGGTCCTGATGTGTGGGCATCATACCCGCTGTACCCCGCTGAACTGCCACCTGCTGCGTATGCCTACAGTTCATCACTGCATGCTCAGGTAACACACCTGCAGTGCAACACACACATGCGTGACACGGGTAATCAGAGCGCAGTGATTATTAACACATACCAACTGCAACAAACATTTAATGGCTAGAAGAGCGTTGAGGCTTCCGTCTTCGGAAGAGAAAG
>CM074307.1:12238733-12303733 GCA_037194245.1 Opsariichthys bidens | reverse complement strand
CGAGATCCAAATGAACTGACACTTAACAGACATTTAAATGCACTTTCACTGTCTGGACAGAAGTGAAACCCCGAGTTAGTGTTTCAAAAACATTAAAAACTGTAACATCCTGTTTATGTTAATCAGGGTGACGTCGGCTCTCTTTCCTGACCTCTGGCTGTGGATTCTCTGCTTCAACGTCAAAGAAGAAACTGTTTCGGACATGTTTCCCTTGCCTCGTATTTATTTGCTCATCCACACTCTAGTGTTTGTCAAAGGAAAACATTTGTTTGAAGTTGTAACTTGAAGAATGATCCTTCTCCGCTGAGGAGATGCATCTTCCAGACTGCCTCATGAAGTTCATCACAAATCTCAGAACAACACCTGCATCTTCCAGTGACAGAAAGTCTTGCGTTTGCTGCTCTGAACTTCATTGTGTTGCTGCACGGAAACCACATTTACCTCATTAGCTGGTAATTACATGCAATCATCGCCTGCTGGCAGAAACGCATCCAGGACTTTTACCTTGTCAGGACTTTTGTGGTATACAAACCATTTTATTGTGCCTGAAATGACAGTATTATCGCTGATGTGAAACTGGAAAGGTTTTCATCGATGACCTCTTGAGCCTTTTTTATAAGAAAAACTTTTTATAAGAAAACTACAAAGCAATCTTTTTGAAGTCGATAGAGTCAGCAGTTTTGAGAAAACTCGAGGTAAAGTTTTCTGAAGGTTCCAAAACAAGATCAACCCGAACTTAAAATTGCTGGTAATAACACCAAATTTGGCACAAACCAAATCAAACCCCTTATCTATAGCAAAAAATATATTTTCAAATTTTCCCCATAAAGCCACAGTTGTTTGCTCAACATTAATGAAGCAGACAGCCTGGCCCGTTTTAAGACCCGCTGTACCGCACGGATCTAATATAATGTTACGCTTCAGATGTTTTTCCCCAACAGTAAAGCAAACGTTCACAGACTTAGCAGATGATGTTTGCATGAATACTCGCTAAGATAGATTTTTTGATTTTTATGTGTATATTGGTATCGCTCTGTCTGAGTCTTTGAGCGTTCGCTTCGGGTGCTTCAGGTAAGATCGTTTTCTTCACGTCAGCGTGAGTTTGAAAATCACATTTCATTGGTTCAGACTCATGCCATCGAGAATTCGTTATGAATATTCACAAAGTTGGCGTGCTGCTCTTTTCAACGACACCAAACTTGTGTTGAAAGAAGCGCCAGTCGTGAAGAAGTGATCAGAGAAAACGGCATTTCTCATGGACAAAGGAAAGGTTCTCCTCGAACACACGTACAAATAAAGATAGTTCTAGATGTTTAATTGCTATTTGCAGCACGGGGATCGGTTTTTAAACGGGGACTTAATGAACTCGTTTTCATGAAAACCTGAAATTCGAGACATTTTTTCACTTAATGTTAATTCGCCTGTGTGCATTCGACTCATTTGGCAACGGGACGGATCGTATATATATATAAACTGAAGGAATAAATGGAATCTGCTCACCAAAACAAAAATGATTTTGGACTACAATTATTCATTTTTTATCTTAAAATAAATAATGTGACACTAATACTGCATTTAGTTCTTCTCTTGACTATGACAGAAGAGTTTAGTTTAGTGCAGCCGAACTCTTAGCACATAGATTTCTAGCTTTTATTGTTGTTTCAGAGAGCGATTAGATCTGAAGATGTGGGCTTGAACCTGCAGCGTCGCGGTGTGAACGATGTTCCAGTCACACTGTAAAACCTGCTTTATCTGTGATGGCTTGAAATGTAAAGTGATGTTGAGAGAAGATGGTGAGATACTGCAGGCACGTAAAACGCTCCTTCTGCCAACAGATCGCGAGCGATACGACACGAGTCCATCTCTGAGATGGGTTAGTTGAGCTGTTTAATCTGAAGCATTTTAACAGAAGGAAATCTATGTTTGTCAGAGGGAAACTCAAATAAGGCACATGTACAAATATATAGTGCGATCAAACAGAAGATATGAAACAGGATGTACAGCATTAGGACACTGTACGCAATTTAACATTTAAATTGTGCAAATATCCTCCATTATACCCAAACAAACATAACAAATAAAAAGTAACCTTGAACAAATTTACTCTCCCCATTCTAGAGGAAGAAACGATCTGTCTTAAACTGTGTCTGTTTTAAACTGTTTCACTCACAGATAAAGACGTCATTCCCAGTTTCCCACACATTCCCAACACTTCAGCTTCAGTTCTTTCTTGATCCCAGCTCTTGGTTGACCTGTGTTGAATGTTTGTAGTGTGTTGTAGTTATTGATTCAAAAGAGCCCAAAGGACTCCGATTGATCCCGTCTGACACGTGAGGATCAATGACAGTGCCGATGAAGAAGTCTCCGGAGAGCTCGTGTGAAGATGTGAGAACTTCGGACAGGTTTAGCGCAGATTCACACTGATGTAACAGATTTGGGGATTAACCGTGTAAAGCCTCTTATGAGGCTCATCTAAAGCACCTTAAGAAATGCAGGAAGAAGGTGATTACATGGTAAATCACAGTAAATCCACACTTCCACATTGGAATGACCCTTTATTGTGTCACTGCCTCCTGCGGTCAGACACTCACAGCACAGACCTGAGATCAGGGTGAAGGCTTCATCACAGCTTGATTTTCTGACTCTTTGGAGTTTTAAAAACACGCTCTGATGTCTTTGTGCTCCGTTTTGTGATTTGCAAGGTTGTAGAAAGCAGGTCGTGATTTGAATCAGAGCAAAATAGGGGCCTTTTTATTAACAATATTAAACAAACTCTGGCCATTGAAGTCGAAGCGAGCCTGGAAAGATGTGTCAAACACAAACACATGCAGAGTCATTGGCAAAAGCCAAAGAAAAAAGCAGATCAGATTGGGTGAACGTCAGCTGCTGCTGTCTGGAAACTCCCTGTTCTTCTGTGGTAAAGCCCATCATGTGTGCAGCGGGACCATCCCGCCATTATTTCATGTTAAAGACGGGATCTGATGCTCGTGGCACTCCGGCAAGAATTAAAACCAGTCATGGGAAAAGTTCAAATCTTAAGAAGCCATCTTTCATGATTTCTACAGATTCTGAGTGTGACTTTTTAAAATCTCTTATCCGGTAATCACAAATAACTCAGATAAGAAGAATCA
Source organism: Opsariichthys bidens (assembly GCA_037194245.1). Lineage (NCBI taxonomy): Eukaryota > Metazoa > Chordata > Actinopteri > Cypriniformes > Xenocyprididae > Opsariichthys > Opsariichthys bidens. The sequence goes on along the minus strand of CM074307.1, from coordinate 12,300,602 downwards.
GAGTAACAGCAGAAGACTCTGTTTGGAAGTAGGTGAAAGTTTTGTTTTAACTTCTGAATATATTATTTCTTTTAAAAGCGATTTATGTTTGGCATTTTTCCATTTTATGGTGATAGGACAGTAGAGAGAAATGACAGAAGAGAAGCGGGAGAGAGGAGGGAAGGGATCGGGAAAGGTCCATGATCCGGGACTCGAGTCAGAGGCGGATAATTGTTCATTCTAACTAACCCTGAATTCAAGTACATCAAATACTAAAATATTAAACTTCACAGAGATTAAACATCACATATGCAACTACGGCAGATCAGTCATCTGTCGGTTGTGTGTCGTTTTATTTCCAGGGATCTTCCAATGATCTTGTAATCATTAAAGACTTCTTCAAACTGTAGTTTGTTTCTGACTACACGTGTCTGCTGTTTTTCACAGATGGGCACAGAATCACTCTGTCATAAGAAGGTGAAAATGTGAAACTCTTTGTAACTTTTACGGTAAACTGTGTTTCCCAAATGTTTTACAGTTGACGTCACACAAGGCGTCGAGTGACGCTGTGACACACTTCCTGTTCCGCATTTGAAACAGGAAGTGGGGCTCGTAACTTCATATGAGTGTTTATATTCTCGTAGGCACGTTAAAGCCCAACAAATTCTCGCCAGAGCTTTTCAATCCCGACAATTAACGGACACAAAAGCTGGAGCGGCAGGAATCCTGTCCGAGTGGAGCGCATGAACAACACAACACAATCGCTCCTCGGGACGCTCCAGAGAAGCTGTAATCTCCTCTTTGTCACTTTGGTTGTTCTTGGTTTGGTTTTTTTAGTGAGTTTGTGCTCTGTCATTATCTCATGACCTTCCACCTCTCGCTGACCCCGCTGTGACCCGAGTTATAGAGTTCGGAAGGATCTTATGAAGCTCAAAGACACTGCTGTGACTCTTACATTCAGACATCTGATATTTCCTGACTGAATCAGACTCATGTTACGCTGGGACTCACGAACACAAACCTGACAGCCCGTCGACATCCACAATTCTCTCCGCCTAAACTCAGTTGAAAGAAAAAGACATTTAACACCCTGTAATTCTGTCCTGAGGACACACACATACACACACACACACACACACACTCACACACACACACACACACTCACACACACACACTCACACACACACTCACACACACACACACACACACACACACACTCACTCACACACACACTCACACACACACTCACACACACACTCACACACACACACACACACATACACACTCACACACACACTCACTCACACACACACTCACACACACACTCACACACACACTCACACACACACACACACACACACACTCACTCACACACACACACACACTCACACACACTCACACACACACACACACACACACTCACTCACACACACACTCACACACACACACACACACACTCACACACACACTCACACACACACACTCATGTCTGTATTTCTATCTTAATGAGGTCATTCAATAGACTTCCATTGATTTTATATCAGGTCAGTGATATTTTCTCTCTTCTAACTCAACCTCTACTCCTAAACCATCACAGATTCATGTGACCATCACTAGATTTCAATAAAATCATCTTTTGGTTGATTTACAAGCCTTTTTAACTAGTGAGGATCAATGTCTCATTAGTGGGTTGAGAAAGTATTTCACAACATAAGTGAGGACATTTGGTCAAAACAACTACACACACTCTCTCTCGCACACGTCTGGCACTTGCTTCATGCTTCTCAAAGGTATAAATGGATTCCTGTGGGTCGAGGATAGTAATTGAGTTTTAAATGAATCATACTGACAGAAAAAGCACTGAGAAGTGCTGACGTTTTAATGGTGCGAGTACCGAGCCCTGTGGAACACCAGGGGTTTTGTGTGTGAATGAGGTGATTCTTTCCATGATATCTGTAAGGTTTAGCTCTGAAAAGTGGATGTCAATGCCGATCCTGTAATTTCTGGTTCACTGAATGCGGAGGAGGTCATTTTATGGTTAAAAATGTGTGAGCGCTCTGAGAATCTGAGCAGTTGGCGAGTTTCCCGCTCTGGTGACTAAACTGCATGACAATTTCGACAAACTCAGTGTTAACAGAACGTAATGCAATTGCTTTACATTTAGCAAGGGATGTAAATGTTTCTCTTTCTTTAGCTGCTGAACGTGTCTTCAAAAACGTAAATAAAATAAAATTTTGAGCAAGTATAAAAGGATATTGTGTCCGTTTCTTCAAGTTCTCTTTGTCGGTCGTGTTATCCACGTGAAGCTCATATTGAAGCTCAGAATAGACGTGTTTCTCCAACAAATAGTGTGACTGGAGCAATCTTTGAGGAAGACACAGGAATTAACCCAGCTGTTTACATTACCTGAGAGAAAAACACGTTTCGCATGAGTGCGCAGATACGAGGAGCCTCTCAGACACTTCGACTCCGGAGTCTGTCTCACAGTCACAGAGTGTGGCGAGATCATTAACACCAGAACATGTATCCAGTTTGACAGACACAGACACCCTGCCATGATTCAGGATCTGAGACGTTTGTTGGCTTTGATGGGAAATTCTCTAATGCTGGCTGACAAGGTGATAAAAGTCAGCGCTGTTTAAGTGGAGAGCAACTACAGCACAAATTCTGAATGAAAGGAGCGTTTGACGTGTGACAACATGCAACTGTTGAGTTTTAAGATGAATGATCTTGTCAGCTGGAATGTTTGCTGATGGTTTTCTGGCGGTGAAGGTCTTATGGTTGCAGTAGATGATGGTGAGCCGTCTCTTGCAGTCATGTCTGTAAGTGTAGCTGCTTGGAAAAGAAACAAAACCCAGAGAATCAGGCCAAACAAAAAGCCTCCAGACTTTATCTCGACTGATTTTTGCTAGTGTGTTCAATCTAATCCTGTCGCCAGCGCTGATACTCCCGCCGATAACCGCAGGCTCTTCATTCCCAGCTGTTATTGTTTGTGTACGACAGAAACACTGTTCTTTCCCATAACACCCAGCGAGAGCCACAGAGATGAACTTCTCTGCTGGTTTGTTTAATCTGATGGTATTGCTGATTATCTCAATGTTTGTTTTAATTCCTTCATTCTGTCATGTGTAAATATCTGGCAGGAATAGTTACAGGATTCTCATAAAAAGGTTTTGTGCAATCTTGAAATCTAGAAGCGGAAAAAAAGCATTTTCTTGCAGTTGTGAAATACAAAATGATAAATGTTCTCGTTCACTGCGATACTCAGATTAATAGGAGTAATCTAAAATCTAAAAGTAAATGTTTTTATTGTTAGTTCTTCTTAAAGGTACATTCCTACTAAATTTAGTTGTTTTGCTTATTTATATAAGAGTAAACAATGACAGTCTATCACTGATATTTTTCTAATCAACAGGGGTTTTTAGATCAATGTCCTGCTGTCAGAAATTAAAATCATTTTAAGCCAATTAAACTTAGATCTTCTTTCAGGATTTCAAGCCAGTTGTAATTATACACCGATCAGCGTGACATGAAGAACACTGATCATCTCTTCATCATCTGTTAGTGGAGGACATGTTAAACAAGTGGACATTTTGTCCTCAAAGTTGGTGTAGAAGAAGAAAAATGGGCGGATTTGAGCGAGTTTGACCAAATTGTGATGCGAGACGACCGGTCAGAACATCTCCCGAACTGCAGCTCTTGTGGGGTGTTCCCGTCTGCAGCGGTCAGTGTCTATCAAACAGAGGTGATCTGGCGGTCACGAGGCTCACTGACGCCCGTGTGGTCCGACCCGACAGACGAGCTCCAGAAGTCAACGCGGTTCTGATAGAGAGGTGTCAGAACACACAGAGTACGGAGCTGCAGACGAGACCGGTCAGGTGTCCACGATGACCCCTGTCCACCGCCGGAAAGAGCCGACGGCGGGACGTGAGCGTCAGAACTGGACCACGGAGCGACGGGAGAAGGTGGATCACGTTTTCTTTCGCGTCACGTGGATCAAGTGTGATGCTCTGGGAATGTTCTGCTGGGAAACCTTGGGTCCATGTGGACGTTACTGCGACACGAACCGCCTCCCTAAACACTGTTGCTGACCATCTACATCCTTTCATGGAGACGGTGTTCCCTGCTGTCTGTGGCTCTTTCAGCGGGATAATGCTCCTGACACAAAGCAGAAACGGTTCAGGAATGGTTTGAGGAGAGTTTGAGGTGTTGACTCGACTTCCAAATTCCCCAGATCTCAATCCAATCGATCATCTGTGGGATGTGTTCATAAAGTGAACATCTTGGAGCAGATCCCACTGCACACCTTCAGGGTCTAGAGGAGTCCATGTTTAATATTAGGAAGGTGGTCATAATGTTATGCCTGATCGGTGTACATAAATACAGTCATCAGATCTTGGTGTTGATCACTCATGTTCTCATGGCTCGGTTCTGAGGAGCGTTGTAGGATTGTATCGTCCTGTAAAGCTGTCAGTCAGTGACCCCTGCGGTGACCTCGTCGCAGCCGCAGACAGAAATCCATTAGTGTCTGCGTCTGCACAGCTGTTACACAGAGTCTCTGACCCTCGACTCAATCCCGTCACGGACTCTTGCTGGAGTGTTTGTCTCTGGTGCTTCAGGCAACGACACAGATCGCCCTGAAACACAAACACTTCAAGAGTGCAAAATCAAATAAAGTACAACAAAGTGAAAAACAAATGAAGCAGTGAAGTTAACGTTTAACAACACAATCGTTTAATAGAAGTTTAACTTGCGTGTGTGTGTGTGTGTGTGAGAGTGTGTATGTGTGAGTGTGTGTATGTGTGTGTGAGTGTGTGTGTGGATTGGAGTATCACATGCGCAGAACTGGACAGTGTAAAGTTGTTATTTACATGCAGTTTGATGAGAACGGTTTGGTGTGATCTTTAACAGAAATTAAACATGGTAGCTTCATTCCTCACACACAGTTCCAGAAGAGTTTTCTCAGCGTGTTTCTGGATATGGAGTCGTTCTGAAGTGACTCTGTTTTGAAGAGACTCTTTAAACGTCATGTTGACCATGAGCTGCTCTTGACCAGAAGCTTTTAGAAATGTTCACTTAGTCACGGACAGACGCTCTCGCCGCCTCTCGTTCTCTCTCTGATTGTCTGCCGTCACTGAGGCGAGAGACGTCTGAGGGTCCCTGATGGATCGTATCTGTCCTCGGGACCACCGGAAGAGAAGAGAGACCGAAACCATCATTACAACAAATACCACACAATATCAGCAGCTTCTGAACGCTGAGGGTTACTGACGATCAGAAATCTGCCACGATCAAACTCAGACATTGATTATATCTTGATGTTCTCCACAGACAGCTGAAGTTGGTCACAGTGAGAGATTGACAGGAGGACGCCAACCCACACTTCATTCTCATATTCTAATCATCTTTCGAAATGTGCATATCATCACCTGATTTGTGTCGTTTGATCGAACAGGGAGAATGTTTTAAAGAGACTCAAACCAACAAAACATCACAGAATCGATCAAAGTCATTGATTGACTGATTTTTGGTAGGATTTTACTAAAGACTAACAGTCTAAAGACTAAAATAATCCATAATGATATTTGTGACAATAAGGGGCTAAAAATACATTAGAAATTAAAACAATATTTAGAAGAAAACATGTTTTAATCAAAGTACTTTAATTCAAGAAAGACGAATGAAGAAGCAACTAATATTTCTGAATAAATGGTCGGTTTTTCATTATTCAGAGTCAACTAAGTAAGTAACCCCAACACACACACACTCACACTCTCTCTCTCACACACTCACACACACACACAAACAGACCTGACACTCACACTCACTCTCTCACACTCTCACACTCACACACACACACACACTCACACTCACACACTCACACTCACACTCACACACACTCCTGTTATAGTGGCTCTCTGTTGCTCATCCGTGTGGAAAGGCAGCATGTGTTCAGATAAGATCCGCAGCTCCGTGATAAGACGCAGATGGAGAATCCTGTGGATGAAATGATAACATCCTCCTTTCTCTTCTTCTCTCCCAGAAGAACACGCGGGCGTTTCTCCCAACAAACGAATGCAAATACCAGGAAAAAAGCTGCTGTGAATCTGCGTCGAAGGTCAGATCGGCACAAGCTGGAGATTATTCCTGTGATGGAAAGAGAGAGAAAATAAACAGAGAGATATACGAGTGTGAATCTATATGATACAGATGTTGTTAATACGAGTTTTTGGAGAGATTAGACAGACGTTGGGCACAAGCGCAGGGTACAAATGCTGTAAACGCAAGAAAAAATCAATTCTATTCATGAAATGAAATATAAAGACATCAGTAAAACGAAACGAAAACCATCTAATCAAAAACCCTAACAAAATAGTGTGACGAGCGGGGCGGGCGAGAGGCGTGAGGGAGCGGCGCGAGTGAGGATGAGCGTCAGCTGCGCGCTGCACCGGTCTCGTGTCTCTCACGGACGAGCGACGACAGTGAAGGAGGGACCAGGCCTGGACTTTATTTCGTGTTTGTGTGTGTGGCAGTCGCCATTTACTTTCATTTTGTTGTTTGTTTATTTATTAGATAAAAGTTACGTTAAACGTTCGCCGGTTCCCGACTCCTTCTTCCCATATTTATGAACTGTGTTACAAATAGATTTTGCGAAGGCATTTTTAAGAATAATGTTATTCTGATTACATGTACTTCGGCAGCGAGCTGGAGCGACCCCGACTGAACTTCACAACAAACACATCCATGAGATCATTAAATCTAGATGAATTTCACGTCGTAGGATGTTATGGGTCGCTTTCAAATGAGTGTGAAGTTATCGCTGTGCAGAATTATTGAGCAAATTTAATTTATGGGCAAAATGAGACAAAAAAGAGACTTTAACTCAGACTGAAAAGTCAAAATTATTAGATGCCCGTGAGGAGGATGCAATACAACTGCAGTCGAGGCATGAGCACAGACAAACACAGCTGGAGAAGAAAAGACACACGTCAACCGCAAAAGGATTCAGAATTAAGGTGAAGAATGAAGTGTGATCCATCAGGAAACCTTCAGTCTCCAGAACTGCAAAGGTGTGAGGTGTCAGGGTCTCACAGACTGTGGTTTGGATCACAAGGAGAAATGTTGAGAAATACATGAAGACTGTTTTTATAGGCTTTATAGACACAGATTGAGAGACTCTTGAAGGACCAGCAGCACTTCCTCTTCTAACACTGTTTGAGGAATTCATCTTCCAGAATCTGGACGATCATTTTAGTCCATATCTGCAAGACGGACTTCAGGGTATATGGACTAGAGATGAACTCTCACACATTACGGTCACATTCTGGAAGAGGAAGTGCTGCTGCAGGTGACGCACATGAAGCTTCTGCGTTCACGTCCGAATGCCGGCTCAGGATTGGACGAAGCTGATCATGTGATCAGCACGTGACGCTGACGCAGGAGCCAATAATGAGTCGTTCTGACGGAGAACCTGGAAGCGCTGGACGTGAACAGTGAATGAGAATGACACAGAAGAGATTCTTGTTGTTTTTGCGCACAGAAAGTGTTCTGGTCTCTTGATCCACTGCGTCACGTGACTGTTTTAACCATGTCTTTACTTCCTTTCTGGAGCTTGAAAGTGTGGATTATATTGATCTATGAACGAGTCATAAACCTCATCAAAAACATCTTCATTTGTGTCTGAAGATGAAGGAAGGTGTGGAACCACATGAGGAATTCATGACAGAAGTCTCATTTTAATGCACCTCATAAAGTTGTTTGATGAGCAAAACTGGAATTTAGAGAAATAAACTCAGATAATGAGTTTTGTGACACATGCTTTAATCACATCATTTCCATTACTGTTATATCAGTGTTTGAGAGTCTGTGTGTGTGTGTGTGTGTGTGAGGGGCGTGTCGGGTGTCGTGTTTCTCTTTTGTCACCTGCAGCATTAAATCTTTGGCTCATTCTCCATCAGCACACACACGCGCACACACACACACACACACACGATGGAATCAAGCAGCGGGCGCTTCGCTCTCCTCGCGCCGCACCCGGCGCTCTTCCTCCGGGCGGATGACAGGAGTTACCCGCGCAGCCCGAAGTGCGCGCGCTGCAGGAATCACGGGGTGGTGTCGGCTCTAAAGGGTCACAAACGCTTCTGCCGTTGGCGAGACTGCGCGTGCGTCAAATGCGCGTTGATCGCGGAGAGGCAGCGCGTCATGGCCGCGCAGGTGGCGCTGCGGAGGCAGCAGGCGCAGGAGGAGCTGCAGATGATTTACCCCGCAGCAGGAGCGACCGAGGGCGGCGTGAGCGTCTCCAGAGCCCCGCTGAGCTCTTTTGACGCGTTCAAAGACGGTAAGAGCTCTGACCGCGGACAGATTGATAGTGTTTCTGTTTAAATGTGAACCGAATCAGCCTGTGTTAAAAATCGATTCGCTTTCAGTCCGTTTTAAGGTGTAGTTTAGATGTAGGCGATTTAGTCTTTAATTGTGTTTAAGTCATTTTTCAACAATGATATAATAACTTTTAAATGGATAAATAATGTTGGCAATATAAAGAAAACACATGGGCCTACTACAAATCCTTATACAGTATTGTTTTATAATGTTGTGATCGGAAAGAGTTCAGATTATAGAAGTATCTGAGCTAGATCTGAGACCTCGGATGTGTGAATGCAAAGAGAACTGGATTCTTCCCACTAAAGACTCGTGAGACTGAAGTTCGTTCTCTTGACCGTTTCTTTGAGACTCTTATTTATGCTTTATTTTAACAGAGAAAAGCGTCAACAAGTGCAGCATGTTCAGTGGATTCGTGAGTCAGGCTCTGTTCACGTCAGAGAAGAGTGACCCGTCCAACGGCCGCGCGTCTCCTGGACCGGATCGTCTGTCCGAACACACGAGTCCACAGTCTCTGACCTCCTCGGATCTGGAGTCCGGCAGCAAGATGGAGAAACTGTCGGAAGCGCCCGGGCGAAACCCCTCTGCTGTTCTGATCAAGATCTTCCCCCACGTGAAGCGGGACGCTCTGGATTCGGCTCTGAAGGTCAGTTCGGGAGACGTGGTGAAGGCCATCGAGCTGGTGCTCAGTTCCCGGGAGGGTCAGAGTTCAAACAGAGACGTCTCACGGGCCGCCGCGCCACTGAGACACTTCAGCTCCAGATCGGCTTTCTCTCCTCTCCACGCTTCCGCCACAAACTCTTTCAGCGCCGACGGTTTGCTGGGGATGAACCCTCGATTCGCCATCGGTCCGCTGCGACTCGCCTACTCAACACCCAACTTTATTCCACCATATCTGACGTCCGGATTCATGCCAGCGCTGTCCCTGCGGCCGCCAGCGGACCATCCGCTCCTGCGGGACCTTCCCTACCCCAAGGAGCCCTTCACCCCCACAGTGTTTTACTCGAGCCTCGACAAATAACCCGAAGCACCGTGTGTTCAGAAGCGTCACGAGTCGATCGACTGCATTCAGTTAACAGAAGCTCACGAGTGTCGTTCCTCCGGCTGCATGTCCTTTATTCATTTGTTATACATGTTAAAGTATATTTGAATGTCAAATTTTGTTAATAAATCCTAAATACAACTATTTTATTGACTATAGAAGGAACAGCTCCATCATTTCCATTTACAATGAAATCTGTGGTTTGATCTGTGAATATGAATCTGGTTCACAGAGAAAGTCCAGATTTAGATTCACTATAAATGGGTTCAGCGGTCTGATCTGATCTCTGAAAACATGAAGATCAGCAGGTTTCTGATTTTCGTGCCAATAATGAAACTTTACAGGCACGTAATGACGATATTTCACACCATCACAAAATATTGAGAGATTTGACACTTTTAGAAACAAAACTGTGCTTGAACTTGCAGGTAAACATGACGTAAAATCAGCTGTTGAACTCCAGCAAAACTCAACAGATCTGCGTGTAACAGAGTCGCCGACGCTCGAGGGTCGCGTCTCAAACTTGATGCAAATCTTTCACTTTTCAGTGATTCTGAATAGTGAAAGATTTAGTTCAACTAAAGAGTAAAAACACTGCTGCCTAAAGAAAATATCCTCAAATCACAAAACACTGCCAAAACAAATCTTTATAAAAAATAATCCATTTGTTTTCAAATTGCCAAAAAACAATTCAATAAGTTTTAAAACATATTTGACCTTCACAGGAAAGTGAAGTCGATTTATAAAGACTGAACGAGTCTGAGCCAACCTTCATTCTTCTGACTGTAAATTCATGGAGTTGAGTTAATAAACATACAGAAACTAATTCATGTTTCAGAGAACAAAGAAAAACAAAAAGAAATATACGGCAGATTGTTTCCCTGTGGACGGTTTAACATCTCGTGCATTTTGGTCTCGTAACGTCAGTGTTTAGAGTTGAAAGTCAACGAGCTTCTGATGTGTGAATAATCGTTACATTATTGTCTGATTTTGCCAGTTTCTTCATGTGGAAAAAGACGCTTGTAAAGAAAGTCTTGAATAAAGTGTGATCATCTGCGGCTCATAAGTGAAGGGAAGATGTGGAGTTATTGAAGGTGTTTGACGAGCTTGTGTTTATCGGTGCTGTATGTGAAGTTTCATTCTCACTGACCAACAGACCGAACTGGACTTTATGATGAAGTGTAAAGGATTCATATGCAAAATCAAATGTAGTTTCACTGACTTTAAGAACTCACTGATTTAACCGATCTGTTCACCAGCAGACGTATGAAAGCACCAATGTTAAGATCATGTCAATGAATTCAATGATTAGCTCTCACCTTCTAAGGCAAACTTCCTAATGAATCCTCATTTCTGCATGAAAACACAATGAAGATTCAGAAGAGGAGGTTACATGAGCTCCATCGAGTCCAACACGGTTCCAGTGGAAGAATCCTGTGAAGATGACCGATCCGGCACGACATTCTCAGTGTGGCCAATCACACACACACTATTATTATCTGTTATTTACAATAGAGTCATTAAGTTTATAGTTTATTCTTACCTGGTTTTTTTTTAATAGAAAAAGAATAATTCCTCTTGTCCTTCATGGTCAGATTTGTCTGCGAGCATAATTTGGCATCTCTGTAGAGTCTCACCCAACACTAGTTTTAAATTTTACAATTGTAACGTGATCAAATCTAAAACTTAAAGTTGGTTACAATGTTACATGGATGTCAGTCATCGAGCTCGACTGCCATACAGTGACCGGAGATATTTTTGATATTTTATAACAAGATTTGTGCGTTCTGAACGCACCGACTGATTCTTTTTCTGAAGCTAAATAAACATTTAATATAACAAATATAAGCATATTTTGCATGAAACATTTTACTTTTAGAGGTAAATAAATACCCCAAAAACAAATGAATAAAATGCGTAAATTATTTTTATTTTAATCGAAGCTAGTGATATAAAATCTAAAAATTATTTTAGGATCACACCAGACATTACTGCCCATTAATGTGTCCCACTGAGGGACGCTTTAAACCCACAACAATCTTGATGAAACGGAGATCTCTTCAAAGACTCGACAGAAACTAAATCTGAAGAGAGAAATAAAGGGTTATGATGTTCATACAGGGTTAGTGTTCATCTTCCAGAAACAGAAGATCAGGGACGTCTCCACACGGATCTTCACCAGATCTCTGGAGCCGTGAGAACTTCCTCCATCATCCCGAGATCAGACTGAACGACTCTGACGTCACCGACAGTCTGTGGATGATAAGGGTCAACATGACTGCATTATATCTGGACAAACCCGGGACTTTCCCGTCTGAGGCCTTCATCATCTGGAGGTTGAACAGCAGTTAATACACTCAGGACAGGAGGAGATCTCACTTGAGTCTTCCTGTTAGCCGTGAGGATCACCACAAGCTCTGCTTTCTTTCAAAGCTTCGGTTTCCAAAGATTAGCCGGTCACTTAATATTCAGTGTCACTGATCTGACCCTGTTGAACGGAGCTGGACGATGACATCCGTCTCCTCCAGAACTACTTTAGAGACGAAGTTAACTAATTTAATAATTGATGATCTTTACAACAGAACTGAACCAACGCTGAAACGACTTCATTTTCCTGTTGTCACCGTAAAGCTGCGGAAACAATCTGTGCTGGACAAAGAGCCTAATAAAAGTGACTCGACTTAATTTCTGACAATATGTGAATTAATACGCATTTTAAGCCCTTTCTGCTCAAGGAGTCACGACCCTCCAGAAGATCATCTTTCAATTTCTCTTTTATAAAAATAGATGCTTTTAAACTTCAGACAGACTGAGCGCTTTCTCCATATACATTGCTTTAGGAATTTAGACATTTTTTGGGGACTTTTTACAATTCGCATTAAATAACGTGAAACCAAGAAATAAATTCTTCAATGAAACTCACAAGTCAAAGAAACGAGCTGTAAACAAACTTTAAAGCACCAGAGCAGAAGTCTAAAATAAAACTCAAACCAAAACATTCAAACTTACAGAGGCTGTTGACCAATTAAACAGATGTTTTAAAAGTAAACCATTTTAAGAATACAAAATTAACATTAAATATTTCCTGTCGTTCACAGGTCTTCACGCCATCAGATCTTGTATGTTTTGTTAGTTTTGAACGAGACCTGTAAGACTCGCTCTCCGAGCTGGTACCCGTTCAGACTGGCGATGGCGACGGCCGCCTCCTCGTAGTTGCTCATGGTCACGAAGCCGAAGCCTTTGCACTTCTCTGAGCCGAAGTCTCGCATGACCTTCACGTTGATCACCGCGCCAAAGGGGCCGAAGATCTGCCAGAGGATGCTCTCGTCCGCGTCCGGCGCAAGATTATACACAAAAATACACCAGCCGGCGGCGGCGTGAGCCGGGAGACGGACGCCTGCGTCGATGGACACGGGCGAGAACCTGCGGCCAGAGCAAGAACAAAACCGGTTCAGCTGAAGAACTGAAATGAAGACAAGCTGCCAAACCTGGACTACTATGATCTTTAAAAACACTACATCATCAACACCGTGCTTCAGGGTTATGACTGAAACCGATCGACTCGCTGCCTTTCAAATGTACAAATTTAAAAACTACGTTTCCATTTTAAAATCAAGGAGACGCAGATGATTTCAGAGATGAAGACCGGATCATCCGTCAGTGTTCAAACACGCCGTAACACTGACGTCAAACGATGTACACCGTTACCCTGACACGACTGGGACGGCATGTTTTGTGTGCGTGGAAATGATTTACAGTTTGGATCATCGTTTTTGGTTCTGCTCAGAAGAGAAACGAGCTCTCAGCGGCGTGAAGAATGAGACGAACGCTTACAAAACGAGCCGAGCTGCTTCAGAACAACACGATTTACAACATTCAAGAGAAGTTTCAGGCGTGACAATCGACTAAAAGTAACATTTCCCTTAATAGGGATGAGCAAAATGCCAAACTATCACCACTGACTGCTCTGAAGAGCTGCACGACTCCTCAACATCTTTTTGGTTTCAAATGAAGATCACGATTCTGAATAGACAAAATAACATTTACTGAGGTTTTGACAAAATATTAATTGCTGGAAAAAATGTTTAATTTAAATGAATTCTTTAGAAAAATGGTTTCGAATGAATTCAATGGCTCAAATACTCGTTTCATTACTGGATAGATTAGCGTTTTTGAATGAATCTTTTGAAATGAAATATTCAATGACAAACACATTTAACAGTCGCTTGTCGCCACCTAGTGGCGTAATGACGTCATCGATACAACCGTTATTTGAAGAACAGAGTGGGTTTAAAACGTTGGTTTGGTCCATTTGATCACTATCGTAGACGTCAGTGCTCATATCTCAACTATAAACTTTGACCTCAGTACTTTGTGATGATTTGAATGTGTGGTTCAAGACTGCTCTCTGCTCTGGCACAAACAGATGATTTTGTCAACACTAACGGACGAATCGTTGTCTTCAATAAGGTTGCGTCTAGTCAACTAATTGTTCAGATAAGCCATAACGTCCGGTGCTGTCAGACTCGCATCAGATGGTTTTCTTATGGATGTTGTAAAAGAAAGATAAAGTCCTGTGCGAGACGCTCTCAGACTCGTTTCAACAGATTTCCCAGCAGCTCAGAGTAATGTACCTCTTGACTCCGTGCGACGCGTTGAGCGGACCGTCCAGCCTGAAACACCAGCTAAGACTGTCCAGCGCTAGCGCACGAGTCAATACCTGAATCTCTGCGCCGGATGCATCAGTCTGCTGGACGACACGAACGCCAGGCTGCTCTTCTGACTGGGATTGTTGGCGAACTTGACCGTGATGGGCTCGGTGGAGCCCGGCGGTTTCTGTGCGTTCAGCCCTTTAATGGCCTCCTCGGCCTCGGCGCGCTGGTCGAAGCGGATGAAGCCCACGCCTCTGGACACGCCTGGACACCACAAACACAATCCAGTCAGAACATCGACGTCATTATTACTGGTTCACGGCTGTAGACGGCAAACACACAAAACTTCACAAATTCTAATGAATAAAAGCACACAATGTTTTGCTGGCAGATACAGCGCTGATGTTCATATTGCTCAAATGATAACAGTGATTAATCACATGGCTGTGTTTTTACAAATCAGAATGATCAGTTTTACATTAGAACAAATCAAAAGAACAAGAAAACGAGAAATTTCAAACTAAAACAGTGACATTTTGTCGTCACACGGGTCGAGATCACGTGTCAGTTTTATTACAGTTCGTCGCTGAAGGTTCGAAGGCAGGTTTCGTCACAAGCGGCTCGTGGAGGAACGGACCGTCTGAACGTTTCAACGTTCAGCAGAATCTCAAACTCACAAACTCTTTTTGTCGATGTCAATAGTTCAAATGAACCTCGTTTGCCGTCGTTCTGAACGCGGAGCGCGAACACAAGCGAACCTCACCCGTGATCTGGTCCACCAGGATCCTGGAGGTGATGATGCGGCCGTACGGAGAGAACAGCTGGTCCATCTCCATCTGGGTCATGGTTTTCGGGAGGCCGCTGACATACAGGTTGGCGTCACGGATGGAGGCGGAGCTCGGGCGAGCAAACGACACCTGGACAACACAAACTCACAGTGAAGGGCAGATGTGACGGACGGACAGACGGACAGTCTTACCTTGATGGTTTTGGCCTGAAGTCGGAGACCACTTAAAATTTTTATGGCTTTTTCTGCGTCTTGGGGCTCCACATAGTTCACAAAGCCGTAACCCAGACTCTGACCTGCGCGCACACACACACACACACACACACACACACACACACACACAGTTTAGAGCCGCACAATTCATCAAGGAAAAAAAGCTGGCAATCTCGATTCAAACACCCACACAATCTCATTACTAAATGACAAGGTTCACCTGTCTGTCACAAAATCCCAGCCAACATTCAGATCCATGTTCTGATCCAGAGAGCCGTTGTCATGTGTAAATATAAAACCCCTTCACTAACAGTCTTTAAAAATACAGTATTATTTCTACGTTACAGTAATTCATCACAGTAGGGATGTGCAGTATACCTCTACCTCGGAAAATACCGGCATGCATTTTATTTCAAGCGGTACGATTTCATGATTTTGCTGATTTCGGTATAAGCGGCTGTTCTGAAGTTCGCCGCTAGGTGGCAGTGTGCTACCTGAACTGACACGAAACCGCAAATGTGACAACAGAGGAACAAAATGGATAAAGCAGTTGAATGTAAATCAATACGCCTCAAATGAATAAATAATAAGAGCAGTACAAGTATAATTTGGAATTACTCCGCTTATAAAAACGATGAAGAAACGTTGAACCTCGTCAAGCATCGGTCACATGCCCTTCCTGACTTGTTCAAGACGATTCGAGATCGGCAGGTCACTACATCCTTCAAACCATCTAATTTAGACATTTATTTTCTTTTATCACTGATCAACGCAGGATCATATCGTTTAAATAACACGAAAGCTAAGCATTTTGGCTGGAGGTCAGTGTTCTGATGATTTTGTTTTCCAATTTAAACATCAAAATAACAGAGTTCAGAGACCGCAGGGGAACAAAACACAAGTTTGAACTGAACAGAAATGATTCGCTCCTCTGAAAGAGTCGCTTAAACACTTAACGAACAAAAAAACTCCTCTAATCCACCTGTGACTTTGTCCCGCACGATTTTGCAGGACTCGATGTCTCCGATGCTGCCGAACAGACTCTTCAGCTCGTCCGGCGTCATATTCTGCGGGAGGTAGTTGACGATCAGGTTGGTTTTGCTGTCGTCTACAGGGGACGTGCAGCTCGGCGCGTCACATGACTGCATTTCCATGGTGCCGTCACCTGCCACAGACAGGAAGTGACAGATGCTCATCCACATCGGATTAAACCTTCTAACACATCTGAACCTTCCAACCCTCAAACAAGTTGTGCAATGTGAAAACATTCATTTTAAAATGACCAAGAGAGAGTTTGAGTGTTTAAATGATTCATTAAATCGGTGATTCCCAACCCTGTTCCTGGAGGAACACCATCACACTTTCAAACTCTTCCGCTCCAGAGACTCCAGGCCAGAAACGGACGCGGCGGAGGAGAGCTGCTGGTGTGACTCCAGGGCCCAGTTTTTCAAAAGTAATCCACTAGGATTTTGGATAACGGATTGGATCAAATCTTGAAAATGTGTTTTTCAAAAGAAAAAATGGATTACATAATCGGATTAGATCACGTAATCCAATCTTGGTTTTGATCCGGATCAAACCTTTAGTTTGGGTTTTTCAGAATTTTTTTGTAGGATTTGGATCACTTTGATCCAAAAAATCTGGATTAAACTGATCCCATCAGAAGGGTGGATTCAGCGTGGATTTCATGGCCAGAATGTAATGAAAACTTTAAAAATGTATCAAAAAATACTATATTTGGATCATGCAGTATCTTACAAGATATCCTGTTTATTCATAAGGTTTTAATTTTATTTGTTCATCCATCAGGCTACAGTGATTAGGTAGGCTTTAACGTATTCAGCCTTTCGGTACAGGCCTACAGCAAAGTCATAAAATAATCCCCCAAACAGCTGTCAAAATTGAGCAAAAACAACCAATTTAATTCTGTCGCTAACTGATATGTATATTCATCACAATATTGTTGTAGGTCTCAGATGAGCGGACTGCTGGAAGAGGATGGGGTGGGGTTTTTCTCGTTTATAGTTTTTTTTAAATGTGTGTGTTTTCATTTCAAATAAAAATAAACTTATATTGACCCCACACGGCTAGTCTACTTGCTGCTCTTTACATATCTATAGTTCTACATTGTGATTTCCTATCCTGTTTGAGCACTGGTTATCCAGATTTGGTGATCCTGAAAAGTTCCTATCCGGATCAGATTGATCCAATCCGATGTTGCTTTAAAAAACTGGCTCCAAAAGTAAACTGGATTACGTGATCATGGATCGAAAAAAAAGGATTACTAAATCCGGATCAATTTTAGCCGGATTAAACCTTTTGAAAAACCGGGCCCAGGAACAGGAAACACTGCATTAGAAAGAACCGGTCGTTAGGCTCAGACTTCACCGCTCTTCTGCGTTTCTTGTCATTATTTCACGGCCCTTCAGCTCAATTCAGACATGATCTCTCACGCCGTGGATTCAGCCGGGGCGCGGACGCTAAAAGATCAAAGCTGGGATTTTAAGAATCCGTAGATTAATCCATGATTAAAGAAAGGTTTCCTCACACACACACGATTACTGTGACGAGCGACGGTCTGTCAAGGACTCGATGACCTCTGACCCCACAGCACTGTTCGAAACTTCCAATCAATTCAACCGAATGAGTCACAGAATAATTCACTGCTTCCCTCCGGCAACAAGAACGGCACCGAACAACCCAACAGCACACGCTTTTAATGAAAGGGCATTAAATTACACATTAAATATTTTTACATTATATTGAATCTGAAGTGTCTGTATAAGAAGCAGGACTTAATTAGAAAAATTACCTCATTCATCTGCAATAATTTATTAAAACTGATATAACATTACATCAAATCAGTTCGACTCACTCCTCTGTTACGCGCTAGTACTCTTCATCACTCAGACCTACAAAAACACTGGCAGGATTACACAACTCCGTTTGTAAATGTCTTTCCGACACAAGAACGAAATTCTGTTTATAATTCACTGCAGTTTATCACGTGATCAATGTTTCCATTACTGTACAAAATTATTCAAGTTCCCCATATTGAAGTCTGGTTGTTTTGATTGCATTTCATTTTTTAAATTCAGAATATATTTCAATATGGTATTACTGTAAAAGTTCAACATTTGCCTTACTCAGTTTAGCAGCTTTCTGCAGGTTCACAGAGACAGAAGTGAATTCATGTGAGGTGAGAATGAAGTGAATGCATGTTGTGCCACAGCAGTGACACTGAAACTGACAAGTTTTCTGAAGCGCGTCATAAAGATTGACGAAAAAAAACAACCCTGAAATTCTGCGAAAGCAGGGTTCGAATAGCATGACGTAACGCTCCCGGTTTGCTGAAATCACGTGACTGAGCGGGACGCGATATATTGTAAATGTTTCGAAGCTTCATGAAACGGTTTGAAAAGCGCTTATGAATAAACGATAAACTCGTAAATGACAAACTTTTATTAAAAGCTCACCAACACCGAAATTAAATAACTACACATTAATAAACTACAGCAAAAAACGGTGAAATAGAGACGTCACACAAGCGAACTCGCTGAACACTAGCAAACGAGACAGAACTCGAGCGGACATGCGCAGATAAACGAACTCCAACCATCTCCTGTCCTGAAATTAACGGCTGATTTATGACACACAAACGGACATCTAATTAGTTTCAAACACGCCTCCGCCGCTTATTAATTTAACGAGAATATACGTAAAAATCATCATATCTGAAGCAACCTCCCAGAATAAAATAGATTAAAAAAAGACTCGCCTTACTTACCCGATTTCGCTTTATAAATCACCGGTTTGATCACTGATCAGCGTGCGCGCACGTTAAGGTGGGTGATGGCGGGAAACTGCGACTCTAAGAAGACTGGCAAGTGAATGAGCCAATCATTGAGTCGCTTTACATTTCCCTCAAATGCTATTGGACAATGTGACGCACGAGGGCGGAACCTTCGTGAACCAGCAGGTGCGGCGGATCAAGGTGTAATGAGCGCGCGCTCAATGAATATATTCATACTAGAATACTGGAGTGCACGAGTGTGCGATCGTGTACGGGTTCTGGAAGGGCGTTTCTCAACACCGTGTACGCGAGGGTTGGACTCTTCCAGCTCGACTCAGGAGAACTTGATGGGTTCTTGCGCTCTCTGGTCTCTGTCGGAGAATTTTAAGCAACAATAAAACGAACTATGTTATAAAACACCACTCTTCACCTCTTTTCGTGTTCATTTAAAAGGTTTTAAACATGAATAGACACAAAAATGTGGTTCAGGTGTTTATTGATTGTCTTCACTGCATATATATGCCAAAACGAAATATGAAACACAACCCTGCCTCTTTTTGTTTACATTTGAAAAATATTAAACATATGAATATGTGGTTCAGGCAATATTTGCATGTACTCTGATCATCTTACTGTAATAAAATGAAATTTGACAAAACAGAACGCTGTCTTTTTGTTAAACATCAGTTTTAATGATCAATAATAGCCATTATTAAAGTAGAAGTAAAAAGGTTTAAGAAGCTACACAATAAAAAATAAAGCACAACTCTTCAGATGGGAATTTAACTCCAGGCTTCAATCCTGCTGTGGAAAGGGAACATTTGTTTGACTTTAAAGCACATATGAGACACGCTCTCACAAAACATTCTGTCGCAACATTAACTTTCGACAAATCTGCATCATGAACGGATCCTTGAACCCTCGTCTAACATCAGCACAAAAGTTGGAGTTGAGCAGCATTTAAAGCTCAGTCGAACCCACAGAAAACGATAAAAGTGATTCTGCACCGTGGTGAGTTTCAGACTTTACCGTTTCAGACTTTACCGCTTCAGACTTTATCGTTTCAGACTTTTACCATTTCAGACTTTACCGTTTCAGACTATACCGCTTCAGACTTTACCGTTTCAGACTTTACCGTTTCAGACTTTACCGCTTCAGACTTTACCGTTTCAGACTTTACCGCTTCAGACTTTACCGTTTCAGACTTTACCGCTTCAGACTTTACCGTTTCAGACTTTACCGTTTCAGACTTTACCGCTTCAGACTTTACCGTTTCAGACTTTTACCGTTTCAGACTTTACCGTTTCAGACTTTACCGCTTCAGACTTTACCGTTTCAGACTTTACCGTTTCAGACTTTACCGTTTCAGACTTTTACCGTTTCAGACTTTTACCGTTTCAGACTTTACCGTTTCAGACTTTACCGTTTCAGACTTTACCGTTTCAGACTTTACCGCTTCAGACTTTACCGCTTCAGACTTTACCGCTTCAGACTTTACCGCTTCAGACTTTACCGTTTCAGACTTTACCGCTTCAGACTATACCGTTTCAGACTTTACCGTTTCAGACTTTACCGCTTCAGACTATACCGTTTCAGACTTTACCGTTTCAGACTTTACCGCTTCAGACTATACCGCTTCAGACTTTACCGCTTCAGACTTTACCGCTTCAGACTTTACCGTTTCAGACTTTACCGCTTCAGACTATACCGCTTCAGACTTTACCGCTTCAGACTTTACCGTTTCAGACTTTACCGCGGTGAGCTTCACTCTTTCCTCCCTGAAGTGGCAAATTAAATCGGTGTCAGTATCGATTTAAGTACCAAGACAAAAGAATCACAATCATAAAAATAACCCACACAGCGTCAGGGGGTTAATAAAAGCTTCTGAAGTGAATTGTAAGATGCGTTTTTATAAGAAAAAAATCATATTTTAAATTCATAAATTCAAATAACTAGCTTCTGTACGCATAATGCGAAACTTGACAAGAGAAACCCGTGACTGATGTGTGACGCAGATGTAGGACAAACTCAAGCTCGACTTCTATATCAAAATCATCCGACATTTCTCTTCACAATTTCTCGTTTTAGACTTCAAATTCGTGATCGTGTGTTGTTTTGGTTGGGGATTTATTAATGGTTAGGGTTTTAAATATAGATATTTTTCTTAAAAAAACACATGGATTCACTTCAGAAGGCCTTTATTAAAGTGTTAATTCACTCAAATGAGACTTCTGTCATGAATTCCTCATGTGGTTCCACTCCTTCCTTCATCTTCAGACACACATGAAGATGTTTTTGATGAAGTTTATGACTCGTTCATAGATCAATATAATCCACACTTTCAAGCTCCAGAAAGGAAGTAAAGACATATTTAAAACAGTCACGTGACGCAGTGGATCAAGAGACCAGAACACTTTCTGTGCGCAAAAACAACAAGAATCTCTTCTGTGTCATTCTCATTCACTGTTCACGTCCAGCGCTTCCAGGTTCTCCGTCAGAACGACTCATTATTGGCTCCTGCGTCAGCGTCACGTGCTGATCACATGATCAGCTTCGGCCAATCCTGAGCCGGCGTACTGACGTAAACACGGAAGCTTCACTGCGTCACCTGCGTAAGGACAATGAAGAGACTGTTGAAGAAAGTTATTTTTGTGTCGTTTTTGACATCAAGGATTTTCCCACCTGCCACAATAATGTATAAAATATACTTGAGTAATATATACTTGAATCAATATATAAATTGATTCATTTGTATATCATACAATTAATTTGTTTAAAATAATAGTTAATTAAAAGCCCAAGTTTTTATACCTTGCAAGTGTTTGTTTTGTGTATACGAGGTTTTGAACTGTGAGAACGGCGGTGAAATCACAGACACTTCAAGTAAATCTGTTGATATCCAGAGCGTTTAGTGCCGAACGACTGACTGACTCTGACGTGTCGAGAGAAGGTGGAGAGGAATTAGGGACGCTTTCACGGTTTTGCTTCATTCTGTTAGTCTAGAGACCAAAGAAAGATGTGTAAAAGTGGAACATGTGTCTAAACCAGACTTTACTGAACACAGACAGAAATCTCAACTGGAGCAACACCTTTTCCCTTTTCTTGCTTGTGTAGTTTTGTTTGTGAACATGAGTTTATGTCACACATCTTGGCCAATGGTCAGTTATTTCATTGTTAAAAGTTGAGTTTATTTTACATATATCTCTGCATTGCCTAAATGTCTACATTAAAATTTCAATTATGATTTTCTTATTCAAATATTTCCTCTCTGATTTTACAATATGACCGTTTGACATCAACAACTAAAGATTGTTAGGTGTGCTCATGTTTTCTCCTCTCTTTTAAAGGTTGAAAAGCCTGATTATATTTAAATTGACATAAAGCTCATGTAAATCCTTACGACATAAAAATAAACAAGACTTCAACGAAATTGCAATATTACTGTAGGCCTGTATTGTAACAGAAGCGCAGCGCCATCTAGTGCTTAACAAAAACACTTTCTTTCCTTTTGTGACATAAATTCACCAAGAGAGAAAAAAATACTGGACTTGAATATAATTAAATAAAGCTTTTGTTTTATTATGTGGACTGTGTGAGTATCTATTAATAGCCTAAAAGCATTTTTTTGATTAATCTTATTTTGATAAAATTTAAATATTTTTTTTACATATCGCGCCAGAAAGTGGGTTGGGCTTTGGAGGGAAATTCAGTAATTGGTTGAAACCTTAACAGACTGTAAACCAATGGGAGACGGGCACTCTCCTATAAACACAGCGTGTAGAAAAGATGTTCTGCATTCGCGCAAATTCTGATATATATCATCGAAAAAATTTAACTTCACTTAACCATGAGCGGCAGAGGCAAAACTGGCGGCAAGGCAAGAGCGAAGGCCAAGACTCGCTCGTCCCGGGCGGGACTGCAGTTCCCCGTCGGCCGTGTTCACAGGCTTCTCCGCAAAGGCAACTACGCAGAGCGCGTCGGTGCCGGTGCTCCTGTGTATCTGGCGGCTGTGCTCGAGTATCTGACCGCTGAGATCCTGGAGCTGGCCGGAAACGCCGCTCGGGACAACAAGAAGACCCGCATCATCCCCCGTCACCTGCAGCTGGCGGTGCGCAACGACGAGGAGCTGAACAAACTTCTGGGCGGAGTGACCATCGCTCAGGGCGGCGTGCTGCCCAACATCCAGGCCGTGCTGCTGCCCAAGAAGACCGAGAAGCCCGCCAAATCCAAATAAACGAGCCCCAGTCTCCAGAAAACCAAAGGCTCTTTTAAGAGCCACTCAATTCATCTGAAATGGCGCTTTTCTTTATTAATGTTTAACAACACCACAATTATTATCCCTTGAATTAATCAAATTCTCTGCATCCACTATCAGAAATCATAGCAGTAAAGCACATGTTATAAACTCATGATGATCCTCTAAAGTGTCTGAAAGAGATCATCAGGTGTAGTTATTAAAACACATTTACACCCATCAACTCTAATGCTAAAATATCGTGAAATGTCCACTGTGTTGCTGCTCAAAGAGGCCGAAAAGCCTCCAAATCTGAACAAATATTAGACTAATCAAACACGATTACTCTATATGGGCATTTATGTGATTATAAACACGATAATCTCAACTTGACTGATGGAGGTCGTTCTTTGGGTCCTGGGTCTTGTTTGGCTGCTTTCATACAGACTGTAGTGTGATTTTGTTCTGATCCAAGATCTGCACAAGCGTTAGGAATAACGTGAATGTTTCAGAGCTGAGAAATACAGCTGTGTGTGTGTTACACTGACTGACGAGCAACAGAACAAGCGGTTTGAGCGGGAAACCCTCCCCCTGTTTGAAAAGAGGAAACGCGCAGTCATTGGCTAGAGTCATAAGCACGTGTCACACACTAGCCAATCACAAGCCTCTCCCTCCCCGCGACACTATGGGCTCACGGCCGCGCAATGCTTTAAAAGCAGGCGTGTGACTTAAAGCCGCATTTCCCGCTCCAGCAGGACAGAGAGAAGAAAAGTGCCGCAATGGCAAGAACCAAGCAGACCGCTCGCAAATCCACCGGTGGCAAAGCCCCGAGGAAGCAGCTCGCTACTAAAGCGGCGCGGAAGAGCGCGCCAGCCACCGGCGGCGTCAAGAAGCCCCATCGTTACAGGCCCGGGACCGTGGCTCTCCGAGAGATCCGCCGTTATCAGAAGTCCACCGAGCTGCTGATCCGCAAACTGCCGTTCCAGCGGCTGGTCAGAGAAATCGCTCAGGATTTCAAGACGGACCTGCGGTTCCAGAGCTCCGCCGTCATGGCCCTGCAGGAGGCCAGCGAGGCTTATCTGGTCGGTCTGTTTGAAGACACCAACCTGTGCGCCATCCACGCCAAGAGAGTCACCATCATGCCCAAAGACATCCAGCTGGCCCGCCGCATCCGCGGAGAGCGCGCCTAAACCCGCGTCAGCGCGTCACACCCCAACGGCTCTTTTAAGAGCCACCAAACCTGCCCAGAAAGAACACTTCCTCTATAACGTGTGTAATAGTGAATATAAAATGACGCGAAGACATTTCATATCATGCTTCAGTTAACCGTCAGAGCTGACTTTTTCACACAGTTGGTATTATGAGGTGAATTTACAGTTAAAGATCAGATATGAGTGTAGATCTGGAGTCCCGAGTTTAAGAAAACCGCACTCTCTCCACCTTCAATACCATGACTAAAGTGCCCTCGAGCAAGACACCTGACCCCTGATTGCTCCCCTTGTAAGTCCCTTTGGATAAAAGTGTCTGCTAAATGATGAAAAATGAAAAACAATGTTGAAGTCATTCAAATAATTTAACATTTAGAAAGATAAATGTGTTGCAGTGGATTCCAGAATCGCACCCTTCAGTTTGATCAAGTCATTAGAAACAAATGTGAACAACTTTGAATCGTTGTGTGTAACGATGAAAGCGGTTTTGTAGTTGTTTAAAGCTGCAATATGTGCATTTGTCGCTCACATATTGGACACAAAGGCGCAGCTTGACGACGGCGAGTTTGAGCGCAGAATCTTGGGAGATGTGGTCTTCACCTCACAGCCGCTGGAACAGAATCGGGATGGGACTCATGGAAACATGTTGAGGATGCCATTATTAACGTTACTGTAGTTTGTAGCAGAAACGACACGCCGGAGCGACTGATAATGAGAGACGAGCCACACACTGACGTTCCCTTGTCTAATAAAACGTGTCATATATTAAAGCGTCTTTGGTGTTTCCATTGTAGTGTGTTCCATTCCATTCAAGTACTCTACTGAACAAAATATATACCAGCGGCCTCATGGTTTTGGACGTTTTACTGCAAGTTTGACATATTGTGCCTTTGAGTGTTGTCGCTTGTGTTGACGGTTTTATAACACAAGTGTTTCTCAGTGCAAAATGTGTTTTAGTGAGTGAGAAAATGTCTAGAGTTTTGTAAAAAGAGTCCAAGAGATTTTCAAATGGTGTCAAACGGCCTGAACGGGTTTGAGGTTTTGAAGAAAGAGTCATTTATTCAATAAATGAGTTTAAGCCTTTGAACATGGAGTTCAGAGAAAGAGCTTTAGTGTTTTAGCAGTTGTGAAAAACACATTTTTATACAGTTTTCAACCAATGAGCTTCTTTCATCTTCAGTCTGATCAAAAACACACCGTTGGGTATTTCCCAACTCCTTTTAAAGAGATCATACAGTTTTTATCTAATCCTGGAAATAATGGTAGGAAATCATTTATATTCTGCAGAAATATCTTAAATGTCTAATAAAATAGTCTAGATGGACAGTATAACACATTTCACTGTCATTTAGTGTCTCTGTATATGATATGATGATCTTATAATGCCCTCTTTGTGAAATGAATCTTATAAAACTTGACTTGTAATCTTAATCTCAGTACAGGCCTCTTGAGA
This sequence comes from Opsariichthys bidens, assembly GCA_037194245.1. Classification (NCBI taxonomy): domain Eukaryota; kingdom Metazoa; phylum Chordata; class Actinopteri; order Cypriniformes; family Xenocyprididae; genus Opsariichthys; species Opsariichthys bidens. The sequence goes on along the minus strand of CM074307.1, from coordinate 12,274,862 downwards.
TCAGTTTCAGGGTTAAATCACATTGTTTTGTTCTGAACTGCATTGAGGGGAGGGGCGTGTTGTACCACGTGACGTGGCTGTGGTTTCTGTCAGGTCCTGTAAGCAAATGTAAATCACCTCCTTGTACCGCTGACTCACCATTCACCCGTTGACACCGTTTGATAAACTCTGTGAAACATGTCTGGAAGAGGCAAAGGCGGCAAAGGGCTCGGAAAAGGAGGCGCTAAGCGTCACCGTAAAGTTCTGCGCGACAACATCCAGGGAATCACTAAACCCGCCATTCGTCGTCTGGCTCGCCGCGGCGGCGTCAAGCGCATCTCCGGGCTGATCTACGAGGAGACCCGCGGTGTGCTGAAGGTGTTTCTGGAGAACGTCATCCGCGATGCCGTCACCTACACCGAGCACGCCAAGAGAAAGACCGTCACCGCCATGGATGTTGTTTACGCGCTGAAGCGACAGGGACGAACCTTGTACGGCTTCGGAGGCTAAACATCTGAGATCCAGACAAACCCAACGGCTCTTTTCAGAGCCACCCACTCTGTCCCATAAAGAGCTGTTGTGTCCCTGTAGATGAGCTTCATCATGATCCTGTGTGCAGTTACTGCAGTAAAACACTGATCAACATCCTCACACTCCATCCTGAAACTGTTGCCCTGAATGGAGTAGGAACTTCATTTATATCACATTATCCGGTCATGAACGCCACAATGTGTTTACAAACTGGCTGACAGAAATGACCTCAGGATGGAATAGAAATTCAGAAAACTAACATTTAAATGGTGTTTCATCATTCCTGCGGTTTAAACGGTTTCATGAATCAATGAAATGACGAGAAAAGGCTGTTTTTAAACGGTGTCTCACAGTTATTAGTTTCTTTTCTCCAAAAGTCCCTGAACTAAAAGAGGGTTTGAAATTAATATTTGTCTCGAACTGATTTTCTCAAACATCACAACAATCTCCAAGTAAAAAGAGCGGGAATGAGACAAAGGAAATTCAGTCACGCGGGGTGTCAGTCAAACATGGGCGGTAGGCGGGGCTATGATTCATCCGCCTGTGATTGGCCCTCGTTGCTCTCGTGATGCTTTCAGTTGTCCAGTGAAACACTAGTTTATGGGTTCGGTCCATGAAAACAGGCAATCAGGAGATTCCCGCAGCGCTCTGGAAATTAGCATACGGCAGTGAAGAAAAGCGTCTGTGGCGCTCGTGAGATCACATTGATTCGTCCGTCTCGCGATCATTCAGCGTCATGCCTGAACCAGCCAAGTCCGCGCCTAAGAAGGGCTCCAAGAAGGCCGTCACGAAGACCGCCGGGAAGGGAGGAAAGAAGCGCAGAAAGTCCAGGAAGGAGAGCTACGCCATCTACGTGTACAAAGTGCTGAAGCAGGTCCATCCTGACACCGGCATCTCCTCCAAGGCGATGGGCATCATGAACTCTTTCGTCAACGACATCTTCGAGCGCATCGCCGGCGAGGCGTCTCGTCTCGCTCACTACAACAAGCGCTCCACCATCACATCCAGAGAGATCCAGACCGCCGTGCGTCTGCTGCTGCCCGGGGAGCTGGCCAAGCACGCCGTGTCCGAGGGCACCAAGGCCGTCACCAAGTACACCAGCTCCAAGTAGAGTCCGACACTCCGACACCCAAAGGCTCTTTTAAGAGCCACCCAAACACTCCTCAAAAGAGATTCTAGTTGAACTCTTTGTAACGTGAATCATTGTAGTTCTGTTTGAACTGAGCTCTGAATCAGCTTGAACTGGTAAAAGTGTTTGGCTTTCTGCATCAAATATTAAAAGTTTATAAGTTATTTTAGTCAACACTTTCTCAATGTCAGTATCACTTTACAGTATGGTCTCATTGGTTAACTTATCAACGCAATAACCAGGACGGTAAAAATGAACAATTTATTTTTGTAGTATATATCAGCCTTTGTTAATGTTATTAAAAACATTGATGTTCAGTGTATTAACTAATGTTAAACGGTTTCATTTTGGGTTTTAATGTCTTTGTAAGTATTGGCCGGTTTCACAGAGAGGGTTTAGATTAAACCAGGATTGGGTTTAGATCAATTAGGACGTTTAAGCAGCTTTTATAAATGTACAGTAGGAGAAAAAAACATTACTGACGTACATCTTGAGACAAAAGAATGACATATTTCAAGAAAAGGTTACTTTCAGTTAAAACATCTCAAACATGCATTTTAGTCTCTTAATCCTTGTCTGAAACCGGGGCATTGAGATTAACATTAACTAAGATTAATAAATGCTGTTGTTCAGAGCTTCCCAAACTTAAGGGGTAAGACCCCCCAAAACAATGCTAAAGCTCCACGACCCCGCCGTTAAAAAATATAAACTGACATTTACCTACAAATACATTTATTAATAAGTTTGTAATAATTTCATGTGAATCATGAGAACTATGATGTAAACATTCTCTACAAATATATTTAAATCCATAACACTAACCTTACATACTTTCAAAAAAAAAAATGTAAATTTTAGAACAATTGGAATATTTTAATTATTGTAATATATTGATTTGGACGAGCTCAGTTTGAGAAGCACTGCTGTAGGTCATTGTTCATGTTAATGTGTAACGGATGTTAAATGAAACTTTATTGTAAAGTGTTAACAGAATATCTGTTAACTCATTTACTGATGTTTATTATTTCTTAATACAATCTTACTAAAACTGTTTTAAGATATTTTAAGCTTCCGCCCCATCAAATAATGTGTAATTGTCTTCCTCAGTGTTAATGTTGATCGTCCTTCTGTATTTATTATAATTAGGCCTATTATTATATTTGTCAGTATAATTCTCTTTCTGTCTCTTGTTTCCGCCTCACAATGCTTTACTCTGTTTACATCAAACAAACAGTGAACATGAGATCCAGTCTTCATACTCTCATTGATGTGTTTATTGGTTCTGAAATATTTCCCTTGTTCCTAATGGTTGTGCAGATCTCGGATTAGAATAAAATCACTTTAATATCTGCAACCCAACAGGACACGCGAGCGGAACGATCTCTCTCAGTCTCTCTTGCTCTTGCTGGCTGTTTGTTGCCAGTGAGTTACGCTGATTTTAAACCGAGAGCGATAAATACACTGAACTAATGAACTATGAAATCAATGAAACAATGAGTTACCATGACAACCAATGAACACAAGCTAGAAACCATGACAACCAGAAGTAAAACACAGGAAATAATGAGATGCAGCCTGAGAGTCAACGGAAACAACAACTGAACGTGACGCGCAGTGTGTCGAAAGCATCTTTTGTAACAAACACTTTCTCACACTTGCTGAGAGAGAACTTTCATTTCTAGAGAAATGAAAGTAAATGAAGCCTGTCATGACATTGTTAGAGAAAGGCACCAGAATGAGAATATTTCAGCTGCCTGAGATTCTTTGGGTTTGGATGGTGTTTCAGTGTCAGTTTCAACTTCTTAGAATCATGAGCAGTTTAAAGATTTTGCAGGAAAAAAGTAAAGCGGTTCTTAAGAGACATAATTACTTCTGTGTACAAATACATCAAACGTGTTTCCGTTCAGACGATGGAGAGTCCATCAATATATACATTGACAGATTGAATATTTAATGGGGTTTTAATTTAAGTTTGACTCCAACATGCCTGTAAAACGTGTCATAGATTACTGAACTGGAAGCAAAAGGAAATATGAATCTGCAGATTCGCCGATAATGATAATATGATCATGTTTTTATCTATTAGGCCACTGATGTCTGTTTTCTATTCAGCCATTAGAAATACTTTTTAGATTATTGTACATGAGTCATGCTTAAAGCAGGAGATCTTGTGTCATAACTTTCATTTTCAGAGAAATGAAATGACTTTCTGAAAATTCCTTCACAGAAAAGCCTCCCGACCTTTTACCATAAATTCATTTCATGCTCCTCATCATGTCTGGTGTAGAACAATTATAAATGCTATTTTTTTCATGATGGTTTTCATAGATGTTGTCAGTTTTGAGTATTGGTAAACATTTGTTATAGACATTATACATTTTCTTATATGTAAGAATTATTATATGTAATTTTATTTTCAACAAACTTCCTCAATCCAGAATCACTAGGAATGACATATTTATTGGAATATGTTTTCCGCCAAGTAAATATGTGCATTATAAACGCATAATAGTCTGTGTGATAAATGTGTAATGTTGTTGTTGATCATAATGCATCAATACAGTGTCAGATGATATAATGGTCATTTATTTCACAACAGACACAATGACTTCAGGTGGAACAGGTTTGTGACACAAAACCGGTGTGAAGTTTCACTCAATAAAAGCTCCGTGCGGTTTGATCCGCCACTGAAGAACAGCAGAACGGTAAGACGACTCACACATTTTTAAGAAAAATATATTTATTTAAATAAAACTGCACTTTTATCAGACCTGTTTCACAGATTGTGATGGTGTGTTTCCACTGTTTTTCTTTTCCAACAGTGAATGTTCATTTATAATTTAGTTTTATTACCTTAATTTCACATTTTGACTTCCAAAGACTCTTGTTTCAATGTTTATTGAGTTCCGTTTCTCGATTCCAATGGTTAATTCTTTTTTCCTTGGTTGCTGTGTAAATCGTGTTTGTCACCATGGTTACTGATTATGTTTGTCACGTTTGTCTAGTTTAGTTATTCATCGTCCTGTACTTTATTGTTCACCGTCAGTCTTGTGTTGTGAAATATATTATTTTTGCTGATCAGATCCTCAGCACTTCTTCAATCCCCCTCGCCAAATTACGTTATTTTATTGATTAAATGTGATTCATTTCATGAAGCAAATACTTGTAAGGGTTTAGATCTGGTGGTGAAGTTGCTTGGAAACATTGCAAAAAACAGAACTAACTGAAGAATAGTTCAGGAACACGTCTTATATTGTGCATTTAAAACAGATACCTATTATTATTATAAGACCTATTATTATATTAAAACACATTTTAGTCTAAATATCAAGAAATAATATTAAGATGGGTTCTCCAAATAAAGTTTAATTATATTTTTTTATATCAACATGTTTTAAGCAATATGTCAGTAAATATGTTTATGGTTTTCAAATAGTACAAAATAAATGTATTTTACATGAATTATGGTAAAGTTTATTTTATTATTTTTTACTACGGCACTCAAACATAGACACAACAAAAAGGACGAATGTATGAGCAATTGAGTTTTTGATTAAATCAATTATTTACAATTACTGAATATAAAAGTGTCAGAGGATATAACCTGATTTCTCCAGCAAGATGAAATTACTTCAGTCTGACAAAACCTTGTTTGTTTTATTTGATGAAATCCACCTTGTAAATACATTTGTTTTATAATGTCAGTTGTGATTTTCATTTTGATGCAACATAATGTTTATAATAACCTCAAATCACAAATTCTCATTAAAGCAACCTTATTAGTTTTATAAGCTCAAATCTTTATTTTACTTTGACGTAAATCCTTTTTTTTTTTTTTTTACATAATTTCATGTTTTTTTAAAACCCCAAATCACGTTTACTCCTTGATGTAACTTATTTTCTTTTATAAGTCAAGTCAATTCAAGTCTCTTTTATTTATATAGAGCTTTTTACAGTTGACCCTTCGCAAACAGTTTGATTGACAGGCGATCTGACCAATCATAACCCCGAATCCGTAGATGAACGTTAGTGAACTTGAATCACGTCTTGAAACAACATTCCTTCTGATGTTCATTCATGTTTATTTGATGCTATAAATGAAGTCGGTAGTTGTGGCCTAGTGGTGAGGGAGTCGGGCTTGTAATCAGAAGGTTGCTGGTTTGATTCCCACGCCGGCAGGAATTGAAAGTGGGGATTGTGAATGAACAGCACTCTCTTCACCTTCAATACCATGACTAAAGTGTCCTTGCGTGAGACACCTGACCCCTGATTGCTCCCCTTGTAAGTCGCTTTGGATAAAAGTGTCTGCTAAAAAATGAAAACTAGTATGAAGAGATGATCGAGGAGCTACAGTGACACATTAAACACACACTAGACGATATTTATTGATTAAACTTCATTAAAACATTACCATATTTTAAATATGAAACTGTTTCATCCGTTGTCAGTGTCTCTTTGCTCCGCGATGTATTTTTCACTTCGTGAGAACATGATGTGTGGCGTGAGAGCGCATGGGTTGTCGGGTAAAGCAACAGGGGGCGGGTCTTGCGAAGGGTCAATTGGGTCATTCTGTGTCAAACTTACTTCCTCCGCCAGTTTTCTGGCACTCTATTCTAAGCAGGAAGTTCCTTCACATGTATTCCAGAACTTCTTCACCTCTGAGGGGGTTTTGTGTAAGAATATACTAACAAGATGCTGGCTTCCTCACCCTTCATTCAGGTTTAGTGAGTGGGAAGCACCCTTGAGCCACCCTCTCTCTTGAGATTTTATATGGGGTGGTTCTCCAAGGTTTCTAACTTTAGAATAGTTACGATGTTGAGCTGCCGCCCCCTTTGAGGTTGTGTTATGCAGCTTCCTTAGGGGCATTACGGAAATCTACCTCAGTATTCGATAAACCTATGAGACCGTCGGTCTGAAAGAGCTTCCCTCCGTCATCCTGCAGAGTCTTCAGCTCTCACAGATGCCCATCTCTGTGTCCTGGTGAGAGGTAGACTTGCCTAAATTTGCATCTCTTCCCATTGTTCACTTCCTATTTAGGAGCTATGGCCTTTAAGATGCTGGCATCTGTCCGATAGGGTTGAATAATTGTATATCAGTGTGAGTTCCCATTCGAAAGGGAACATCTCAAAGGGAACTGCTCAAAACAAAACTGATGGATGCACTTCTAGTGACATCACAGACTGTTATTGGCCAATATCGTATCTGAATCACGGCTTCAAACACTGGTCACACTGAGAGTCCTAGGACGCAGTGTCTTCTTCCCCTTCTCAGGGAACTATGGTTAAATGCATAACCTGAGACATTCTCACTCAGCAAACCTTCCATTATTATTATCATTGTTCTTTTGTTTTTATCCGGCCATCACTTGTTTTCATTCTGGCATGAGCATTATATGTATCCCATTCTTCTTGTTTTCTGTCTCCACAGCTCTGGGTAAAAGGACACAGGAATTTATCAACAATTTTTGACACTGCTGTCACACAAAAATCTCCATTTCTAACTGCAAAAATACAAAATAAAACAGAATTGATGATGTCCGAACTACCTTCAAACAATCCCAGTAAAACTATCACAATTCCAGCTGAACTTAGAGATTCACTCTCATGCCTTGACATTGTGTGGTCCGACATCTTTGAGACTGACCCGAACAGAGCTAGACCGTATGAGATTGACTTTCTCAATGGAGCTCCACCAACATGGCCGAATTTTGACACCTCAACAAACTTACAGCTGGTAGAAAGGGATGGCTTTAACGATTTAATACAGTTAATTGAGGAAAAAAGAGGAAAAAGCTGCCTCATCACTGATGTTTCTTTAACATACCAGCCTGGCAGTGGAGGATCAACCCTCGCCATGCAGGTACTTTGGCATTTCCGGAAAGATCTCAGGTGTGCCAGAGTGATCGGTTCTGTCTTAGACACCAAAAAACTGTCGAAACAAGTGGTGGACCTTTTTCTTCTGTCTAATGAACATGCAAAGCAAGATTGTAAGACTGTACTGCAGCTGCTAGACACCAAGGAAAAGACAGACAATGACCTGCCGATCAAGAATGATCTCTGGGAAAACCTGATTGAAGAAATCAATAATAGAGGCATCAATCCTCAAGCTCCAGTTGTGATCATTTTGAACTGCAGCGCTGCAGACTTCAGTCTAAACGACACAATGATTCTTGACACCAAAGTCTCTAAAGAGGAATTCAAGGAAAAACTTCTCCAACAGATCCGACTACAGAGAAAAGCCCAGTGGGAAGTTACAACCATAAAGGTGTTATACCATGAAGACAGCAGCGGATCAACTCTAGTCAGGAAGGTACTGGACGACCTGAGGGAAGAGTTCACATGTGAAATACGGACAGAACCTTTCACAACAAAGACTGCTGAAAATAAAGAGTTTAGACAAGAGATTGAAAAAAAGGCAAAGGACCTGTTCAAAATATACACACATAACAAACCTGTTCTTCTCCTGGTGGATCGTGAAGACAAGTCACTACGCTACGTATTAAAGAATCTGAATTTAAAGCTTGAGGCCTCTAACCGAACTGACCATGCTGGATTCATCATTATTAATGCTGTGAAGAAGAGTGTTGTTCGAGCGCCGGGCCACGTGAAGCTAAAACTGGAGCTCTCACCAGGCGAGAAGGAGAAGTTTGCTCAGAAAAAGCAGGATATTGAAAAGAAACACAAGAAAATATCAAAAACATTTCATGCATTTAACATAATGCAGGGAGGTTTCCAGAAAGAGGATGTAGAGAAAATGATGACAGAAGAAATGGTCAATCATATCAAAAAAGACAAACAGTCCAGCAGCACAAGACTTCTCAGTATTTTGTCTTTGATAAATTCATATGTCCCAGGTTCACATTTGCCGAAGACTTTGTGCAAGAAATTCATTGAGCAAAAGAAATGGCCTGATGAGGAAAAGCCTACAGTGGAAATGATAATGGAGCCTTTCATGGATCTTCTTGTCATTTTCTCTGACGGAGACCAAAAACACCACTGCATACGGCTGAAACATCCGATGATTGCTGAAGCGTGTCTGAAAAAGCTCACTGAGAACAATCTGACAAGATCTGACATCGCTCTTGACTTCTTGAACAGCATGGTAGATGGAAATCAGAGTAGCTATGGACAAATCTGCAAGAGAATGTTAGTCACCAGACCTGATGGTCTGATTGAACAGGAGAAGTTTTCCAGACTGATTCTTGATACCATAAGAGAAGAAGAAATTGACAAATGCATTAGTTTGTTGGAGAGGGCTTCAAATTTGTTCTCCACAGACCCTTTTTATCCTCAAGCTCTTGCACGTTTGTATTACATTGAGATAAAGGAGGAAAACAAATATGATAAGGCAAAAGAATGGGCAAACAAGGCCATTGAAAGAGACCCCAAAAAATCTCATATTAGAGACACACTGGGGCAAGTTTACAAAAACCACCTGCGCAGGGAAGTTAGAGAACAACGCCCAAAAATAGACCAAATTTTTGACATTGCACAGTCTTCCATTAATGCATTTAAACATGAAGAGAAAGCAGCTGAAGCTGATTTAGATGATGACACCAGATTCAATAACAGGGGCCGCTTTGGTTTTTTGCAGGTTTGCAAGGAGATTTATGATTTTAGGACTTTAAAAAGTCCAAATGTTCCTCTGGGAAAAAAATACCATGATTTCATTAAACGTCACAAAGCTGAAGTTGAGTTGAAATATAATTTCTTTGAATGGTACCTGACATTCTCAAGACCAAACAAAAAAACCCAGGACCCAGACTACATTTGTAAAGCTGTTGAAGATTGCTACAAGAAATATTTTACACAGGAAAGAGATGCAGAAAAGACCCTGATTGAGAAAAAAATGAAGTCTTTTGGAGGACTACTTCATTTCCTACAATCTGACACCAATGTGCAACAACACTTGAGAGTCCAAAAACCCCAGTCCAAAAATGAAACCCAAATCATCCTCTACATTCTTGCCAACATCATCTTGAGTCAGTCTGAGAAAACACAAGAGCTTCAGGACATGTTGCAGAAACTCTGGTCAACAGAAGCTCATGGCAGAAGCCCAGAGTTTTACCTCTTGATGCTTTTGCTCTTTTGGCCTGACGAACCAAAGCAAGAGAAGCAAGTAAAGCCAAAACATCCAAATCTTGGAAAATGTATCGAATATATGAGTCAGTCTTACAAGAGGATGTATCAGAAATACCTTCACAGCCGCTACCTGGTGCCTCTGTTCTTCTACGGTAAAGGAGAAGGCTTGCAGAGACTTCACTCAAAACTGCATCAAACTGATCTGGATCTCCTCACTGAAGGAGATGAAACAGATGAAACAGTAAAAGTCAAATGTCTTCAGCGTATGGGTGGGAAGGTCGAGGGTCATAAAGTGTTTGCTGTTAGACGTGGGCAACAGATCGAAGTCAGCGCTCATAATCGGGCCAGTGTGTCCAAACAAGGTCCAGTGTCGTTCTACCTGGGCTTCACAATCAGAGGACCTGTTGCCTACAACATCCGATATCAGAACTGTAAGTAAAGCAATGCTTTATATTTCAGACACACAAAACGCGTTTCTAATTTGCCCAGCATTTGTCAGTCATGAAGTCTGATTGTGTTCAAAATGTAGACGGTTCATGTAATGAATCAACTGTATTTTACTCTCAGTGAAATGTTTCATTCACTTTTCTCTGCAGAGTTCATGGGTGATCGAATGCTGTCATTCAGAGTATAAATGATGTTCTTCGTTGACGCTCATATACGATGACAAAACAAGAAACCTCTTTCTTCTCAGCGGGATGTGAAAACAAGAACCTTTACCAAATCATGTTCATCTGATAATATTTAGTGTGATTATATTTGAACTGTACTGTATGATTTATCTCCTCGACTAGATTACTGTGGGACAAAATTTATCTACGAACTCAAATGTCAAGGAAAAGTTATGAAATGGCTTCTTAATATTTTTGTTTATATATTCTGAAGAAAGAAATGTGTGTTGGGTATTATCTCACAAATAATTACTAGTTATAACTGAAAAGCAGAGTTCAGTCATGGTACATGTTGGGAAGGGAGAAAAATATGGAAACTTTTATTCATAATTCTGGTGGTGGGTTATTATTTTCAAGAGTTTTGACTTCATTTATTCCAAAAGAAGTCATTTCTCAATATCTCTTGCTTTATCTGAACGATTGCTTCATCACAGTTCCCATCAGTGAACTGAGCAGATTATTCCTCATGCTCATCATGTCACTCTGAGATGTATTTATTCTCGGTTGTGGTGCCACTGCATTTGTTCCAATAAAAGTAATATTATATACATTTACATTTTACATTTAGTCATTTAGCAGACGCTTTTATCCAAAGCGACTTACAAGTGAGGAAAACAAACAAGCGATTCTTCATGAATTGGCAAATAACACAGGAAGTGCTCACAATACAAGTTTCATACATTGCTCAGTACCATAAGCTAGAGTAGGAAGGGAAAAGGGAAGGAAAGGGTTTTTTTTTTTTTTTTTTTATGAGGGGATCAAGTGTTCACAGAAGAGGTGAGTTTTCAGCTGTCTCTTGAATATTGTCAGGGATTCTGCGTTCCTGATGAAAGTAGGGAGATCATTCCACCAGCGGGGAGCAGTGAAGGAGAATGTTCTGGAGAGTGATTTTGTGCCTCTCTGTGACGGTACCACAAGCCTACGCTCCTTCAGTGATCGCAGGCGTCTGGTGGGGACGTAGCGTTGTAGCAGTGTGTGGAGGTAGGAAGGTGCAGAGCCTGTGGTGGATCTGTAAGCAAGCATCAGCGCTTTGAACTTGATGCGAGCAGCGAGGGGTAGCCAGTGCAGAGAGATGAAGAGGGGCGTGACGTGGGCTATCTTAGGCTCGTTGAAGACAAGACGAGCAGCAGCGTTCTGGATCGTTTGAAGAGGTTTGATTGCACTTGACGGCAGACCAGCCATATATCACTTGCTGTCCCTCTTGTGTGGCTGTAGTAAAACATTACAGCAAGTCGAAAATAAGTCATTACATAAGCTATATTGTGTCTCCTGGTGATTAGATCAGTATTTTATATAATCTTACCAGCTGTTCTCAGTGTTCAACGGGACTCAAATGCTGGTTTGAAACCCCAGACCGTCACAAAAACTTTTCACGTTTATTTAATTGGTCATCTGGATTCGAACCGGCGTCTCTGGCATGGGACGGACGCTGGAGGCTGCGGTCTTTAGCATTCTTATTAGTGCGCCCCCATCCCATGCCCAGAGCTCAGGTTCAAATCCCACTTGGAGCGGTTCGAGCAGAACCAGAGGGGCAACATTAGCCTTGTTTCTGAATACTTGGATCCAAAGGGGGCAACTGGGGCTTGAGGAGGTCATGAAGGTCATGAACATGGGCAGAGTTTACCCGAGTGGATCAGGCCACCAGATAACCTCGACATTTTAAACAACTTTCAGCTCAAAACTCACTTTCAGACACCAGTGAGTGTTTGAAACAACTTCCTTGCGATCCGATGGGGATTTGTGAGGCAGAAATATAGTTATATACAAACATAAAGGCTGCTTATCTTTGCAATAATAAAAACACACGTTTATGGAAAATACCAGAAACTGCTTGAGCGACGTAGAGAAATCATATATGATTATAATTGTGTGTTTATTATGTTTCATGTTTCAACTGTCTCTTCCCTGTGCCTTTGTTGATAGAATAAAGCATCCATGCGTCATAAATGACATATATTCTGGTCCACATTATAGTTACAACTCATAACTGCTATTTTCTGCTCATCAGCGCCCTCTGCTGCTCTGGCTGAAAGGAAAACAGTAAAGTGAGACGGAAGAGATCGCTCAACCATTAATAGAAATATTCACTCTTTCTAAAGAAATGTGATATATGATGTAAGAGGCTCAGGTCTGTTAAGTTCAATCTGATGGAGTGTAATAATGCTACACACCACCAGAGGCGCAAGTGCACTCTACTGGATGGTGTATGTCCAATTGGGGAGTAGAGTAAGTCAGATTTGTTTGACAGAGGAAGCATGGCTTACCTTCTGTGTCACCACAATCTATGCATGAGTCCTAATTGAGAAACATTGGTTTCAGCTCAAAGTAAGGAGAAATGTTCTTTTCTTTCCTATATATTTTCTGATTTGTTTTCTTTTCTGTAGAGGTTTGTAAATAATGCACATATTTTTTTCTATGTTTTGTTCTATGTTGTTTGAGATTGTTTTCTAAAGGGTATCACTGCCACTGTTAAGTTTATGTGTTATATATGTTTTATTGTAGAAGGACTCTTTAGTGCTAGTGGCGTATTGTATGGCCACCGAACTTGGTTTGGAGGTAAAAGAGGATGTTCCTCCATGAACACCTTGTGGAATCTCTAGGATCTGTGAAGATTTAACTTTGTTGTTTGGAGTCGCTTGCACTTTGGAATTTTTTTTCTTTTTTCTACTATGGATAACACCATCATTTCTATCTTTGGACTGCCTTTCACTCCCATGGATTGACATTCATATAGTTTGTTTCTTTTATATATGTTCAAGGTTTTTGTTTTCAGTATTAATTGTTGGTTTATCATATTTACATAGTTTTTTTCTCTTCTTTTTGGTTTGTTTCTTTGCCTGTCTGGTTAATGTGATTTAGACCTGTTTATTCTTAGATTGTCTATTGTAAGTTGGCGGTTCCCGGTAAAACTCAGATCTATAGCAGACTTGCACTTGAAGGGTTGAGGAAGTTATAATGATATTTTATCAATACATATATTTAATGTGTAAGCGTTTGGACTTAAAAGCCTTAATGGAGTTGTTTTGTGCATTCTTGTGAATGTAAATAAATGGAAGCAGGTGCAACTGAACAGTTCACCTGTTCCTAAAGCGTCAAAACTCTCGACGCAGCGTCTCGTTCCTCTTCAGGGAACTAAGGTTAGTCGTAACCGAGACGTTTTGTGAATTTCTCTCTGCTGTGTCTCGTCATTTCTTTTCTTTTTAAACGTCTCATCTCAATTTGCATGAAAATACACTTTTTTTGGCATATTAAATTTGTATTAATTAAATTATCAAATAATGATCATGGTAACCTACGGTGGCCCAGTAGTGCACAACACAACGGAAATGCTCTCGTGTTCAGTAAAGTTAGAGTTCCTGCCTCTGTTCTAAGAGTCCAAAGTCTCACAATAATTTGAACATGTCTGATTTTAAATGTTAAAAGTAATTTTAATGAATAAAAGTATTCGTTTTAACCACTTGGTGGACTCGGCAGACGTTCCCTGTGGTAGCGTGTCAAATCATTCACAGGAATAAATATGAAGGTATTGTGCACAAATGTGATTTTTAATTAATATTTCATGTCGATATACAATGTTTACATATTTAAAACTGGTATTGTAAGACTCTGGACTCTTAGAACAGAGCATTTCTGTTGTGGCTTTATTTCGTTATGTTGTGAACTTGTGTTTGCTTTTTAAATTGCGTTCTGTTGTGCACTACTGAGCCACCGTAGTAACCCTATTAATAACCACAATTATTTATATACACAAAAAAATTAATAACGGCCTCTCAGATTTGTGATGTCAGCTCCAGCAACGGCATCAAACCTAGAAAATGAATAATAAATTCACATGAAGCCCATATCAAATCGAAGATTATCCTGGGCTTTGATTCGTTTCTGACTGGAATCTTGTTTTTCCCCTCAAAGAAATAATGACTGTCAGAGTCTCATTCAACACACAATCCTCCTCTTAAACATAAATGGCTGTGAATTTTGCTTTTCCTTTAAGATGATTTAAGAAAAAAAGGTTTCGTAAGAAGAGTCCATGTGTTGGAAAAATGTTTGAACATATTTTATTTATGAAACTATTAGTGTTTATTATTATTATTACATTTGAACTTTTCAAACATTTTTTATGGATTTTATTGTGGGTGAGACGGAAAACCTTTTACCTAATTTCCTGTCAAAAATTAGTCTCTTATTACACTATATTATCTCTACATATTGGATCGACTTGTTTCAACAATCTGTCACATGACTGTTTTAACCATGTCTTTACTTCCTTTCTGGAGCTTGAAAGTGTGGATTATATTGATCTATGAACGAGTCATAAACCTCATCAAAAACATCTTCATTTGTGTCTGAAGATGAAGGAAGGTGTGGAACCACTTGAGGAATTCATGACAGAAATCTCATTTGAGTGAACAAACACCAAGTAGGTCCAAATCCTGCGGTTTACATTGACATTTAGCAGACGCTTTTAGCCAAAGCGACTTACAAGTAAGTTTACAGCAATAAACTTTACATGAAATTTGTGAACACGTATAGAAAACTTATAAATAGAAACTAAGTAATTTATCATGATGTAGCAACATCTGTTAATGAGCTCCAGATTTGATCGTTTTAACATTAGAACCTTATAAATGGTAAGATCTTTTCCAAACAGATCAAATCATCTTTTTCCCAAATTAGTTTAACAAACTTATTTCAACATTAATATTTTAAGGTGAAACTTAAAAATGATTCTGTAAATATTTAGAATCTCTTTTGAGGAGTGTTTGGGTGGCTCTTAAAAGAGCCTTTGGGTGTCGGAGTGTCGGACTCTACTTGGAGCTGGTGTACTTGGTGACGGCCTTGGTGCCCTCGGACACGGCGTGCTTGGCCAGCTCCCCGGGCAGCAGCAGACGCACGGCGGTCTGGATCTCTCTGGATGTGATGGTGGAGCGCTTGTTGTAGTGAGCGAGACGAGACGCCTCGCCGGCGATGCGCTCGAAGATGTCGTTGACGAAAGAGTTCATGATGCCCATCGCCTTGGAGGAGATGCCGGTGTCAGGATGGACCTGCTTCAGCACTTTGTACACGTAGATGGCGTAGCTCTCCTTCCTGGACTTTCTGCGCTTCTTTCCTCCCTTCCCGGCGGTCTTCGTGACGGCCTTCTTGGAGCCCTTCTTAGGCGCGGACTTGGCTGGTTCAGGCATGACGCTGAATGATCGCGAGACGGACGAATCAATGTGATCTCACGAGCGCCACAGACGCTTTTCTTCACTGCCGTATGCTAATTTCCAGAGCGCTGCGGGAATCTCCTGATTGCCTGTTTTCATGGACCGAACCCATAAACTAGTGTTTCACTGGACAACTGAAAGCATCACGAGAGCAACGAGGGCCAATCACAGGCGGATGAATCATAGCCCCGCCTACCGCCCATGTTTGACTGACACCCCGCGTGACTGAATTTCCTTTGTCTCATTCCCGCTCTTTTTACTTGGAGATTGTTGTGATGTTTGAGAAAATCAGTTCGAGACAAATATTAATTTCAAACCCTCTTTTAGTTCAGGGACTTTTGGAGAAAAGAAACTAATAACTGTGAGACACCGTTTAAAAACAGCCTTTTCTCGTCATTTCATTGATTCATGAAACCGTTTAAACCGCAGGAATGATGAAACACCATTTAAATGTTAGTTTTCTGAATTTCTATTCCATCCTGAGGTCATTTCTGTCAGCCAGTTTGTAAACACATTGTGGCGTTCATGACCGGATAATGTGATATAAATGAAGTTCCTACTCCATTCAGGGCAACAGTTTCAGGATGGAGTGTGAGGATGTTGATCAGTGTTTTACTGCAGTAACTGCACACAGGATCATGATGAAGCTCATCTACAGGGACACAACAGCTCTTTATGGGACAGAGTGGGTGGCTCTGAAAAGAGCCGTTGGGTTTGTCTGGATCTCAGATGTTTAGCCTCCGAAGCCGTACAAGGTTCGTCCCTGTCGCTTCAGCGCGTAAACAACATCCATGGCGGTGACGGTCTTTCTCTTGGCGTGCTCGGTGTAGGTGACGGCATCGCGGATGACGTTCTCCAGAAACACCTTCAGCACACCGCGGGTCTCCTCGTAGATCAGCCCAGAGATGCGCTTGACGCCGCCGCGGCGAGCCAGACGACGAATGGCGGGTTTAGTGATTCCCTGGATGTTGTCGCGCAGAACTTTACGGTGACGCTTAGCGCCTCCTTTTCCGAGCCCTTTGCCGCCTTTGCCTCTTCCAGACATGTTACACAGAGTTTATCAAACGGTGTCAACGAGTGAATGGTGAGTCAGCGGTACAAGGAGGTGATTTACATTTGCTTACAGGACCTGACAGAAACCACAGCCACGTCACGTGGTACAACACGCCCCTCCCCTCAATGCAGTTCAGAACAAAACAATGTGATTTAACCCTGAAACTGATCTCAAGAGGCCTGTACTGAGATTAAGATTACAAGTCAAGTTTTATAAGATTCATTTCACAAAGAGGGCATTATAAGATCATCATATCATATACAGAGACACTAAATGACAGTGAAATGTGTTATACTGTCCATCTAGACTATTTTATTAGACATTTAAGATATTTCTGCAGAATATAAATGATTTCCTACCATTATTTCCAGGATTAGATAAAAACTGTATGATCTCTTTAAAAGGAGTTGGGAAATACCCAACGGTGTGTTTTTGATCAGACTGAAGATGAAAGAAGCTCATTGGTTGAAAACTGTATAAAAATGTGTTTTTCACAACTGCTAAAACACTAAAGCTCTTTCTCTGAACTCCATGTTCAAAGGCTTAAACTCATTTATTGAATAAATGACTCTTTCTTCAAAACCTCAAACCCGTTCAGGCCGTTTGACACCATTTGAAAATCTCTTGGACTCTTTTTACAAAACTCTAGACATTTTCTCACTCACTAAAACACATTTTGCACTGAGAAACACTTGTGTTATAAAACCGTCAACACAAGCGACAACACTCAAAGGCACAATATGTCAAACTTGCAGTAAAACGTCCAAAACCATGAGGCCGCTGGTATATATTTTGTTCAGTAGAGTACTTGAATGGAATGGAACACACTACAATGGAAACACCAAAGACGCTTTAATATATGACACGTTTTATTAGACAAGGGAACGTCAGTGTGTGGCTCGTCTCTCATTATCAGTCGCTCCGGCGTGTCGTTTCTGCTACAAACTACAGTAACGTTAATAATGGCATCCTCAACATGTTTCCATGAGTCCCATCCCGATTCTGTTCCAGCGGCTGTGAGGTGAAGACCACATCTCCCAAGATTCTGCGCTCAAACTCGCCGTCGTCAAGCTGCGCCTTTGTGTCCAATATGTGAGCGACAAATGCACATATTGCAGCTTTAAACAACTACAAAACCGCTTTCATCGTTACACACAACGATTCAAAGTTGTTCACATTTGTTTCTAATGACTTGATCAAACTGAAGGGTGCGATTCTGGAATCCACTGCAACACATTTATCTTTCTAAATGTTAAATTATTTGAATGACTTCAACATTGTTTTTCATTTTTCATCATTTAGCAGACACTTTTATCCAAAGGGACTTACAAGGGGAGCAATCAGGGGTCAGGTGTCTTGCTCGAGGGCACTTTAGTCATGGTATTGAAGGTGGAGAGAGTGCGGTTTTCTTAAACTCGGGACTCCAGATCTCCACTCATATCTGATCTTTAACTGTAAATTCACCTCATAAAACCAACTGTGTGAAAAAGTCAGCTCTGACGGTTAACTGAAGCATGATATGAAATGTCTTCGCGTCATTTTATATTCACTATTACACACGTTATAGAGGAAGTGTTCTTTCTGGGCAGGTTTGGTGGCTCTTAAAAGAGCCGTTGGGGTGTGACGCGCTGACGCGGGTTTAGGCGCGCTCTCCGCGGATGCGGCGGGCCAGCTGGATGTCTTTGGGCATGATGGTGACTCTCTTGGCGTGGATGGCGCACAGGTTGGTGTCTTCAAACAGACCGACCAGATAAGCCTCGCTGGCCTCCTGCAGGGCCATGACGGCGGAGCTCTGGAACCGCAGGTCCGTCTTGAAATCCTGAGCGATTTCTCTGACCAGCCGCTGGAACGGCAGTTTGCGGATCAGCAGCTCGGTGGACTTCTGATAACGGCGGATCTCTCGGAGAGCCACGGTCCCGGGCCTGTAACGATGGGGCTTCTTGACGCCGCCGGTGGCTGGCGCGCTCTTCCGCGCCGCTTTAGTAGCGAGCTGCTTCCTCGGGGCTTTGCCACCGGTGGATTTGCGAGCGGTCTGCTTGGTTCTTGCCATTGCGGCACTTTTCTTCTCTCTGTCCTGCTGGAGCGGGAAATGCGGCTTTAAGTCACACGCCTGCTTTTAAAGCATTGCGCGGCCGTGAGCCCAT
This sequence comes from Opsariichthys bidens, assembly GCA_037194245.1. NCBI lineage: Eukaryota > Metazoa > Chordata > Actinopteri > Cypriniformes > Xenocyprididae > Opsariichthys > Opsariichthys bidens. Next base: position 12,256,069 of record CM074307.1, on the reverse strand, counting down.
AGTGTCGCGGGGAGGGAGAGGCTTGTGATTGGCTAGTGTGTGACACGTGCTTATGACTCTAGCCAATGACTGCGCGTTTCCTCTTTTCAAACAGGGGGAGGGTTTCCCGCTCAAACCGCTTGTTCTGTTGCTCGTCAGTCAGTGTAACACACACACAGCTGTATTTCTCAGCTCTGAAACATTCACGTTATTCCTAACGCTTGTGCAGATCTTGGATCAGAACAAAATCACACTACAGTCTGTATGAAAGCAGCCAAACAAGACCCAGGACCCAAAGAACGACCTCCATCAGTCAAGTTGAGATTATCGTGTTTATAATCACATAAATGCCCATATAGAGTAATCGTGTTTGATTAGTCTAATATTTGTTCAGATTTGGAGGCTTTTCGGCCTCTTTGAGCAGCAACACAGTGGACATTTCACGATATTTTAGCATTAGAGTTGATGGGTGTAAATGTGTTTTAATAACTACACCTGATGATCTCTTTCAGACACTTTAGAGGATCATCATGAGTTTATAACATGTGCTTTACTGCTATGATTTCTGATAGTGGATGCAGAGAATTTGATTAATTCAAGGGATAATAATTGTGGTGTTGTTAAACATTAATAAAGAAAAGCGCCATTTCAGATGAATGGAGTGGCTCTTAAAAGAGCCTTTGGTTTTCTGGAGACTGGGGCTCGTTTATTTGGATTTGGCGGGCTTCTCGGTCTTCTTGGGCAGCAGCACGGCCTGGATGTTGGGCAGCACGCCGCCCTGAGCGATGGTCACTCCGCCCAGAAGTTTGTTCAGCTCCTCGTCGTTGCGCACCGCCAGCTGCAGGTGACGGGGGATGATGCGGGTCTTCTTGTTGTCCCGAGCGGCGTTTCCGGCCAGCTCCAGGATCTCAGCGGTCAGATACTCGAGCACAGCCGCCAGATACACAGGAGCACCGGCACCGACGCGCTCTGCGTAGTTGCCTTTGCGGAGAAGCCTGTGAACACGGCCGACGGGGAACTGCAGTCCCGCCCGGGACGAGCGAGTCTTGGCCTTCGCTCTTGCCTTGCCGCCGGTTTTGCCTCTGCCGCTCATGTTAACGCTGAATTATTTCAAGTAATTCTTGTAAAAATGAATTGTAGATAGAGAAGTGCGTTTCCACAAAGTGCATTTAAAGGAGAGTGCCCGTCGCCCATTGGTTTAGAGTCTGTTAAGGTTTCAACTAATCACTGATCTTCCCTCCGAACACCCCCCCCCCAACCCGGCGGGAAAAATATGCACAAGTATTTGACTATTAAGACAAAAGAGATCAAACCATTAAAATTACCGATAGAAAATTCTAAGAACGATATGGATATTATACGCTGTTCACACACTGTATATTCTGAACACATTAATCTTCTGATACTGTACAGTATTATGTTCCTTTACTGGAGGTCAATCACTGCCCAACATTGTTGTATGTGAGGTTTGTATTGTTACAACTCTCCTTCACTATTGTTCATATAATCTGAACTGTTGTACTACATCATACTCGGACTGTGCTCACCAATTTTACTTTTAAAAGTTTATTTAAAAAAAAAAGAATTCAGGTAACGTTTTTTGGCTACTTTAATCGGCTTATATTTGTGGAAAAAAATGGTTCACTGAAATAAGTAATCAAGATAGTTAATATTAATTAAATATTTTGACTTTAAAGAAATCACCAAAACTTTGCTCTTTACTCAGAGTCAGTGGGTGGCTCTTAAAAGAGCCGTTGAGGAACAAATGGATTTATTTCTTTTTGGGCGCTGCCTTTTTGGGCTTAGCGGCTTTGGGCTTTGCCGCCTTAGGTTTAGCCGCTTTGGCCTTTTTGGGGCTCTTGGCTGCTTTCTTAGCGGCTGCTGGCTTCTTTGCCTTCTTGGGGCTCTTCGTCGCCTTCTTGGCAGCTGTGGCGGCAGGTTTCTTGGCCTTCTTGGGAGATTTCTTAGCGGCGGGCTTCTTTGCCGCGGTGGTCTTGGGCTTCTTGGCAGCAGGTTTCTTGGCCGCGGGCTTCTTCGCTTTAGGAGCCGCTTTCTTAGCCGGCTTCTTCTTGGTCTCGGCTTGCTGCTTGTTGAGCTTGAATGAGCCCGAGGCGCCGGTGCCTTTGACCTGCACCAGAGTGCCTTTAGTCACCAGGCTCTTGATGGCGATCTTGACGCGGGAGTTGTTCTTCTCCACGTCGTAGCCGCTGGCAGAGAGAGCTTTCTTCAGGGCGGCGAGGGACACCCCGCTTCTCTCCTTCGATGCAGTCACGGTTTTGACGATGAGCTCACCGACGCCTGGTCCTGCTTTCTTGGCTTTCGCAGCTGACTTCTTCTTGGGTGCTTTCGCGGGTGCGGCAGCAGCCGGAGCTGGAGCGGTTTCTGCCATCTTGTTCTGAACAGATTCTGTCTGTTAAACTATCTGGTTTCAGTAATGAACTGAACGCGAGCGGCGCTGCGCTCTTAAAGAACACATGAGAACCTCATAGACTCAACCTGCCAGCTCCGTGTCTGTGCGCGCCCACGAGCCGCTCGCGCTTGTGTTTTCTTCTCTTATATTTGGGGCAATTTTGGAGCGGTAAAATAGTTTGTCACAGTCAACACAAAGTGAACACCAAGCAGAGGTTCTGAGCTTTCATTAGAGACTAAAATACACGAAGAGGAAATGTTTATTTTGCCTCCGTCAGATCAAATCCAAGGCTCTCATCAGCTACGAGGAAAAGCCGCGTGTAAATGTGGTGGATATTTGAAGTGTAAAAGCTGATGAAAGCCTGAACGCTTCCTCTGTGAGTTCAGCAAACAGTCTGAAAGAGACTTTAATGAAATCAGCATCAGTGAAGGGCGAGAGGAGGCTTTCACACAGCTGTTGTTTTGGGCCGCTTGAAGCACATGAACATCAGCCGGAGTCTGTCTGATCTCATCTTCACCACATGATCTGCCCTGATGATAAAAATCAACATAATAAATATATATACGTCTGATCACACCAGTATTCATGTTTTAACTTATTAAATACGTTTTCATAAGCTGGTGTACATTGTATTACGTATATAAATATGTAAATTGTCATGGGGTTTTAAAGATCCACCAATCCATTTTTAATGTCTTAAATGCAAATAATTACTGAAACCTAATGTTAAACTGGATGCTCTTTTTAGAAACTGTGCCTGTTAACTCTGCTAATGTTACCAGCCAGTCAGAATTCTTAGTTTATTAGAAACAAAAATCTGCATTGTATGTCAAAAAGGAGCAGTAAATAGGCCTACATGTTATAATATATAAAGTGTTGCAGGTCCACAGATGTAAAGCAGAAAGACAGTTTAAAATCACTAAATTATAGATAATAAAGGCACAATCGAAATGCAAACAGGTCAAACACACAAGCTGAATAGATAGATAGATAGATAGATAGATAGATAAACAATTTATTGTCCCTAAACGGGAGATTTGTTTTCACAGACTGTCATACAGTACACGCAACTGGCAAAAACAACAACAACAAAAAAAGTGTCATATCACTGTCATTTATTGTTCTTGAGCCTGAATGTAAATTACTCCTGTTACAGTTTCATGACTAAATTTGATGAATAAAAATGCATATTTTAATTTAAATGTGTGATTTGGAAACCGTACAGTTTTATCCTCGGCAAGAATGATATTTAAGAATGAACTCAACATTCCAGAGGTGAAAATAGGCAGATTTAGTATGTGGAAATATGAGAAAAGAAGGAAAGACAAGAATAAAAAATAATACCCAGGTACTTAACAGCATTATTAATGTCGTCAACACAGAAATGGGCCGTAAATTGAGGACGACCAACTAGAAGATTTGTTTGTTCAGTGTTTAGTTTGAGAAAATTATTGGTCATCGATGCATTTATCTCATCAATACAAACCAATATGGAGTTGGTGGAGAAAGGAGCAGTGTGTTGTGATGTAAAGCAGGGCGTCATCTGCACAGCAATGAAAGTTGAAGCCATGATAATGAGATCTAAGGGAAGCATAGATGATGAAGAGTAAAGGCCCAAGAACAGAACCCTGTGGAACACCGCGTGAGACTGACGAATGCCAGGACTGTTGCAGAAATGACACGTGATGAGACTGTGAGAGATAGTAGAGGATTACAGTCTAAGAGAATTCAAATGCAGGTGGAGCCTGAGACAGCAGAAGATCATTGAGCACTCTGAGGAGTCTCAGTGTGAAAACCTGAATGGAAGCGTTAATGAAGACTATAAGATGACAGAGTTTTGAAGTTGAGCAGTGACCACTTTCTGTGTAGTTCTGACTTCAGTACAAATTTTTCTGATTTCTGTTTTGCTCATACGCTGCTTAAACGCATTAAACTCAACATTTGTTGTTCGTAGGTTGTTTCTGTGACATGAGAAAAATAATTCCCCTGAAGTAAGAGTTTGACTCAGAAATATGAGGTTTGTGTAAATCATGTTCGTTGAGCAGTTTAGAGCTGTGATGATGTTGTTTGACAACTATATAAACAATAAAGCAGTTTCTATAGTATATAATCGCTTTATCTGAGTGAACTACATCTATATGCAGATAAAACCGTATATACTTAGTTGAATGTTTGGGTTAATTTGTTATGCTTTAAAATGGAGGATTATGACCCGAATGCTATAATTTATATCAGTTTGGTGTAATGACAATCCTTATGAGTCTGCCAAATGAATGTGAAAGTGTAAATTAAGATTTTTCACTACCACAGAAACTGGATATGAGGAAATTTAAAGAGTTTATTTCATCCAGCCGCCAAACAGAACCAGTTTAAGGTCAAACGACAGTATGTGATTATGAATATATTGTGGTCTATACTAATACATGTATAAGCACACTATAAGGTCTAAAAAACTTCATATACACTTTACTTACATTTCTTTAAATACTATCATACCACAATGTATTGGACAGGTATATTTAGTATTTGATTCATGACAAAACCACTTGTTTTCATCAAATCGCTTAAACAAGGAGGAACACTAACAAAGTTGTACATGTGCTAGAATCTCTTTTGAGGAGTGTTTGGGTGGCTCTTAAAAGAGCCTTTGGTGTCGGAGAGTGTCGGACTCTACTTGGAGCTGGTGTACTTGGTGACGGCCTTGGTGCCCTCGGACACGGCGTGTTTGGCCAGCTCCCCGGGCAGCAGCAGACGCACGGCGGTCTGGATCTCTCTGGATGTGATGGTGGAGCGCTTGTTGTAGTGAGCGAGACGAGACGCCTCGCCGGCGATGCGCTCGAAGATGTCGTTGACGAAAGAGTTCATGATGCCCATCGCCTTGGAGGAGATGCCGGTGTCAGGATGGACCTGCTTCAGCACTTTGTACACGTAGATGGCGTAGCTCTCCTTCCTGGACTTTCTGCGCTTCTTTCCTCCCTTCCCGGCGGTCTTCGTGACGGCCTTCTTGGAGCCCTTCTTAGGCGCGGACTTGGCTGGTTCAGGCATGACGCTGAATGATCGCGAGACGGACGAATCAATGTGATCTCACGAGCGCCACAGACGCTTTTCTTCACTGCCGTATGCTAATTTCCAGAGCGCTGCGGGAATCTCCTGATTGCCTGTTTTCATGGACCGAACCCATAAACTAGTGTTTCACTGGACAACTGAAAGCATCACGAGAGCAACGAGGGCCAATCACAGGCGGATAAATCATAGCCCCGCCTACCGCCCATGTTTGACTGACACCCCTCCCTTCAGTTTACTTTATTTCATTTCCCGCTCTTTTTATTTTTGTAGTAATATTGTGAGAAAAAAAGCGATTTTAGACAAATGTTGTGCACAATATTAAAACCCATTATAAACCTATTCAGGGAGTTTTGGAGTAAAGAGACCAATAACGGTCAGACACTCGTTAAAAACACCTTCTCCTCGGAACTTCATTGATTCACAAAACTTTTTTGTTGAACCCTAAATTACAAACAAAGAAAATAAAAACAATCTCACCCTTTATTTTATTTTGCAAAAATTTGCAAAACTTAACGGTGATACGGAGGGAATGATGAATCAGCGTTACAGGGACTTTCACAGTCAATATTAATACATTATTAACCTTTCTTTATTGAGCTTATCAATAGGTTGAAATCATTTTTAAAAAGAAGAAGAAAAAAGAAAAAGGAGATAAATTGGTTGAAGAGAAAAGAAGGAATTTAGGTGTAAAATTAAGACAGCCAAGTTATATTATAAGAATAGAGTAGAAGAATAGACAGTAGACAGAGTGTATTATTGAGTGTGATATGATATGCCTTCACATTCCCACATATGAGCCTATTATTATTATTAAGGAGTATGAATTATGAAATATTATTCCAGTACCCAAAATATCCAGTGCTACTCAGTTAAAAAACTGTTTGCTGATGGTAAAGTCTCAAAGAGAATCATCTTAAACACGGGAGTACCACAGGGAACTATATTATCACCCTTATTATTATCAATGTACATAAATGAATTTAAAATTCAAAATGCATATTTAAGTTTAAAATAAAAAAAATGTATTCAGTACTTGTCAGTCTTTTGTACAAAGGTGGAAAAAATGTAATAAATGTAAATAAAACTAAAGAATTAGTGATCAGTATAAAACAACTGTGAATTCTTTGACCAATTACAACCCGTGATACACCGATGGATAACAAGAGGAAACAGTCAGTAGTTTAATTATTTAGGAACATTCCTAGAGAATCACAGGAGTTTTGTTGAAAATGTAGATTAGGTTTCTAAAAGGTAATCCAGAGATTACATTTTATTCTGAGGCTAAAGCACTTTGGCGTGAGAAAGCATATGTGAGAAATGGTCTATAGTAATCTTGTGGACTGTATATTAATATGTCTATGTTGGTATAAAGTTCTGACTAAAGCAAAGCAGAAATTGTTTAGGGTGATTCATATAACTAGTGCATTGAAGGTAAGAGAAAATCACAATTGAATGACATATATCTATCAAAAGTTCAAGAAAAAACATTTGTTATTATAGAGAATTCTTCTCATCCCTTACATTCTCACCTTCAGGAGATCTTAGAGAATATACCAAATGTCATTTGTGACCACTGCCATCACAACCTAAAATGTTGACACGTGAATAAATGTATTAATATATGATATATGTACACATAAATATGCCATTATTTGAATAAATGTATATATATATATTTGTGTGTGTGTAATATATATATATATATATATATATATTTATATATATATATATAAAATGTAAATATCTTGTGTATGGTGTATAAGTGAAACCAAAGACAAATTTCCCATTTTTGGACAGCAAAGAAATAAACTAAAGTGAAATTTATTTTGTCTAGATATTAAATGGTTTGTTTAAAGTTTAAAATGCTGTATAATCCGATCAACAAAAGGAGGTAGAGTTTGGAGGGAAGTTCAGTGATTGGCTGGAAATTTGAACATCCTGTCAACCAATAGGCGACTAGAACGCTCGTTTAAATACAGTTACTAAAAGTACAGTGTCTCATTCTTTTAGTGTTGTTTAAAGACTGCTTTGAAATCTTCACGTTAACATGAGCGGCAGAGGCAAAACCGGCGGCAAGGCAAGAGCGAAGGCCAAGACTCGCTCGTCCCGGGCGGGACTGCAGTTCCCCGTCGGCCGTGTTCACAGGCTTCTCCGCAAAGGCAACTACGCAGAGCGCGTCGGTGCCGGTGCTCCTGTGTATCTGGCGGCTGTGCTCGAGTATCTGACCGCTGAGATCCTGGAGCTGGCCGGAAACGCCGCTCGGGACAACAAGAAGACCCGCATCATCCCCCGTCACCTGCAGCTGGCGGTGCGCAACGACGAGGAGCTGAACAAACTTCTGGGCGGAGTGACCATCGCTCAGGGCGGCGTGCTGCCCAACATCCAGGCCGTGCTGCTGCCCAAGAAGACCGAGAAGCCCGCCAAATCCAAATAAACGAGCCCCAGTCTCCAGAAAACCAAAGGCTCTTTTAAGAGCCACTCCATTCATCTGAAATGGCGCTTTTCTTTATTAATGTTTAACAACACCACAATTATTATCCCTTGAATTAATCAAATTCTCTGCATCCACTATCAGAAATCATAGCAGTAAAGCACATGTTATAAACTCATGATGATCCTCTAAAGTGTCTGAAAGAGATCATCAGGTGTAGTTATTAAAACACATTTACACCCATCAACTCTAATGCTAAAATATCGTGAAATGTCCACTGTGTTGCTGCTCAAAGAGGCCGAAAAGCCTCCAAATCTGAACAAATATTAGACTAATCAAACACGATTACTCTATATGGGCATTTATGTGATTATAAACACGATAATCTCAACTTGACTGATGGAGGTCGTTCTTTGGGTCCTGGGTCTTGTTTGGCTGCTTTCATACAGACTGTAGTGTGATTTTGTTCTGATCCAAGATCTGCACAAGCGTTAGGAATAACGTGAATGTTTCAGAGCTGAGAAATACAGCTGTGTGTGTGTTACACTGACTGACGAGCAACAGAACAAGCGGTTTGAGCGGGAAACCCTCCCCCTGTTTGAAAAGAGGAAACGCGCAGTCATTGGCTAGAGTCATAAGCACGTGTCACACACTAGCCAATCACAAGCCTCTCCCTCCCCGCGACACTATGGGCTCACGGCCGCGCAATGCTTTAAAAGCAGGCGTGTGACTTAAAGCCGCATTTCCCGCTCCAGCAGGACAGAGAGAAGAAAAGTGCCGCAATGGCAAGAACCAAGCAGACCGCTCGCAAATCCACCGGTGGCAAAGCCCCGAGGAAGCAGCTCGCTACTAAAGCGGCGCGGAAGAGCGCGCCAGCCACCGGCGGCGTCAAGAAGCCCCATCGTTACAGGCCCGGGACCGTGGCTCTCCGAGAGATCCGCCGTTATCAGAAGTCCACCGAGCTGCTGATCCGCAAACTGCCGTTCCAGCGGCTGGTCAGAGAAATCGCTCAGGATTTCAAGACGGACCTGCGGTTCCAGAGCTCCGCCGTCATGGCCCTGCAGGAGGCCAGCGAGGCTTATCTGGTCGGTCTGTTTGAAGACACCAACCTGTGCGCCATCCACGCCAAGAGAGTCACCATCATGCCCAAAGACATCCAGCTGGCCCGCCGCATCCGCGGAGAGCGCGCCTAAACCCGCGTCAGCGCGTCACACCCCAACGGCTCTTTTAAGAGCCACCAAACCTGCCCAGAAAGAACACTTCCTCTATAACGTGTGTAATAGTGAATATAAAATGACGCGAAGACATTTCATATCATGCTTCAGTTAACCGTCAGAGCTGACTTTTTCACACAGTTGGTTTTATGAGGTGAATTTACAGTTAAAGATCAGATATGAGTGGAGATCTGGAGTCCCGAGTTTAAGAAAACCGCACTCTCTCCACCTTCAATACCATGACTAAAGTGCCCTCGAGCAAGACACCTGACCCCTGATTGCTCCCCTTGTAAGTCCCTTTGGATAAAAGTGTCTGCTAAATGATGAAAAATGAAAAACAATGTTGAAGTCATTCAAATAATTTAACATTTAGAAAGATAAATGTGTTGCAGTGGATTCCAGAATCGCACCCTTCAGTTTGATCAAGTCATTAGAAACAAATGTGAACAACTTTGAATCGTTGTGTGTAACGATGAAAGCGGTTTTGTAGTTGTTTAAAGCTGCAATATGTGCATTTGTCGCTCACATATTGGACACAAAGGCGCAGCTTGACGACGGCGAGTTTGAGCGCAGAATCTTGGGAGATGTGGTCTTCACCTCACAGCCGCTGGAACAGAATCGGGATGGGACTCATGGAAACATGTTGAGGATGCCATTATTAACGTTACTGTAGTTTGTAGCAGAAACGACACGCCGGAGCGACTGATAATGAGAGACGAGCCACACACTGACGTTCCCTTGTCTAATAAAACGTGTCATATATTAAAGCGTCTTTGGTGTTTCCATTGTAGTGTGTTCCATTCCATTCAAGTACTCTACTGAACAAAATATATACCAGCGGCCTCATGGTTTTGGACGTTTTACTGCAAGTTTGACATATTGTGCCTTTGAGTGTTGTCGCTTGTGTTGACGGTTTTATAACACAAGTGTTTCTCAGTGCAAAATGTGTTTTAGTGAGTGAGAAAATGTCTAGAGTTTTGTAAAAAGAGTCCAAGAGATTTTCAAATGGTGTCAAACGGCCTGAACGGGTTTGAGGTTTTGAAGAAAGAGTCATTTATTCAATAAATGAGTTTAAGCCTTTGAACATGGAGTTCAGAGAAAGAGCTTTAGTGTTTTAGCAGTTGTGAAAAACACATTTTTATACAGTTTTCAACCAATGAGCTTCTTTCATCTTCAGTCTGATCAAAAACACACCGTTGGGTATTTCCCAACTCCTTTTAAAGAGATCATACAGTTTTTATCTAATCCTGGAAATAATGGTAGGAAATCATTTATATTCTGCAGAAATATCTTAAATGTCTAATAAAATAGTCTAGATGGACAGTATAACACATTTCACTGTCATTTAGTGTCTCTGTATATGATATGATGATCTTATAATGCCCTCTTTGTGAAATGAATCTTATAAAACTTGACTTGTAATCTTAATCTCAGTACAGGCCTCTTGAGATCAGTTTCAGGGTTAAATCACATTGTTTTGTTCTGAACTGCATTGAGGGGAGGGGCGTGTTGTACCACGTGACGTGGCTGTGGTTTCTGTCAGGTCCTGTAAGCAAATGTAAATCACCTCCTTGTACCGCTGACTCACCATTCACTCGTTGACACCGTTTGATAAACTCTGTGTAACATGTCTGGAAGAGGCAAAGGCGGCAAAGGGCTCGGAAAAGGAGGCGCTAAGCGTCACCGTAAAGTTCTGCGCGACAACATCCAGGGAATCACTAAACCCGCCATTCGTCGTCTGGCTCGCCGCGGCGGCGTCAAGCGCATCTCTGGGCTGATCTACGAGGAGACCCGCGGTGTGCTGAAGGTGTTTCTGGAGAACGTCATCCGCGATGCCGTCACCTACACCGAGCACGCCAAGAGAAAGACCGTCACCGCCATGGATGTTGTTTACGCGCTGAAGCGACAGGGACGAACCTTGTACGGCTTCGGAGGCTAAACATCTGAGATCCAGACAAACCCAACGGCTCTTTTCAGAGCCACCCACTCTGTCCCATAAAGAGCTGTTGTGTCCCTGTAGATCAGCTTCATCATGATCCTGTGTGCAGTTACTGCAGTAAAACACTGATCAACATCCTCACACTCCATCCTGAAACTGTTGCCCTGAATGGAGTAGGAACTTCATTTATATCACATTATCCGGTCATGAACGCCACAATGTGTTTACAAACTGGCTGACAGAAATGACCTCAGGATGGAATAGAAATTCAGAAAACTAACATTTAAATGGTGTTTCATCATTCCTGCGGTTTAAACGGTTTCATGAATCAATGAAATGACGAGAAAAGGCTGTTTTTAAACGGTGTCTCACAGTTATTAGTTTCTTTTCTCCAAAAGTCCCTGAACTAAAAGAGGGTTTGAAATTAATATTTGTCTCGAACTGATTTTCTCAAACATCACAACAATCTCCAAGTAAAAAGAGCGGGAATGAGACAAAGGAAATTCAGTCACGCGGGGTGTCAGTCAAACATGGGCGGTAGGCGGGGCTATGATTCATCCGCCTGTGATTGGCCCTCGTTGCTCTCGTGATGCTTTCAGTTGTCCAGTGAAACACTAGTTTATGGGTTCGGTCCATGAAAACAGGCAATCAGGAGATTCCCGCAGCGCTCTGGAAATTAGCATACGGCAGTGAAGAAAAGCGTCTGTGGCGCTCGTGAGATCACATTGATTCGTCCGTCTCGCGATCATTCAGCGTCATGCCTGAACCAGCCAAGTCCGCGCCTAAGAAGGGCTCCAAGAAGGCCGTCACGAAGACCGCCGGGAAGGGAGGAAAGAAGCGCAGAAAGTCCAGGAAGGAGAGCTACGCCATCTACGTGTACAAAGTGCTGAAGCAGGTCCATCCTGACACCGGCATCTCCTCCAAGGCGATGGGCATCATGAACTCTTTCGTCAACGACATCTTCGAGCGCATCGCCGGCGAGGCGTCTCGTCTCGCTCACTACAACAAGCGCTCCACCATCACATCCAGAGAGATCCAGACCGCCGTGCGTCTGCTGCTGCCCGGGGAGCTGGCCAAGCACGCCGTGTCCGAGGGCACCAAGGCCGTCACCAAGTACACCAGCTCCAAGTAGAGTCCGACACTCCGACACCCAAAGGCTCTTTTAAGAGCCACCCAAACACTCCTCAAAAGAGATTCTAGTTGAACTCTTTATTTTCAATGGTCTGTTTCAGTAAATCTTTAGTTTTATATCTTGATCGTTTGTTTTCTAGTGACTGCTTGTGAACTGCAGTCAAGTGATTTGTTGAACGTTAAATGTATCCAAAATAAAATTGATCTGATAATCAAGAACGTTTCTTAAAACCAAATGTATTTAGTATTGAAAATAAACAGATTAACAAATTCTTTAACTTTGATTTCATTTAAACTGTTAAATGTCTTATGGCTGGTCAATACAAGCGGCATCTTATCTATCTATCTATATATGTATAGTTTCAGTCATCTAATGGCCCTTGAGAATGATTGGAGATCTTTTTTGTTTTCTTCATAAGTTCAATATTTAAAATTAGAAGAATCAAACTCCATTTTAATGAATGAGATCTGCAGATCTATCGTGTGTGTATTCATCTAATGTTTTACATTCGAGTGAACTGCTGAGTGGAAACTCTCTTTGTAGAAACTATAATGTAGAATAATCCTGGAATACAGAAATATTACACCAGACAAACTCATTAAGTGTTCGAAAAAGTAAATGAATGCAATCATTCTCGATCGGCTGTTTGTGTGATCACTGCGGTTGAACACGAGTGTTTGTTTTAATCAAATCACGACGTTAAATGAGTGTTTCCATGTCATCTTCGAGGATATGCACCAAAGAAGACGCATACCAGTTTTCAACTTCAATGATATGGTTATGGCATTATTGAAGGGATAGTTCACCAACAAATGAAGATGATTTACTGACCCTCAAGCCATCCTAGCTGTATGACCATCTTCTTTCAGACAAACACAATCGGAGATATATTTAAAAATATCCTCCAGATAGTTCTCCAAGGCTTGTAATGGTTGTGATTGGGAGGTGAGATTTGGGTATGTATTGGTGCAGTCAATTTGTGAAAAATGAGGGCCGCCAGGCTGATGAATTCATTATAACGCTGCAACGCTTCAACAAATTATAATTCTTTTGATTTGTTTTTGCGAGCTCTATCTCTAACTGCTGTGTGCCTTCTTAGGTGAAGATCAGTCGAACGCCTCAGAGGCACTCGAAAACGGTTTTCCAGAAAATGAAAAATGGCGGACATTTTTTCTAAACTGAAATTAAATTAGAGATATACGTCTGACTTTTCGGACATACAACATCTACCATGTTGTCACATGACCTACCAGCGTCAGTTGCGTCGCTTCACTGCCATTCAGAAATCCCCTCCCATGGCCTCATGGGAAAGTGTCCACTAATGACCCGATCTCGGCAAAAGTCTTTTGTCATCCAGGGACTTTTCGCCTACTGTTTGGCGTACTGTTTTTTGCCTACTATATAAAGTGTTCGATAGCAGTCTGAAGTATTCGGACGCAGCGATACATTCTGGTTTAGACTCAAGGATTCAGCAGTAAAAAAGAATGTTGATTAGGGTTCCAAAGTTATGGCTTTATTATAGCGCCACCTAGTGTCGGATGGGCGTGTGTCCGTGCGCTGGAGTGACGCTGCACGATTGGGACCATCCTGCCAATTTTGGGGTCTCCATGATTTCCTGTCTCTAAACTTTTAGGAGACAAAATTTTATCACCACACCAAATTTCTGTAAATTGTACAAAATCATTCAGATTCACAATCCTCCGATGTCAACAAATTAATAACCCTTAAATCAAGAATACATGAATCAAATGAATGGGGACATAGTATGAGGAAACTGCTTGACTGTTTGTCAATATAATTGGAATATTGGAGTTACAGTATAAGATATTTTTGTCGAAACTGAGTTATTCACATATTCTTATTCCGTGACAATTTATTTAAATGATGTAAATTATGTGTTGTTGTTGTTCTATTTTTTTTTAAAGTTGAGTATATTTTGGAACTTTTTTAAAAAAAAAGAAAAGCGTCTGTCCACAAAAGCGTGAGGAATGCAAAAGATCAATATCTGTGAACGTCTCGATGCGTCGATACTGACAGAACCTGATCATCCCAAAGCGCCGAAATGTAAACTATACAGATGTCAAATCAGGAAAGGTGAAGAATTTTGCATCTGTAAAGAGTTAAATAGGAATAAATAAATAAACAAACAAGTATGAGTTGAGAAAAAGTAAAGCAAAAGTAATCTAACACATTACTTTTCATAAAAAGTAAATAACGCAATTAGTTTCTTTTGATTGTTAGAGTTGGACATGTCAAATAAATGGCTAAAAATCCAACAGTTCATTTGAAGTATTTGACTAAAACTTTAACTTTATTCATATATTTGTTCGTTTGTTTTGTTTTAATTTGATGAATCTGGTGTGAGTGGAATAAAATGGATCTAGTGAAGCATCTGTCCTGCTGTTTCTGTGCCATGTTTTGGTGTCATTTCTTCGATTTTGACTTTTTGTGTGTGTGTACACTACTTTGAATTAATAAAATGACAACACATTTTTATCATGGCAGTGTTTTTAAACAGAAATGACTCAATAGCTGCACGTATGTGAACAACATATGCCTGTAAAATGTTAAATAATAATAATTAAAACATGTCAAGGAATACATTACTATACGTTTACTTACAATGAATGAATGAATAAATAAATAATGCAAAACACCTGACAGATTTTTGTGCTGCAGTGTTTTAAACGTCACGGAACGACTCGAGTGTGTGAACACCTAAAGCGCGTAACAGTCTGTCTGAAGGTCAGGGAGACTCGGGCACCCGCGCGCCGCGCGCCGTGCGCGTGCAGCGCGCGCTCTGAGGGCGGGTGTCAGTCAGTCAGTCAGTCATGGCGGAGGGGGAGCTGGACGTGGATTCTCTGATCTCCAGACTGTTGGAGGGTGAGTAGCGCTCATCTTCATCTCCCGTCAGTGTGTTCGGCGTCAGAGACTCTGTGAGCTCGAGCTCCAGCGGTTCGTTCGGTCACTCGAGCGCTTTTCCAAGCGAAAGGCCCGTGTGTTTGTGTTCAAACATGTCTGCTCGGCCTGCGACAACAAACGCCGCGATCCGACGATATATGAGATGATTTCAGCGTGAGCTGATCTGTGGTGTCGGCAGGGCTTGGGTGTTTTCGTTCGGCATGAGAGAGTTTGTCTGTGCGGTTGTGTGTCATTAAAGTGTGTTTGGCTCGTTCCTGTACTTGTGAATCTCCACTACAAGTTTAAAATGTTAACATGATGAACTCGGTGAACTTTCCGCCGCTGTGTGTCTGAAAGCTCAAATCATTTCCATGTATCGCAGAGACAAACACAAATCAGCATTTCTAACTCGTCCTTGCGCTCGATTTAATGTTTATTGTCACTTGTGAAGGTGTAAGTCTGAGGTGATTTAAGAGGTTGTCTGTCCTCACACTGTTTTGAAATGACGTCACAAAACAATGCCGGACTTATTTGAAATATGTATGTTGGTCATTATTGTGTGACGTAAACGCAAGCGAAACCATGTCCGGTCTAGGTCTGATTTAATAAGCGTTAGGCAACTATATCTAAAAAGTACCGCATATTTTACTATCTTTTCATTTTTAAGAATTAAACACCGTCAGTATGAGTATACTGTTCCATTCGGCCTCTCCAAACCTGTATGACTGTCTTTCTTTGTGGAAAACAAGATTTTTTTGAAGAACGCTGGAAACCAGACGACAAACACTGAGAATGAAGACAGAACCATCATGTTTGAGTCAATGATCCTGTTTTTCAGTTTCAGTTAAACAATTTAAATATGTTATTCTCCGTTGGTTAATGTGCAAGTTATTCACAATAATGTTTACATGAAACAGAAGTTGCGAAGTCTTCTCGAACAAGAACACATGTGGGCGGGGCTTGATTGTGTCTGTGGGGAGTTGATTGGATGGTGGTGGTTTGCTATTGGTGGATCTCCTGTGAGTGACAGGTTGCCCCGCCCTCGTCATCAGAGAAGAGGAAGATATTCTGATTTAAGATTACACAATAATGATGTGCAGCGATAACACATTTTAGAATAAATGTTGCAATATTCCATAAAAAACAAGATTTGTCCATTTTGATGGTGACTAAAAGTCTGGAACACGGTTGTGTGTGTAATCGGTGTGATCTGATGTCTATGGAAACAGTCTGTGCAGCTGTTTCAGTGCACATCTGTTTGTGTGTGTGTGTGTGTGTGTGTGGGATTCTCCAGAGAACTCCATAAACCATTCCACACAAGACCTTATTTGGTTGCGTGCACAGTGGGGAAAAAGATCTGAAAATAGCCGGGACTGGTTTTCATCAGAGCCAGAAGAGGCTGTTATAAAACACACACACACAGATTCCTTAAGACGGAACACACTGGCTGAGAGCTTTACAGTGTTTCGTAGCGTCAGCGGCAGAGATCGATGAACTCGAGCATCATGACGGAGGTGAGCTCTGAATCTCACAGCGTTTCTGTGATCGACTGACCGAAGCTCAAGTCATCGTGTGAAGATGTTCCTCACTCAGCTCCCGAGGGTCCTTAAAGTGCTAAAACTAACTTTAAGACATTTAAGGCCGTAAAAAGTCTTAAATGTCGTTTCGAGAGGTCTTAATGTGGAGCTCGATGTGATGATTGAACTGCAGATCTTCAGGTCAATGAGCGCACGAGTCACCGGAAAAACACAATCAATCATTTGTTAAAAATTTGTACGGCAGCTCATATTAATTATGACAGTGTTTATGGTGTTTATATCATAACTGCAAACTCGTCGCCTTCAAGTTTTCCTTTTATTTTACAATATATTGACTAATAAAGTTGAATTTATGAGTG
Source organism: Opsariichthys bidens (assembly GCA_037194245.1). NCBI lineage: Eukaryota > Metazoa > Chordata > Actinopteri > Cypriniformes > Xenocyprididae > Opsariichthys > Opsariichthys bidens. The sequence goes on along the minus strand of CM074307.1, from coordinate 12,239,100 downwards.
ACACTTTATTTACAGACGTAACCGGGGTAACCGCTATATTTCTACAACGTTGTGTGTGTGTGTGTGTGAGAGAGAGCCTGATTGTGCGCGTGCGTGTGTGTGTGTGTGTGTGTGTGTGTGTGTGTGTGTGTGTGTGTGTGTGTGTGTGTGTGTGAGAGAGAGCGTGATTGTGCGTGTGTGTGTGTGAGAGAGTGATTTTGTGTGTGTGTGTGTGTGTGAGAGAGAGAGAGCGTGATTGTGCGTGTGTGTGAGAGAGTGATTGTGTGTGTGTGTGTGTGAGAGAGTGATTGTGTGTGTGTGTGTGTGTGTTGTGCCCATATATGCTCATCAGTGTGAGAGGAGCTTTTATGGACTGTTCTCAAACAGG
>CM074307.1:11953733-12228733 GCA_037194245.1 Opsariichthys bidens | reverse complement strand
CAACAACTGCTACCACACGTGCACACACACACACATTCACACACTTACAGACACACACACACATTCACACACACACTCACACACACAATCACACACACACACACACACTCACAATCCCACACACACACGCGCACACACACACACACACACACACACACACACGCACACACACTCACAATCACACACACACTCACACACACACACACACACTCACTCACACACACACATTCACACACACACACTTACAGACACACACACACACACACATTCACACACACAGACACACACACACTCACAATCACACACACACACACGCACGCACACACGCACACACACTCGTGTCCAGCAGTCCATCACTGGCTGTTGATCAGAGCAGCAGAGCGTCTCTCGTGAACAGAGCTTCACTGTCCTCCGTCTTCAGCTGTTTCCTTCATTCACTCATCAGAGTCAGGCGTTCTGCTGCTTTAACTCACGCTGGAACAGAAATATATTTTATATCTAACTCATTGTGTTTTTGACATGGTTGTTGTGCAGGACTCATCGCTGTGAGACGGAGCAGAAACTGATTTTTCTCAGAAAGCCCTTGAACGGTTCCTGTTGATCCGGTGCGGCTGCGTCTCTTCGCTCGTCTAATGTCAGTTTTGAAGATATGAGGTACATGATAACGCGTCTGTGTCACTGATTCACCGCTCAGATACTGAGATCCAGTTCAACGTGTTTAAACAAAGACGCTTCCTTCTGAAGAACGTCCATGAGTGTCACACAATCTTCATCAGAGCGAAGCTGTGCTGGAGCGGATGGATGGACGATACGAGAGCGCGATGTTTTCCTCTTCTCATCCGTCTACAGCTCAAACAGGTTTCATGACCTCTGAGGGCAAAAATTTGATTTCCAAAGCAGATTCAAAGTGGCACGTGATGCAAAGTGTAATGAGTATTTCATCGAAAAAAAACCTTTCCCACAGAGTTTAAAGCAAAGTTTAAAACCTCCAGAGCATTTTGATTGCAAATTAACGTCACGCCGCGGGACTTTTGACAAGCAAACACCCAGAGATCACCGCTGTGAACAAACTCGCTCCAACTCTGACTCTTTCAACAGCGCCTCACGCTCTCCAGAGTTTACAGCTCAACTAACTTTCACAGAAGAGGCTGTTCCGCCGTCTTTTAAATGTGTGGCTCATGGCGTGAGCTGCTGAAAAACACTGAGACGCCGCAAAGGCCTTTTTGCTATTAATGATCAATTTTGGCTCTCTAAAGAACCTCTCAGTGATCACTGGAAATAACCATTTGTTTCTCAGTTTTAAGTACATATTAATAATCTAATAAACCATTTTCCTCTGTAAAGAAGCTTTTGTGTAATGGAAAGATGTCTTTATCTTTAAGAGTGTGTGAACATGGATGACGATAATAATAATAAAGTGCTGTTTGAATCTGATTATAATGATGCTCTGTAAATCAATCCCTACAGAATGACAGGAAAATGAAGTTTTTCGTTCTGGAGAAAGCAGAAGATAAAAAAGCCCAAACTTCCCCGAACTCTGTAATCTGTTGCAAAGCTTCAAAGCGTCCGGCGGACTGAAGCGACGTGTGTGTCTGCAGACGGACGGACGGCTCAACCTGACGCTGTTTATTTTGTGGGCTATAAATATCCAGTGGTTGGTCGTGTGTCACAGCAGGAATGAACTGCAGGCGTGTAATTACTGAAGCTGAAGAGCCGCGGCCACAGAAACATGTTCACCCAGAACCAGCGGACCGCTCACAACATGCTCCACGTGATGAATAGGATTTCATGATACATGATGTGAAACCCGACGGAGCGGTTCAGAGATGTCTGATATCTGTTGTTCTCGAGGTCGTGTTGAAGCGAACGTGTCTCTGCGCGCTCAGACTCGACTCATTCACGCCGTATGAATGCAGCTCTTTGTGTGCAGAACGATGAGCCCAGCTCTCCGGTCGGGCCTTGACCTCCTGCTCCAGTGAGGCGGATGTAAGCGGAGGAACTGGTTTAGTGTCCTGTCTGCACACGACCAGCGTGTCTGAAGAAACTCAACCAACCCGTTTCCAGCCGCATCACATCCTGAAGCGTTAAAACCCGACGCTGATGTCACCGCGGTTCTTCAGGATGTTCGGCACGTTTCGACATGAATTCTGTTGTAAGAGAGTCATCTCAGATTGTGTAAATGAGTTATCACAGTTACAGAGTCTGATCAAACATGCAGAAAGAGCACAAGACGAGTCTTTATCTGTGGGTGAACACACTGAATCTGTGGCATTCAGTGAAATCAACTCTTTGTCCAGTGAATCAATGAGACTGTGTGTGTGTGTGAGTGTGAGTGTGTGTGTGTGAGTGTGAGAGTATATGTGAGTGTTAATGTGTGTGTGTGTTAATGTGTGTGTGTGTTAAAGTGTGTGTGAGTGTGTTAATGTGTGTGTGAGTGTGAGTGTATATGTGAGTGTTAATGCGTGTGTGTGTGTTAATGTGTGTGTGTGTTAATGTGTGTGTGTGTGAGTGTTAAAGTGTGTGTGTTAATGTGTTAAAGTGTGTGTTAAAGTGTGTGTGTTAATGTGTGAGTGTGTGTGTGTTAAAGTGTGTGTTAAAGTGTGTGTGTTAAAGTGTGTGTTAAAGTGTGTGTGTGAGTGTTTTAATGTGTGTGTGTGAGTGTGTTAAAGTGTGTGTTAAAGTGTGTGTTAATGTTTGAGTGTGTGTGTGTGAGTGTGAGAGTATATGTGAGTGTTAATGTGTGTGTGTGTTAATGTGTGAGTGTGTGTGTGTGAGTGTGTTAAAGTGTGTGTTAAAGTGTGTGTGTATGTGTGTGTGTGAGTGTATATGTGAGTGTTAATGTGTGTGTGAGTGTGTTAAAGTGTGTGTTAAAGTGTGTGTTAAAGTGTGTGTGTGTGTGTGTGTGAGTGTATATGTGAGTGTTAATGTGTGTGTGAGTGTTAAAGTGTGAGTGTGTGTATGTGTGAGTGTGAATGTATATGTGAGTGTTAATGTGTGTGTGAGTGTGTTAATGTGTGTATGTGTGAGTGTGAATGTATATGTGAGTGTTAATGTGTGTGTGAGTGTGTTAATGTGTGTGTGTGTGAGTGTGAGAGTATATGTGAGTGTTAATGTGTGTGTGTGTTAATGTGTGAGTGTGTGTGTGTGTAAGTGTGAGTGTATATGTGAGTGTTAATGTGTGTGTGAGTGTTAATGTGTGTGTGAGTGTGTTAAAGTGTGTTAAAGAGTGTGTGTGTGTGTATGTGTGTGTGTGAGTGTATATGTGAGTGTTAATGTGTGTTTGAGTGTGTTAATGTGTGTGTTAAAGTGTGTGAGTGTGTTAAAGTGTGTGTTAAAGTGTGTGTGTTAATGTGTGAGTGTATATGTGAGTGTTAATGTGTGTGTGTATGTGTGTTAAAGTGCGTGTGTTAATGTGTGAGTGTGTGTGTGTGAGTGTGTTAAAGTGTGTGTTAAAGTGTGTGTGTTAATGTGTGAGTGTGTGTGTGTGAGAGAGTATATGTGAGTGTTAATGTGTGTGTGTTAATGTGTGTGTGTTAAAGTGTGTGTGTTAATGTGTGAGTGTGTGTGTGTGTGTGTGTTAACGTGTGTGTGTTAATGTGTGAATGTGTGTGTGTGTGTGAGTGTGTTAAAGCGTGTGTTAAAGTGTGTGTGAGTGTGTTAATGTGTGTGTGTGTATATGTGTGTGTGAGTGTATATGTGAGTGTTAATGTGTGTGTGTGTGTTAAAGTGTGAGTGTTAATGTGTGAGTGTGAGTGTTAATGTGTGTGTGAGTGTGTTAATGTTTGTGTGTGTTAATGTGTGAGTGTGTGTGTGAGTGTGTTAAAGTGTGTGTTAAAGTGTGTGTGTTAATGTGTGAGTGTGTGTGTGAGTGTGTTAAAGTGTGTGTTAAAGTGTGTGTGTTAATGTGTGAGTGTGTGTGTGAGTGTGTTAAAGTGTGTGTGTATATGTGTGTGTGAGTGTATATGTGAGTGTTAATGTGTGTGTGTGTTAATGTGTGAGTGTGTGTGTGAGTGTGTTAAAGTGTGTGTTAAAGTGTGTGTGTTAATGTGTGAGTGTGTGTGTGTGTGTGTGTGTTAAAGTGTGTGTTAAAGAGTGTGTGTTAATGTGTGAGTGTGTGTGTGTGAGTGTGTTAAAGTGTGTGTTAAAGTGTGTGTGTATATGTGTGTGTGAGTGTATATGTGAGTGTTAATGTGTGTGTGTGTTAATGTGTGAGTGTGTGTGTGTTAAAGTGTGTGTGTTAATGTGTGTGTGTGTGATGTTTATTCATGTTTATTCGTCAGTGAAACACAAGAATGTGATAAAGTTGATAAACCTGTTCGTTTTTAATGTCTGTCACAATTATTAATGCAATTTTACTTTCCTCCACTAGTTTTAGTCGGGATTACTTTTCCATCAATCTAAGGTCAAACACAGTTGAATCTCATAATATCCTCTGCAGCTCCAGCTCAGTCCTCTCAGTGTCTGAAACGCTTCCATCGAAGATTGGCTCTCTCTAAACCCCGCCTCTCTGAGAGCTGCTCTGCTCTGACTGGTCAGAAACCAAACGCTCATTTGCATATCTGAATCTCAGAACAGTGACGATGGCGTCGGTTTTACTGTCTCGATCTCTTCGGCAGCAGAAAACAGCGTCTTCTCGACCCGAACCGAACTCTTCCAGCCTCTGATCAAATACAGCGATTGAGGGCGGGGCTAAGAGACGCTGTTCAGCCAATGAACACCAGAGGCGGACATTATGCAAATGAGACACAAACCTACGCGGGTTCAGCAGGAAGTGAGACTGAATCACTGACGACTCGACTCAGTTCAGAATTTAAAAAAAAAAAAAATAAGTGTAGAAATCTCAGAAATTGCTAGTAAAATTCACAAACAATAAACAGCAAGAAACACTGAATTAAACATGAAATCTTTCTCCAATAATTTAGTTATTTTACAAAAAAATCATTTTGTGAGACTTTAGATTCTGACAGTCAGAAGGTGTTGGTGTTTTTATCTCTGTTTGATCAATTCTATAGTTGAGTTTCATGTCGCTAAAGCAGAGTTGAATAACTTTATATGTCCCGCTAAACCAGGGGGTCCAATCCTGCTCCTGGAGAGCCACTGTCCCGCAGAGTTTAGCTCCAGCTTACCACAAAACAGCTGCCTGGAAGTTTCATGTAAGCCTAAAAACCTTGATTAGTTGGTTCAGGTGTGTTTCACTGGGGTTGGAGCTAAACTCTGCAGGAGCAGGATTGGACACCCCTGCGCTAAACAATCAAACGTTCATTATTGTTAGAGTTTAAGGTCATCGATTAGATTTATTTTGTTTCAATGGCGAGTCCTGTGACGGCAGGATTTATTGTTTGTGTCGTTATTGTTCAGACTTTACATTCAGCACTTGTTTTTCATTGGAGTGTTTCACATTAAAGTTTAAAAGCAGATCTGTTCTCTCTTTTGAACAACATTAATCGTTCAGATATTCAAACAAAATGCTGTGAGGGCATGAAAGTTGTGAAAATGATCGAACTGGAAACTTAAAATAAAAATAATAATAATGATCTGGTGGGGAAAGAGTTAAAAGTTCTTGTGGTTTTATTTCACATCAAAACATTTCATTACAATAATTATTTTTTTATTTTCTTAAAGAGACAAAAAGAATTTTTGCATTAAGACATTTCCTGAAAAACAAAGTTGAAAAGGAACAAAATAAATTAAAAGCAATTAATCAAACGGAGTAAACAGCAGCACAAACAGTCTCAAAACTTAAAAAAAAAACGTGGTAAATTGAACTGAAAATGTCAGATTCAAGTAAGAACAATGTCATTACTGCCGTGAAGACTCGTCGTCAGAGAAATCGCTCTTTACGCCCGATCTTCACTCACATTCGTCAGTTTACAGCGTTAGCATTAGCATGTGAGCTCCAGCGGTCAACCGTTGCCCGACAGAACGGATCGTTATATTAGTTTTACCGGCGTGACTCGACGGCAGGACGTCAGCTTCATCGATCGATCTGAAAATAAAACCCGCGCGATAGCGTTCGGCTAAAAACACCCGCGGCAACCGCGTAAAAGAAGCCCAACGCCACCGACTTCCACATGACGCTTTGTCAGTTCTGTCAGACGGTCTTCGGGGTTTCTCTTAACTTTAATATGGTCCGAATGTTGTGGGGATTTCAGTTAAAAACACGACAATTACAGTAAATGTTAGTTGAGTAGTTCTGCAACTGTCGTCATCAATAATGTGTTAAAGTCCACAGGAATCCGATCACATCACTCATCTAAAGTCACATCGCGTGTGTAAAAAGTGTGTTTGTGTTAGTGAAGTTGCCAGGTTTTCACAACAAAACCCGCTCAATTGCTACGCAAAACTCGCCAATCGTGTTCCGGGGGGAAATCCGCACTTTTGGCGGGATTCCTTTGGTAAAATTTGCATTCCAGGGGCTAAATATCATGTTATTTGCGGTCGCTTCATCCGTACGGCGGCTGTAGGGAAGTAGCCCAACTCCGCAGAAATGGCGTTCCTTTTAAAACGTTCGTCAAGCTCCTCCCCCAGTGGGCGGAGTCACGTTTCACATTGTGCTGCACGGTTTTATGATCAAATCTGTTCCTAATCTTGATAAAACACGCGCCGTTGGAAAGGTCTGAGACTCGAGGTTAGTGACAGACAGACATTGATTTGTGACAGGAGAACACAACAAACCGTGGATATTTTTGGTAAAACTCATAAATAAAGGTGGAACCTCAATTTTTGGGATATCAATCTAACCCATCCTGATTAGACATTTGAGTTAAATTTATCAAATATAAGTCTTTTTTTTAATGAAAAGGTTTAATGCAGTACATTTGCTTTTTTACACTTTCATTTTTCTTCCAATTGTCACTTTAAAAAAAGGACCAACCTTAGATCTGAATTCCTACAAATTAAATTCGGATAGATCCGTCTTTACTGGAAAAGAGACGCATTTGCTCTGAACGCTGAACGATGTGGAGTCACGCTCTTTCAAACCAAACGGTGTTTGAACAGAAGCGGATTCAAACCGGACTGAGAGCTGAATGCGTGTCCGACTCCCGCCTGCACTTCTGGAATCAAACATTTAAGACAAACGGTTCAACTGATTCTCTCAGTTTGGGATGTTGCTCGAGGATTTAAGAGGTTCATTGAGGCCGTTTCTCTGGAGTCAGGGTTTCCATCGATGACTTACAGAACAACAACCCGTCGCAAGTTCTTAAGGATTTCCTAAATCAATTCATGACGTTCGGATGGAGAGCAGACGTCTTTGATCCGCGTTATCCGAAGCAGTAGTACTCGTCGGTCTCCACGCGAGGTCGACGGGCTTTCTTGAACGTCTCCTCCTCCGCCACAGGTTTGTCGCCGCAGCCGTCCGTCAGGTCGCTCTCGGGTTCGTCCTCCCCGAGCGTGTCCAGGTAACTGCCCACCGAGATCCCGTCCAATCCGTCGCTGCAGCTGCTGCGCTGGGACGCGTCCTGACTGTCTGATAGGCTGTACAAGCTGCCGGTCAAGCTGCCCTCGCGGCTGGCCACGCCCCCTCGCTCCTCCATCACCCAGCGAACGGACTCGATTCCCTCGTTGATCGACAGCAGCTGATGCATGAGCTTCACGTCCAGAGAGCGGAGATGAGCCTGAAACACACGCGTCAGAGCGTGAGCTGGTGTGAAGCACAGCTGAACACAAGCCCTTCTCAAACTGAGACTCGTTCCTCATCCATATTTGACACGATCATGACAGCTGTAAACGATGACACTCCACAACTAACATCACACACCGATTCAGTTCGTCGTGACGCAGTAAATACAGGCAAAACATTCCAGAAAAGCAAATGAAGCGGCAGAGAGAAAAAAGCTCATTTGCATGAGATGCGTGTCGAACCCTGAAGCCGCGGCTGGAAACACGAGCCCTGCGTGACCGATCCATCATGAATGATTCACAGACCATAATACTGCCACTGTTCTCCACGGCAACAGCTGTCGGTATCGACACGCGCAAACCCGCTCGAGTTTATTTCTCTGTTCAGAGGACGACAGCGAACGGAGAGCAAGAGCCGTTTAGAGGCGATACGACACGCTTTCAGTCCGACGTGAACGCGAGTCTGCTGCAGTCGAGCACGAGCGAGACACACGGGTTCAACAGTTCACAAGGCAACGGCAGTTCTGTGTGTGTGTGTGTGTGTGTGTGTGTGTGTGAGAGTGTGTGTGTGCGTCTGTATGTGTGTGAGAGTGTGTGTGAGTGTGTGTGTGTGTGTGTGTGTGAGTGTGATTGTGTGTGTGTGAGTGTGTGTGTGTGTGATTGTGTGTGTGTATGAGTGTGTGTGTGTGTATGAGTGTGTGTGTGTGATTGTGTGTGTGTGTGTGTGAGAGTGTGTGTGTGCGTGAGTATGTGTGTGATTGTGTGTGCGTGTGTGATTGTGTGTGTGAGAGTGTGTGTGTGTGTGTGTGTGAAAGTGTTGACCTGAAAATGTCCCTCCAGTCCCTCATCAAGGCGTCCGGCCCTTTAAATGCGTTCAGGCCTGCAGAGGTCACGACCTCACACCCTAAATCACAAACACACCAAACCTGCCGCCCGTCTGTGCCGCTACTGACAACTAAAACTATTTCAAATATTTCTTTAATTCATTAAACAGAAATGAAAGAGTACACAAAATCATGTAAAACATTACCAAACCAGAGTTACTGACCATCACTCACACACTTATAATCTCCCGCTCAAACGTGTGATTTTGTTCATATTTTTTTCCAGTTGAAAGACAAAATATGAAGTGTCACAGATGTTGTAAATGACTAGTTTCACCGGAGAATCAGAGTGTGAAAATGACTTTCATTATTTATTTCACACAGAGATGGGAAGATCTAACAGTGAAATCTGTTGACGTGATCCATCTTTGTTTCTTTATATTCCAGCATCTTGTGTTTTATTCCTCAAGACGTCTTGAAGATATCCTTCTAGATTTGACACTTTCGGTATCTTCAGTTTAAAGGCCCTCGATGGTTCGATCCCAGAGATCTGGAGATCTCAATGCGATCACAAACCAAATATAAGTAACTTTATAAACAGATTTATAGAGCCTTGAAATTAAAGACTTCAAAAAGGAAAGTTAATTGATAATGAGAATCTAGAAGGATATGAAGATTTCTTGAACACTTTTAGAGTCACCGGCATGACAACTTTGGAAAAGGAGTATTTGGTAATTCAAGTCACTTTTCTTTATAAAACGCTTTTACAACGCAAATCGTGTCGAAGTCGCTTCATTTTTGTCAATAATTGGCTATTTTAATGCAAAGAATCTTACATATTGTGCCTTTAACAACACTAAAATCCCATCAGACTCAGATGACCTGATGAATGAGAGGTTTTATATTTAATGCTCTGATAAATGAAACAAAACTTTAAAAACATGAACTGAAGCTTGAGAGGAATCCATCCCCTAAAAACAGCATTTTAGTGTGTTAAAGTATAAAGTTGATCTTTCAAGGGCACATTTTTCCTGACGTGAATGTTTCTCACGTTCATGTTGTTCTTCTTTCTGATCATCTACAGCAGCAGAAAAACCTTCAGACAACGAACAAATGCCCTTTAATCTTGTTGTTTTCTTTCAGTCGAGCAGCAGGAGCGGATCTGACCATCTGCTCGAGCTGATAATCACAGCGAGCTGACCCTCCTCATCAACTGACCCTCATCATCATCATCAGACTCTGAAAAGCGTCCGAAACGCGTGCGAATCAACGTCACGTGACCGGATCTTCAGTCGAGTGTGACTGAACGACAACACACACACACACACACACACACACACACGACAAACTGTAATAATTACAAGCCTAAAATTAAATAAACACAACCCAGTTTGTGAACACGATTCAGTTCACTTCTGGGGAAGTTTGTCTGAACTCCGTTAGTCGTGTTCATATGAAAATAATCCTGAGGTGAATCATTCACAAACAGTAGAAATATGACTCTTTGAGCATTTCAGTGAACACACAGATGAAGTTTCTGCTTACTGACCGTTATGAATGTCTTATAACTGTCTGCTAATGATGATTATATGAAGTTCGAACAGAACGAACACCGAGAGTCTAAAGATCCGAATCTTTTCGTGGAGCGACTCACCATCTGTTGCCGGAGGAATCGAATCTTGTTGCTGAGTGTGTTCAAATCATTCGTGCGCGCGTGTGATTCTGCGCATCTGATCGCAGCTTCTCCCGTGAACGAGCGGATCAGACTCTCCGGAACTTTCCGGCCCAGTTTGTTCTCCACGTCTCTGAAGTCCGGCAGCTCCTCCATCTTCATCATCGATAACTCAGAGCCGCAGGTGATCGATCCTACCGGTGCATGACGTCAAACCCGCGGGAAGCCGCGCTCAGATGTTCCGACTGTCAGACACACGCTGATTCCGTGCGCAGATCGGATCTGAATTGGGTGTCTGACTGACTGACGGGCGGTGCGCGCGCACACACAACAGGTGACACCCGCCCTCATGCTCGTCATCAACCGACGCATGCGCAACGCGCTCTTCACGCATTATTTAAACAGTTTTCTCAACATACAACAGCATAAAATGAGTTCAAAATACTGTATTGCTCTTTAATGTGAGTAAACGCTGTCATGAGAGCTCAGGGTGGTTGTATTTTCACAGGAATAGTTCAAAACAGAGTCATGGAATCACCTGAAACACCAGCGCCATCTGGTTGTGAAAAGAGGAGACACCAAACCGCCGCATTACTTGAACCTGCTTATCATTGCTTTATCGTTTTATTGCGGAGAAGCAGATTAATCTGAACTAATCTAAGCGACAACATTTAAATAAAGCTATGCAGTTGTGTTTTGCAGCTGTCGCTGTGTCCAGTGTGAATGCAGTGACCTGCAGTGAAGCAGCGGCGCCATCTGGCGGTGACACGAGGAAACACCACACACACTCCTGACACTTCAGACAGTTTGCCAGTGGTTTTAAAGTGAGACTTTAAATTATTCACAATTAAAGTCCAAAGATATTCCGCAGATAGCTTTAATGGAAGAGGTTGTGATTATGTCACATGATTTCAGTGATATCAGGGGATGTTTTATGTGTCGTATTAAAAAACACCTTTTATTGCTTCTGCTGTTGGTCAAGGGTTTCAGATCACGTGTTTAAACTACAGACTGAGTTTTGTCGTGGTCGTCGTAGCGCTGATACTGCTCTCCGAGCAAAGGCCGCCGACTCTCCGTCCTGTACGAGCGCGCCCGGACGACGCACGTGGTGGCGGCGAAAATAATCGCCACGACGATGAGAGCGACAACCACAGTGACAGTGATGATCTGGGTCAGTGTGAGAGGACGAGCTGCAAGAGAGCAAACGTATGAACAGCAGGTTTCTGACGAGAGACCAGTGACACTCAAGTCCTTTATTTACTTTACCACACAGAAAATATAATATTAATAACAATTCTATTAACAATATTAATAGTGATGAAGCTGACCTGGCCACTCGACCTCATAGGAGTATCCCAGGTTTTCGGGCGCTGTGACGAACATCTCTGCATTGGTCACCGGCGGCCAGAAGGGCACCATGTTGAACTCTCTGTTGTGGCCGATGGGGGTGTTTTCTAGCGGATAGATGGAGGCGCCTAAACACACACACACACACACACACACATCAACATCCAGCCAAAGCCCTCATGACTGAGCGTGACGGAGGCGGCTTCACCTGGACTGTGTCTGCGCAGCCATTCGTCAAAGACGGCGTCAGTGAAGGTGTGCAGCAGCACGAACACGGGGTCATTGGGGGAGAGATGCGTCTGTCCGCCCGTCCCGTTCAGAAACAGGTGAGCCAGGTTGTGCAGACTGCGCACGGCGGGGTCGTAGTTCCCCTGAGGGGCGCTGTAACCTGACAAAACAACAGCACAGCTGAACACACCACGCACACAAACGCTGGCGCCGAAGCCGAAGCCGCGTCTCACCCTCGATGCTGTTCCTGAAGCTCTCGGACGACGTGGAGTAGAAGGGCGGCGTGTCGAACGCGTCGATCTCCAAACACGCCGCCACGTCCCGCGCCTCCGGCAGCCGCTGCACCATCGGACGCGCAACATTCCCGCCGGGGTTTCTGCGGATCGGACTGCTCTCCGAACCTCCACAAAAACAGCCATATTAACAACGATCATGATCATAATGATGAGATTAAATTATATCAATAAGAAGGTCATAAAACTAAAATTAATCAATAATACTACTAATATTATTAATAATTATACTAAACAATAATGACAACAACAATAACAATGGCAATAATACTACGAATAATATTAATAAATAAATAATAACAATACTAATAATAATACTGTTGATGAGGAGGATGATATTAATAAACTAATAATTAAAATAATATTACATAATGATAATTGTTGTTATTATTATTATTATAACCATAATAATAATAATAGCAATGGCAATAATAATAACACTTAATAATATTAATAAATAATAATAACAATAATCATCATCATAAAGATGTTAATAATACTGAATATAATTAATAATATTGTTATCATTGTTTATAAACACTTCACAACAATCCGATTCCTAATCAGTGTCCTTAAAAACACTGATATATCCTTAAAATTCGCTCAGTATTGTGAGGTTTATGATTAAAGTGAATATAAAATGAAAATTGCTGGTCGTATTGTGCAGAATCTGTAGTGACAAAAACTGTTTGCATTTGAAGTCTTTCTTGAATTAATGTTCTTTTCAAGGCAAGAAAACACATGGATCTTAACTAAAGACGTCAGTCCCCGTACTTTAAAACAACTGTTTCGTATTACAAGTGAAATGAATAAATAAGCATTTACTCAATGCACTAATTTAAAAACATTTTCAGAAAATAAATCTGACCACAGGATGAAGCCAGATTCCGAATTTGTGTTTGATATTATCAATATATTAGAGTTAAAAGTTTTTCTAGAAGGGATTTTGGATTTCTCTTTTTATCACTCCATAAATCAGAAAATACTGTCAAAAGACAAAAAAATACATTTTCACCATGTTTTTTAGGAGTAAAATGTGGTATAAATCTGGCTGAATGAAATATCAACAAACCCCTCAGTAAAATCCTTCAGAATATAGACAAGAATAAAACTGTAAGTTTTGGTGTCTGTAAGTTCAGCTGAAGTGGAGATAAAAACTCATTTTGAGACAATGGCCTTTAAAGAAATGTACTTTAACTGAAATCTACAGACGGAAATCGTGTGGAAATAAAGACTTGAATGTGTTTTGGATGTTTTCTTCCATCGAGTCTGGTATGGTATAGAAGCTAAAAATACTGAGCAGTGCGTGAAAAACACTGGAAAACAGACAAAAACACTGATGAATAAATGTGTCAAATGTTGCCACAGTTATTGTTATTCTCGTCACTCTTTCAGCCTCTGCTGTGTGAAGATCTCATTGAGTGGGGAATGTCGAGAAATATTAAAATGTACAAAAATGTAAGTAATTGTACAGTAACAGCTCTAAAGGCCGGTTCACACCCAGGATAATAACTATTGCTCTAAAAATCATACCACAGCACAACTATAGCAATATTGTTGGAATGACTTCCAGAATGACTTTTTCCAGCGGATGAATGATAGAAACTTTGACAGCCAATCAGAATCCAAGAGCTTTTAAAGCGACAGGCTCTTGTAATAAACAGATATCGTGCGCGGGTGTGTGAGGGAGTGAGGGCACCGGCGACCGGATCTCACTGTTGCAGACGGTCCCCAGCGTGTCGTACTCCTCCACGCTCTCACAGACGACCCTCCAGCGCGAGAAGATGGAGTTGGAGCTGATGGCGTTGGTGTCGAAGGTGCTGCGCGCGCCCATCAGATCATCCGTGCAGACGTCGCACACGCTGCCGCCGATGGCGAAGTTCCAGTACGGCAGCGCGAAGCTCGGATCTCCCAACATGTCCTGAGGGAAACCCGTCAGATCACAGTAATTATGCCCAGATTTACATCCCGATTGCATCATGCCATCTCGCTCAGACACGTGATCAGTCCTCGTCCTCAAAAACAGAGAGAGCGTGACGTTTGAACAGCCTTCACTAACACTTCCGCGACTGTCGCGTGTGAGCGGCTCTGAGACAGACGAGTCTTTGTGCGACGCTCCACAGACACAGAATCACATTTTCTGCATGTAAAGGGTGAATCTGTGTGTTTGTTCCCATTATTCTGACTATTATCACATTTAACGGTTCGGCTGTGAAGCTCACGGATTATCCTGCACGGATGTGATCATTAGATCCATCGAACCACAATCACTGAAATCATATTTACGACCGAGGCGAGGGGAATTCCAATTTAAACTGCATTTCAATGAAAAGAAAGTAAAGAAAATCTTTAATAAAGACATTTTCTATCAGGGTTTTTCAGGATGCCACGCCCCAAATATCACCCCATCCTAAAATATAAGAGCGTCTCTATTATAAACCCAGTTTATGCACTGAAAAATTTGTATTATTCATCCAAAATTATTAGGCGCCTTATATATTTTTTCTACTCAATATCATGTTGCTACTGTTAAATGCATTATTAATGTATTTCATTTTATTACTATTAATCAAAAGTTTATTTATACATTTTTATCTATTTAATAGCTGATTATTAAATTGATTTCTTTTTTATTTAATATATTTACTTATTTTACAGTTTTTCCTCAGCCTTTTCCACCCCCGATGGATATTATGTCAATAGATTTTATTGGCAAATATTAAATGTTAAAATGATCAAAAGTAGCTCCAGATGTTGATCTGAAATGACCTCACCTGCATGTCTCGCTCCAGCTGCAGTAAATGGTACCGGTGCCACGTGACGAATCCGGGCCCCTCGTGACTGAAGTCCACCCCGCCGAAGCTGTCCTGCCCGGGCCCGAGGAACGTCTTACTGACCGAGTAATAGTGAGACCACACGAACAGGTTATAGATGCTGATGTTCTCGAACTGCGCTGTGTTGTTGTCCGGCCCGAAGATCTCGGGGTACCGGCGGGTCGCGATCACGAGGTCCGGGTGGGGCGCGCGCTTGGCCTGGTCCAGTGCGTTCACGAAGGCGCGCTTCTCCTCCGCGCTGAGCTGCATCACATTCCTGCGCACTGGAGAATAACAATAACAATTTAAAAACTAGATCAGTATTTCAAGTATTTTTTATACTTATTTATAGTTAAATCAAATGTGTATTAAATCTATGTGTCATTGACAGTTCACGGCTGGAAAGACCAAAGTCAACATCATCCGGGCGGGTGAATTCACCAGAACATCTGACTAACAGTGAATCTGCTTCATCTGGTCAAGCCAGTTAAGAAGGTGTAACGAGAGAAAGAGTGAGTTTCTCTGACCCACGGGCACGCGCCGCTCGCACCCGTCTCCGGTGAGTCCGTGTCTGCAGCGGCCGCAGTCGAAGCCACTGAAGTTCCCGTGACAGCGACACGCGCGCGTGAAGAAGCGCAGCGGCCAGCGCTCGCGATCGTCGCGCCCGTCGTACGGGTACTGAGGCCCGTGTGCACGCGCATCTGCACTCACGTCAACGCACTGCCCGCGCCCGGAGCTCGCGCCGCACGGGTCGTTCTCCAGCGCGAGCGGGGACGGGCAGCACTGCGCGCTCCTGAGGCCCTCCGGCGTCACGCACACGCGCGGGAACTGAGCGCTAACGAGCACCAGCGCGTGCACGAGCAGCAGCATACCTCCACACAATCGCCCCATCGTGGCCAAAATGAGACAATCTCAAAAGCAATCAATAAATATCCAAATAATCTCCAAGAAATCTCCGAAGAAGATCAATAACTAATAAATCAAACAGTGTCAAACGTAATCAACAATTTCTAAAAAAAGTTGTTGTTAAAAAAGTTATGTTCAAACTACAGCAAACGTCCCCACATCCTCTCCAAAAACAACCGGTTCGGGTTGTGATGGATGAGCATCAGCTGCTTCCCGCTCCAGTGTTTTGTGGATTTAATGCTGGAGGAGTTTAAATACCCGCTGAGCGCGCGCGCGTGACTCTGATCCCCGCGTGACCGCGTCACACCGCGAACCCTCGACACTGACCGAACTGACCCGCCTTCAGCTCAGAGAACACCATCATGAGAAAGTTCTGAACGCTTCATGTTCTACTCACTCCTGAACATCATGTCACAGAACCAAAGAGGTTCCTGTAGTTCATACAGCTTTAAAAAATAAGAACATTTTCTGATTTTCCATTTCGGCGGTCAGATGGATGGACGTTGGTGTGAGTGACCGGCTGTTATTTGGATGGAATTGAGTGTTTGTTTAAAATGTTATAAAATCTTTCTGCTGATTAATTCTTGGGATTTGAGTCCTGCAGTGTTTCCACATTTAAAAGTCATGTGAGGAAGCTAATCCAACACACACACACACACACACTTAATTTCCACATCAAATATTAGGGAATTAGGGAATAGTTTCCACTTTTATGAGACTTCTCTGATGTTTTTATATTATTCAGAAATGATTTTCTCTTCGACAGTGAGAAAGTCACACGGGTTCGTAATGTTAGTTTTGACGAGAGCTGGTTTCCTCATGAGGAGCATCTGATTCGAGGTTTACTGTGTTTGTGCAGCCGTTCCTTCTCTCAGTATCATGTGATGCTCCAATCTCAGCTAATTCTGCCTTTAGTCAAATATCATCATCATCATCTCACACACACACACACACTCAAACACACACTCACACTCAAACACACACTCAAACACACACACACACACACACACACACACACACACACTCACACTCAAACACACACTCAAACACACTCACACACACACTCACACTCAAACACACACTCAAACACACACACACACACACACACACACACACAAACACACACACACACACTCAAACACACACTCACACTCAAACACACTCACACACATACTCACTCAAACACACACACACACACACACACTCAAACACACAATCACACACTCAAACACACACTCACACTCAAACACACACTCACACACACACACACACACACACACACACTCAAACACACACTCACACTCAAACACACTCACACACATACTCACACTCAAACACACACACACACACTCAAACACACAATCACACACTCAAACACACACTCACACTCAAACACACACTCACACACACACTCAAACACACACACATACTCTCACACACTAAAACACACACACACACACACTCAAACACACTCACACACATACTCAAACACACACTCACACACACACTCACACTCACACACACACACGTTCGTTTTGCTATCAAAGTGAGGACATTCCATAGGCGTAATGGTTTTTATACTGTACATTCTCACTCGCTCTCACACACACACACACTCACACACTCTCTCTCACACACACAAAAACACTCTCTCACACATTCACACACTCACACACACAGTCACTCACACACACACACACTCTCTCTCTCTCACACACACACTCTCTCTCACACACTCACACACTCTCTCTCACACACACACACACACACACACTCTCTCTCACACGCTCACTCTCTCTCACGCTCACACACACACACACTTGTCATGTGAGAGGATGTGACGGGTGAGTTGCTGTGGTTCTAGTTTAAGCCGAAGCTCTGTGAACTCGTACAGAATGATGTCATCATTGTGATATTATTTTTCTCGACTGCTGAACGACAGCGAGTTCAACATGAGTCACATGAGTCTCTAACTGCAGTCTGCACTGCCAACACCTGAGCTGAGCGTCACATCACCTGCAGAACTCCCTCAAACAACACCACTCTCAACACACGGTCAAAACAGGCTCAGAGCAGCCGAACACTATCACAAGTGTGTGTGAGTGTGTGTGAAAGGGATGTCATTATGAAGGTGTTGCTCTCATGGGAACACCAGTGTGTGTTTGGTGTAGTTGTGTACCAGCACCAGAGGAGGGCAGAACTGACTCCAGAAACACATCCTGCACATCCATCCGACCGCTTTAATCTTCCTGTTCTCACACTAAAGGTTAAACAATTATCGGTGTAAATTCAGGCTTATTTAAAACATCCTCATATTCAGGAGAAATCATTCAGAATGCTATTATCTTAAAGGGATAAAGTTCCCCCAGAAATGAAAATGATCCCTCCAGTCATCAAAGATGATCTTCTTTCAGAACACAATCGGAGGTGTATTTAAAAATATTATGGCTCTTCCAAGCTTTATAATGGTAGTGAATGGGGGGGGGGGGTGCATCAAACCATCATAAAAGTAATCCATGCGACTCCAGGGGTTTAATAAAGTCCTTCTCAGTGAAGTGATGGTTTTGAGTTTTGGGTTTCTGCATTTGAGTCCTCGCCTCGTCCCTTCAGTCCGAACACGTCAGCGGACATCACCGTCTCCGGTGAATTCTGGGAGTTAAACACATCGGTATCAAAAATTTGTTTGAGTTTTATGTACGGTTCACCTATTTACTGTACTGCAAAAATATAGCAAATTGTCAGTGTGGCAGAGTTGTCATTTGTCTTGATCGGATGAGAGCTGACCGCTGTCGGTCAGGATGAATTGACCTGGAAGCCTCTTGAATGGACATGATTGGATAAGCTTAGATAAAGAGATTCGACAATGAAATAAAGTGTGTTTTGTCCGTGTAAGCCAAGTGTATTTAAACGGTTGGTTCACCCTGAGATTTCTGTCATGAATCTCTCATGTGGTTCCACTCCTTCCTTCATCTTCAGACACACATGAAGATGTTTTTGATGAGGTTTATGACTCGTCGACTGTTTTAACCATGTCTTTACTTCCTTTCTGGAGCTTGAAAGTGTGGATTATATTGATCTATGAACGAGTCATAAGATGTGTCTGAAGATGAAGGAAGGAGTGGAACCACATGAGGAATTCATGACAGAAGTTTCAGTTTAGGGTGAACTAACACTTAAAGTTTAATTTTGTGTATCTCTGATTAGTACAGTACATGTAGACGGGAAGTACACAAGTGTGTATAAATGTACCAACAGACTTAACCAGGGAAAATGAATGACAATGTCCAAATCCGATGCGTCTCCGTAATGAGGAATCCAGCAGGATGATGTTCTCTCCAGAGACCACAGTCGTTTCTCCTGCGACCCCAGAGTCTAGTTACCTGAAGTTGTTCCTCGCTGGATCCCAGTTTCTTCGTATTACCAAGCCCTCGAGAGCACATAATGACCGTATGTGTTTGTGTCCTGGACGAGTGAACTCTGTGTGACGGCACAAGACCTGCACAAACCCAACCGCTCAGAACATATTCAATCAGAATCTCTCAAACACACCTGAATGTGATTGCTTATATATATTGGATATCTCAAGTGAAATGGGATTTATTAGAGTGAGAGAGAGAGAGAGAGAGAGACAGAGAGAGTGAGCGAGCGAGATAGAGACAGAGAGAGAGAGCGAGAGAGAGACAGAGACATAGAGAGACAGAGAGAGAGAGAGAGAGAGACAGAGAGTGAGAGAGAGAGAGAGGGAAGGCAAAGTTTCTGGGGATAAGAGCGAGGGAGTAATGTAATGTTCTGCTCTCTCCATTTACTCCAATCCCAAAAAAGGACATAAATAAAAGCTGCTCTACTAGAAGAGATAAAGTTGGAAGGCAGAGCGAGGAAACGGATACTGTTTTCGGTGGAGATATTTCATCTGAAGACTCAACATGGGGTGAGTTGAAACTGCGTGATTGTGTCCTCTCTAACCGTGGCTCCGGCGGGTCGAGTGTTAATGAGCGTGAGGTGATTGATACACCTCCTCCTCCTCCTCCTCTTCCTCCTCCAGCAGAGCTGCAGCTGATGGAACGACGCTTATGATTTTCTTAGAATCAAATGAAGGACATGAAAACTGTCAACGCGTCTTCTTTGTCCATTACAAAAAATAAAGTTGATTTTATTAAATAAACAAGCAGTTCAAGTATATTTTTAAGTATACTAATATATCAATGTCCTAGTATTACACTTGTAAGTGCACTCTGTCATCTCTGCTTAGGACTAAATTGGCTCACTTTTAAGTGTATAAAGTGTAACAGTAAACGGAGTACACAACTACATTTTTCATTTGTACTGCAACTATACTACAACTGACCTGATAGTCTAATAAATACTTGTAGAACACTTTTTTAGTTTATGAAAGTGCATTCGATAACACACGTTTGTATATATTGCATATGTATATATTTAAGACTTTAATGTATATTTATACATAACATAAATCATATAACTATATATACAAAATATACATGCAAATATTTCTTAAATACATCCATGAATGTGTGTATTTATATACAATATGCATAATTATACGCAGTGCACACACATATATTTAGTAAAAACTTGGATGCGATTAATCGAATGGCCAGCACTAGAAAGTTCACTCTGACGTAGTTGCCGTGAAATGAAGACGAGTGAAAGGATCTAATCGCAGCGGATTAAGACTTTACCAAAATTCTAGAAACAAGAACAACACAACCAAGTAAAACGTTGCGAGAAATGACAATGAACGAACAGAAACTTGAACAAAACCAATCAGTGAAATGAATCACAGGTGAAAATGATCATCAAACAATGAGTAACCAAGGAAACAAACTCAAACACAGGAAACAAAACCGTAACGATCCCTTACAGAAGTTACTCTCAGTAAACGAGTTTAGTCATTTTTGTATTTGTAAGTTTTTGTCTCATGTGCAAAAGCAATGCTTGTGCTTCAAACTCTCCTGCTGCGAGTCATTCTGTGTTTGGACTGTCTTGCTTTAACGGCTTCACTGGTACATGTTTCATGTGTTTCACGAACAGTCAAACTCTCACGCCACTGATAGAAACGAGTCTCCTTCATTAATAATCACGTGGATTATTTCTTATTTGTTCGCACGGGAGAACTTCTCAGGAAAAGCGTACACTCATGACTTTGTCTCGTTCTAATGTTAGTGAAATTGGATTATTGTAAATATACGGTCACGTGTTATATAATATAACATAATACAATTGTAGTCATATTGAGATGAAATATCACAGGTCGCACAAAGAAAGTGTTTTTTTCCTGTATGTGTGGTTTCAACATTTTTCCTGTAAATGTAGAAAATATTTTAGTATTAAATGTGTTGAAGAAAACGTTCAAACACAGATTTCCCGCACAAACTCGTGCAGGCTTACCGAGACCCGATGTCATTTACCTGTAACAGTTTCCAACAAAACAAAAGGCCCATTCTGACCTCTCTCTGGAAGATCTGGGTCGTGGGTAATTTTAGCCAACATAAAACAGCTGTCCCAGTCTACTAAACTGGTTTAGAAGTGAACTCACAGTCACATTTTAGTGAGTCTATATTTACTCACCCTCATATCGATCCAAACCTGATGCTGTCATTTTGGAACATGAATTTAAAAATCATCGGGCAGTTCTTCGGTTGGATTGGTCTCCTCACTCACTCTGGACGTTTTGTAAGAATTCTCTTTACACTTGAATGTTTATTATTTTTCAGACCTGCTGGATTCATGTTTGACATTTGATTTGCAGTAGCAAACGCTGGGTTAGAAACAACCCAAGTTGGATTAAAAATGGACAAACAGTGTTTGGGTTGTTTTGACTCAACTATTGATTAAAAATTGCCATATGTCTGGTTTAAATTGAACCCAAAATAGATTGGATATTAAAAACAACTAGAGGCAGCAATAATAGTCAAAAGCTGAACATTTAATAATAAGCAATTTCATTTAATTTCATCTGTAAACATAATAAATGTTCATTTCCAACCTATTTTGGGTTCATTGGTTAAGCAACCAATGCAGTCATTTTTAAACAGTAGTCGAGTTAAATAAATCTACCCAGCAAGTTGGGAAAACATTTAACCCAGCCGTTGGGTTTGTGCATTTGCAAGTGTGTACAGAGACTTCCGAACGCACTGTGGCACATTCAGTAATGCGTCTTGTCAGATCAGTCATTTGCTTTAAGACACCAAAGACAAAACTGTCAGGAAAAAGAGGCTCACGCTCATCAGACCCTTCGGAGGAAATCCAGCTTCCTCTGTTAGTCTTTGGAGATCCCCTCGTGGTGTGGTGGATGTTTAAGAATTTCTTATTTTTTTAAAGACTTGTATAAGTCACACAGTCCCTCAGGGGAACGAGCGGCAGAGCCAAGTTCTCATTGTGTTGATCTTAAATTTCCATTTCTAGGCAAGAGTTACTCCAAAGACCTCTTGCTAAAAATAAACCCATGGAGGGATGAGCAAACGCTTCACTGAGAGCAGATTTGTTGATGGAAGCCAGAAAATTATTGAATTCTGAACTTCCAAATATTTATCTTTAATATGAATAGTGTGTGTGGAATTAATGCATCTTTGTCTAAATTTCAGTTTCTCTGAGATCTGGGGAAAGTCATGTGTTAATAATACTCACACTGTGAACTGTAACAGCAACATATTCCAGTCCACCTGCATATTAAATACATATCTCTGAAGAAATGGTGCTACCAATATAAAGTGCCCACAAACAAGTGTTTGTTATTCTTACACCGATCAGCGTGAGATGAAGAACACTGATCATCTCTTCATCATCTGTTAGTGGAGGACATGTTAAACAAGTGGACATTTTGTCCTCAAAGTTGGTGTTGAAGCAGAAAAATGGGCGGATTTGAGCGAGTTTGACCAAATTGTGACGCGAGACGACCGGGTCAGAACATCTCCAGAACTGCAGCTCTTGTGGGGTGTTCCCGTCTGCAGCGGTCAGTGTCTATCAAACAGAGGTGATCCGGCGCTCACGAGGCTCACTGACGCCCGTGTGGTCCGACCCGACAGACGAGCTCCAGAAGTCAACGCCGGTTCTGATAGAGAGGTGTCAGAACACACAGAGTACGGAGCTGCAGACGAGACCGGTCGGGTGTCCACGATGACCCGTCCACCGCCGGCGGGACGTGAGCGTCAGAACTGGACCACGGAGCGACGGGAGAAGGTGGATCACGTTTTCTTTCACGTCACGTGGATCAAGTGTGATGCTCTGGGAATGTTCTGCTGGGAAACCTTGGGTCCATGTGGACGTTCCTGCGACACGAACCGCCTCCCTAAACACTGTTGCTGACCATCTACATCCCTGCTGTTCCCGGCTGTCTGTGGCTCTTTCAGCGGGATAATGCTCCTGACACAAATTATGATGATTTCTGACGTAAAAACCATACCTATGTTATAAGTGCACCCCAGGAAACATTATAACACAGTTCATGACGCAGGATCTGCTGCAACATCTTGGACAGATCCCACAGAACACCTTCAGGGTCTAGAGGAGTCCAGGACGGGTCAGGGCTGATTTGGCACAATATTAGGAATAGAAGGAAGGTAATAATGTTAACCTGTATTGTTTTGTTGAAGCCACAGCCTTTTGGGCAGCAGGTTTGAGACTTGGCTTTTAGAAAGCGGTGCACGAAACGGAGCGGACATTCATTAACCACCTGATCAGTGGCCCGGGGGGCATTTTATCTTTTGTTTTTCAGCTTAGAGTTTTGAAATTCCTTCAAATGAATTGTGGCATGACACTGAACGCTTGAATTATAATTATGATTTGTGACATCTTGTATCGATAACATTTATTCATGCTTTCTTCTCCATCTGGCATATTATAGCTATCGCTTTCAATATTTTAAGCTCATAGGAACGGCACAAGCTCATCACACTCGTCCACATTTCTTTCAGTCTCCTCAGAAATGACTAATGGTGTGAGGAAGTAATGTCGGAAACATCACATTTATGGGTTGAAAGCACATGAACGGCGCCGCGCAGATGTAAATACGAGTGGGACGCTCGCTTTTCTTGAAGCCCATATGAGTTTTGAGTTTTCGGTGAGAAACGTGGAGAATATCTCAATATTTACAACAAAATAAGCATATCGCCGACACAAAATATTTAGCGCTGTAATATAACAATATAACATTTAACGATAAAGGTCACAGTGCTTTCATAAATTCCTTAAAAACATAACTAATTAAAATGACGTTCTTTGTTCTTCATTTTCTAGAAGAGTCTTTATTTTTGTTGTTTTGTTGATGTCAGATCCTAACCGATGTCTAATCCACTCATCAGCTTAATATAGTTTTGTAATGTGTCTGATTGCACTTGTACAAACTAAGCTTCTCATCACAACTCAAAACAAGAACAGCGTGAAACCCTCGTGGGATTTCAGCCTTTATTTGTGTGTGGAGAAAAGCGTGACACAATCTTGGACACCGCCTGAGGGAAATCAAGGGTGTTTTCACGCGCTGAGATGAGCCCCTCCGCTCCTTCCATCGACAGTTTCCACCGAATTAACAGAGAATTACCTGAACATCATTAGAGGAGAAAAACAGCACAAAGCTCAAACAAACCTTGCTATTCTGTCTTGTCTACAGGGTTTGTTTTTTGTGACAAACAGTCAGGGCTGTGGGTTACGTTTAAAATGTGTTTCACTACAGATTACAAAACACACGCTTTAAAAAGTCATTTGTAACGTTTTTCGTTACATTACTCAAGTTTAGTCACTTCATCTAAATACTTTAGAATACTTTGGAATACTAATAAGTGCGAAACAAACACAAAAAAGGTCATTGTGAGTTTTTATCTAACAATTATGACTTTTTCCCTCAGAATTGAGTGATATAAAGTTGCAATTGTGAGTTATGAAGTCAGAATTATGAGATATAAACTCACAATATTGAGAAAAGTCAGAATTATGAGATATAAACTCACAATATTGAGAAAAGTCAGAATTATGAGATATAAACTCACAATATTGAGAAAAGTCAGAATTATGAGATATAAACTCACAATATTGAGAAAAGTCAGAATTATGAGATATAAACTCTCATACTAAATTCACAATTGCTAGAACAAAAGTCAGTATTGCAAGTTTATATCTCCCAATTCTGACTTTATAACTTGCAATTGTGAGTTTAAATCTCGCAATTCTGAGAAAAAGAAGAATCATGAAATTCAAAATCATAATTGAGAGGGAAAAAAAAACAATAGTGAGAAAAAGTCGCAGTGACGAGTGAATTATAAAATGACTCTCAAAACATGAAAACAGTCGTGGATCATCAGCTCATGACAGTTCAGTTGATTTTTTTTTTTAATAAATTCAGTCATTTTGTCTTGTTCAGGACAGAACTAAATAAAAATAATTGATTTTTTATGATCCCTCTTAAAAGTATTAAAATGTTGATGAAACTGAACTCGTCTTTTTCAGACGGTCAGAGTCAGAGAATCACCAATCGCTGTTTAAATGACATTAAAACTCAAAGTAATCACTTTGGTCATCTAAAACACTTTTCAGATGGAACTGGAATCTGATTACCACCCATTTCAAATCAAACACAGTCACTCAAATCTTGTGCTTTAAATGTGTAACGAAGTGACTTGTGTTTCGTTACTCCTCAACCCTGCAAACAGCAAATGTTGAGAAACGTCGTTTGCCAGACGAAACTGCTCTTGAAGGTAGACGGTTAGAAAAATAATATACGGATAGTCTGCAATATTCAACATCAAATCTAAGTTTCAAAATGGGGTTCACACAGAGGTAATCCATAACGCAGACAGTGTGTTTGAGCTGATGAATGTGTTCCAGATGTACTTCTATTGTTAGCAAAGACCTTTTCACCCTATTTTACAGCGGTTTAAACTGAGGAGATGGTTATGAATCACACAGATAATCACGGATTTGACAAGCACCTTTCCAACACTGGATGTTGAATGTATGACCAGAGTTACCTCAAAGACAAACCTCTAAAGTCAGCTGCACAGATATAACGCGATCCTCACGGGCGGCTGCTAGTCAAAATCCGTCCGCCATATTGGAGCGGTCGTGAACATGCGCCTGCCACCACATGTATGAATATCTATATGAAATAGAACCACAAAGTAAAAGTACCACAGTAAAACATGTCATATTAAATGACTGTGAATGCCATCCCATTTC
The DNA here is from genome assembly GCA_037194245.1 of Opsariichthys bidens. Classification (NCBI taxonomy): domain Eukaryota; kingdom Metazoa; phylum Chordata; class Actinopteri; order Cypriniformes; family Xenocyprididae; genus Opsariichthys; species Opsariichthys bidens. The sequence continues at coordinate 12,202,842 of CM074307.1, read as the reverse complement.
TTCGGGAATTTAAATCATCATTGATTCTCACTGAGAGTGACACCCGGACCGTTACAAAATGGCGGCCGCGACGACGCGCATGTATGGAAACATCTAAACTGATCGCTCTAGTTTACGGAGCCCCTAAAGGGACGTGGTGCCAATAGAATCTGTCTGCGGACTGCAAGAGGGGCGTAACAGGAAGGAGGCGTGACCTGTTGCAGGGGGCGTGACCTGAAGCTGTCCAAGTCACACCGAACCACGCGAGATGTCAAAAAGAGACGATGCAGCCGCACATCAATACTGCGCCATTTAATATGTATTTATTTAATTTAATAACTGTATTTGCAGTATTGTAAGGGTAGGTTTAGGGTTGGGGTGGGTGTAGATGTTAATAAAACACAATTTGATAAGTAGCATATTTAATTTACTGTTATTTATCCAAAGATTCTGCATCCCTTCTAGACACAATGGTCACTAGCACTGCTCTTCTTCTACTTCACTCTTTTTGCTTTTTAAGCTTCACTATCGCCACCTAGTGATGAGGGATCGGATCGTATAACAACTGCAAGGCCACAGTCATGCTGTTTGTTTTCGTCATTTTTGAAGTATTTTGACTGTGAAACTCTTCAGGACATTTTTATGGAAGGGGTAGGTTTAGGGAAAGGTTTTTAGCTATAATTGCATGAGTTCGTATTAATTTGATAGTATTTATTTTGTTTTACTACTAGCTTGTTTCATACTTGAGATTCGATAGCAATACAAGCTCATCTTACACACATTTCATTCATAAAACATAAAATAATTTACTTTAAAAGATTGTTTTAGTCAATGATGTCCACGCTTGTTTATTCGCGGAAGGCGTAACTTGAAATGCGTTGTTGTACTGCGGGATGCAGACAGACCCTTCTCCGTGGTGGTGGGAAAAAAATGGGATGGGAGGAATTTTTTTTAAAGAAATATTTTGCGGAAAATTGGGTTGTTGTGGCTCGTTGTCTATGTTACATTGATTGGAAATACCTGCATTTGTGTTTGAACGTTTAATTCTCGAGTTATTGACCCGGGAAGCTCGAATATGTGAGTATATTGGCAGCTTTACTGAACTCCTGACCGCATTTCTGTATATTTGAGTCAAACAAGTTCAAACTCTAAATGTGTCGCGCATTATTATGTGTGTATTAATGCTCGAGCTGACTTAATAAACACGACTGGAGCCAGAGGACATTAAACAGGAAGGTTTTGTCCGAGCTCACAACGGGTTTTGCAAGGGAACGCAAAAGATGTTTTTTTTTTTTTTTAATTCCTCCCATCCCATTTTTTTCCACCACCACACCCCTTTAGGGGCTCCGGACTAGTTTCTCTCGTGCACACATCGAGACACGAGCTGTGTCCGAAACCACCCACTCGTTCACTCGCTCACTAACCCCTATATAGTGCACGACAGTCGAGCGCACTAGATCAGCAAAGAGTGAACGAAAACGAGTGAGCGAATCCGGACGCTGACGTTAACAGCATTTCATCATGAACATTTCCTGTACCCGTCTGTAATATGTCCTGTTTAGCTTCAGGAATTGTATATTACTGTTTATTTGTCATGTTTATTGAGAATAAAGAGAGAATAAAAACACCTGTGTCATGCTATTTACTAAATTTATATTTAAAAATAACAGAACAAAAACACTACACTGTCACTTTTCTTTATAAAAAATATAATAGTAAATAAATACATTATAAACAACAGTTCACTAACATATGAGAAAAATCCACCAAATTATCATATGATAATAAGTATATATATTATGATATAAATCTGTATCATTTCGCTTCAAAATATCTTTACAAAGATGTTCTAATTAATAAAAACTGACACTTACATTTGTAGAAGTTGCCGCCGTCCGCCATATTTATTTTTCTTTCGCGCGCGATCGTCTCATCGCGTTGGATTTTGGGTAACGGCGCTTAAACGAGCGTACATTCAAAATCAGAGAGGATTGTGGGTAAAAGTAGTGAACGAATGTAGGGAACGAAGTCGTTCACTCAGAACAGCACTACAAAATGGCCGACAGCCGATATAGTGCACCATATAGTGGACAGGGACGCAGCTACTGTGATATCGCATGAATCACTTTCAGAATTATTTTTTTACACTCACAGCCAATCAGAGTGTTCGTGAGTTTATTATCTCGCGCATTTAAAGCGACAGGCGACTCAGAATAAACACAACATGGTGTGACGCTAATAGAGTACTGAAGAGAACACGTGTCATGGCTGTGATTTATAACATGACTCTGGCATCTAAAAATATCAATTGTTTTAGGTATTTGATTAGCGCATGTATGCTAGAGCTAATTCGCCTTTTCTTTTCAAAAAAGGAAAATTTTGCAGTTGCTTTCGAGTGAAATAGACGGTTTTGAAGGAGTGCCAGAAAATCCAGACATTCACCACAATATTATTGAAGCAGATGAGTTCATTATGCATGGTAATTTACATAATGTCTTTCTGAATGTAATTGATGATGCAAATATATTCCAGCATAAGAGTTTCGCTCGACCATTTCAAACATTTTTAAAGATGCTTTTTGCGTCGGGCAGAACTCAGACATCCTGTTATACATTCGTCTCATAAAACCACCTGAATGTAAGGGCAAAGCCTCCCCCTCGCACACTTTTCTTTGTGTTTATTCCAAGTGCTGCCAGACCTTCGTGATGTTTACCAGGGAAAGCTCTGTGGTTTGTCAAGCTCAGAAAGAAAGACTCAACCCCCTGAAACCCCTCCGCTACCTCCAAACACATTTAACAATATTCAGCCGGAGCTCAGATCGGTTCACTTGGAAGGGTTTCTACCGCAGCAGATTTTCTCTGAAATGCCCCACTTGTGACCTCCTCATGGTCCTAGAGGAGATGTGATATTCAGGAGAACTCTGTGCTGGAGGTAAATATGCCTGCAGGTCTTGATGTGCATGTCATGGCAGATATATATACAAACTGTGCATGCATGTATAATAGGAACTGTTAAAGGAATAGTTCACCCAAATCATTTCCGTTTCGACAGTTCGAAAATATTCTTCTGTTCTGCTGCAAGTGATAGAGGTTTGAAATGACATTTTGTCATTTGTGAGTGAACTCTCCCTTTAACTGTCCAGATTTTTGGTGGTGTGTATTGAATCAAAAGGGAAATAGGTGGTACATTCAGTGTGTGTTTCGTACAATGACGAATATTTTAAAGGGAACTAGGAAATGTTCAAGTGGAAATCTGGTGATGTTTATCTTTTTGAAAGATGAAACATTGGACGTTTTTGTGATATATCCAAAACTAAAGGGATAAATAACAGTATTTAAGTTTTGTCTGATAATAATACTTGACTTTTGCAGCCTAATTAGTTACCATTACCTTTTCTGTTGTACGTTCATTATTGCAGTGCATTGTGGGATTGAATGAGAGCACTCGATAGTGTCCACTATGGTTTCAGACACCAAATGACTGTCCTCTCAAATATTGCCCTATTTAAGCGTATAGGGGGCGACACAGCCTTTGTTTCTATTGCTACCCTTGTTATTGATTAATCGCACCTGTGTCTTGTTAGCCTCCTGTTTTCTTAAATATATATATATATATATACACACCCCTGTGTTTCAGTTGTTTTGGGTCGGTCATTGTCTTTACGTGTGTTTTGGAAAGCTGTCGCGTTCCTGTTTCCTGATTGGATTATGTCTTCATCTCCATTTGAAATTTTGAAGCCCAAAACAGCAGATCAATCCATCATAAAGATAATCCATACGACTCCAGGGGGTTAATAAAGTCCTTCTGAAGTGAAGCGATGGGTTTTTGTGAGAAAAATATCCATATTTAAAGCAGTGTTGGGCGTAACGCATTACGGGTAACGTGAGTTATGTAATCAGATTACTTTTTTCAAGTAACTAGGAAAGTAACGCATTACTTTTATATTTATTTACTTATATATTTCAGCTTTCCTGTCCGATCTTTTTCTTTTCCTCGTCTCAAGAAATATCTGTGAATACACGAAACCACTGAAACCGACTCAAACTGATGTAGTATATATGCCAGAGCAGTATGAGGCGCTGTAATTCTGTCACAGAGATACACTAAAACGGAGAAGAAGACTCGGAGCATGTGCATAACCTTGCCGTGATATCGTCGTTTCCCAAAACATATGGATTGTCTGTACACACGTCAACGCAAGGGTGTCGTTTTCAGATTTATCCACTCTGAGACCTTGTTTCAAAAAATAGCGCTTTCAGGCTCCAAAAACACGATCTGGACTTTACAAAATTTTTACATATACATCTAAACGCATGTCCGTGTGGACGGGCTCTAAATGTGAGCAGGTGTTTACTCATTTATTTCTTCTCCTGCGTCCTTTCTTCTGTATTCCAGAATAGAAAGGTTTGTTTGAGCGGCGCCCTCTACTGTACAGTCATGAATGTACTTCAATTCATTTCACTTTTGGTGAGAAAGAGCCTTTATATTTGCCAAAAATAGAACTGTAGAATTGTTGTTATAAAAACAAACAAACAGTCCAGAAGAGAAAAAGTAAAGCTGAAGTAACATAACGCATTACTTTAACGCATTTAGTTACTTTTTTAGGGAGTAACACAATACTGTAATACATTACTTTAAAAAGTATCTTTTTAAAACCTGATGAACTATAATAACGAAAGCGTGACCTCTGACCCGACGAATGACGTAGGTCGTAGTATTGTAAGCTTAGACGCCTCTCGCAGTTCAAACAAATATAGGGCTGAGCGACAAACTCAAGCTCCTCCGACATTTTTCTCGTTCAAATTGGTGACGGGTGTTTTGTTTTGCTCGGTCGTGCGTCAGGTCAGAGGTCACTCTTCTGCCGCAAATCGAAGAAAAAATCTAGATTTTCTTTCACAATCCCCATCGCTTTGTTTCCGAAGGCCTTTATTAACGCCCTGGAGCCGCATGGATCACTTTTATGATGGATTGATGCACTTTTTATGGCTTGAAAAAATCTCGTCCGCCATTTACTACCATAATAAAACTTGGAAGAGCCAGAATGTTTCTGAATGTAACTCCGATTGGAAGATAGATAGTCAAATACACCGTGCAGGGCTGGAGGGAGACTAAATCATTTTCATTTTTGCGTGAACCATCCCTGTCTCTGACCTCATGCCTTCACCCACAGGCAGCAGCTTGTGTTTAGTGGGATTTGTACTTTCATTTCCTGAATCCAGTCGCTCGTTGTCTCTTCAGCAGGTCTCATTCCTTCATTGTTTTAAGAGGTTCAACCCCAGTCTCTCAGTCCCCGTTAAACCGGCTCTTAATAAATGATTTTACTGCCATATTTGTCTTGTTGAGCGCCACACAGGACAAACGAAGCACTCGACATTGTTTCCATTGGAGGGCTGCACGGGTCCGAAGCGCTGCTCCACGGCTCTGACTGCGGGTTTACAATAGCGGCGGAGCTGTTTAATGTAGTGCAGGGAATTATGTGGAGGAATAGAGTGTTGTTTGACTTATGACTGAAAGGCGAGCCGAGTAGTTTAGCTTAGGGTGACTTGAGTGACCACATCTGGACAGTGTTTCGGCCCGGCGCTGTGTGTTCAAGCACGTCGAGTTGGGGACAAATCTCGCTTGAAGGTGCAAAGCCCGACACGCCCTGACAGGTTCCATCTCCAGTGGAAAGAAGTTCTTGGAGTTGCTAGAAGAATGAAACGCAGTGCGGCTCACGCAGTGTCTCCAGAGACGGTCATTAGCTCATCCAGGCCACCATGTTTACAGCAGAGTCACGTTTGTCCCCCAGAGAGCACATATGCCTTCAGCGGTCTCTCGCGGCCCCAGGAGAGAACAGGCACCATCTGCTGGTAAAGCTACACCCGTGTGTCAGAACAAAAAACTTCAACCGGACCGACGTCTGGTAAGGGTTCTCAGTGTTGTTCATTTACTAATAAAGTCTAATAGTATTTGGGTGACAATTTTGTCTAAATATTTTATATTACATTGAAATATTCCACACTGAGCTCATAAAAAGCTGCATGTATATTAATAGTTAATGGTAATAATATTTGTGAAATGCTGATTGAAGTAGTTGTAACTCCCCATATGGCGTCTTATTGATTGACTTGATGGAATGGTGTGAGGAGTTTATTTCCTGATATCAAATGGCAGTGAAAAGTATATAAATGATCATTTTACATAAAAGAAGCACAAAATTATGTGATGTAGGCGGCTACAATAATTTATTATTTTTACTGCTGTGAAATCATAATCGCAACATGCCGGCGCTTTTCAGTGTGAGTCTTGTAATATTTTCCCATTTAATTTAATTTTCCCATATTTTCTTGAATATTTTCCCATTTGTAGAATTAATGCTGTGAAATATTATTATGTCAATGTCCCAGCGAACATCCTGGAAGATTCTATCAAGCGTGTTGCACAAGCGTTCTTTCAGTAACGTTAATTGAATGTTCGTTTAAAGTTATCTGAATAATAATATTCTCAAAACGTTTGCACAAACTTTTTTTCCTGTTCATGAAAAACTACTACAGTATTTATTACAGTAAACTATAGTAAATTGTATATATTATAGTATTTAAAACACTTTGTTAATGACTGCGGTATTAACTGTAGTGAACTGATAAACTGTGTTTTATTAAATACTCTATAGTTGTAGAAAGTAAAGTACTTTGTTTAGTTGTTCTGTCGCCACAACAACTAATATTTTCACGAGATATTTTTTTAAATGTTACTACATGTTTTAGAACGTTCAGGGAACATTCGGAAGTAACGTTCCTATAACGTTTAAGAATGAAACAATGTAACGTTTCCTTAAGATTTGAATAACAAAGATTCTTTGAACGTTTAGAGAATATTCAGAAAGAACGTTTGTGTAACTTTTTATGAAAAACGATCTTAGAGCATATTTTAGCGCGGATGAAGGTTTATCATCAAAAGGTTTGCTTTCTTTTAATAGAGAGAGAGACAGAGAGACAGAGAGAAAGAGAGAGAGAGAGAGAGAGAGAGAGAGAGAGAGAGAGAGAGACACAGAGCGAGAGAGAGAGACACACACAGAGTGAGAGAGAGAGAGAGACACACACACACACACAGAGAGAGACAGAGTGAGAGAGAGAGAGAGAGAGAGAGAGAGAGACACACACACAGAGTGAGAGAGAGAGAAACACAGAGTGAGAGAGAGAGAGAGACACAGAGTGAGAGAGAGAGAGAGAGACACACACAGAGTGAGAGAGAGAGAGAGAGAGAGACACACACACACACACAGACAGACACACAGACAGAGAGAGAGAGAGAGAGAGAGACACACACAGAGTGAGAGAGAGAGAGAGACACAGAGTGAGAGAGAGAGAGAGAGACACACACAGAGTGAGAGAGAGAGAGAGAGAGAGAGACACACACACACACAGACAGACACACAGACAGAGAGAGAGAGAGAAGGCGCTGGTTGTGGAGTGTCAGTGAACATCAGAGAGCGGCGGATGATTTCCAGCGGCTGATCTTGTGCTCTTGTCGGGGAATGGAGCTCTATCCTCCCGAGCGAGAGAGGATGATGGAGGCTTGGCTCGACGACAACCTCGAGTTCGCTCACTCGTACTTTATTCGGAAGGCTTCTCGGTAAGTTCAGAGGCAGAGCTGGCGAATATTCCCGTGATCGCTTCATAAATCTACAATATTGCTTTGACTTCAGCTGTTTTACCTTTGGACTGTGAAGATCAGTGTCATATTGAATCTGTGAACCTGAAGAATTAAATGTGAGCTTTAGTGTTTAGCCTTCATCTCACAGTGTTGGGTGTTTTATGAACATCACATCTTCACTGCAAACCCTGTTTAACCAACAAACAAACAGAGCTGTGTCCTTCATTCTGATGGGACTGATGCACTGATCTGATGCAGAGCTGAAGTTGCCTGAACTATGATGACCGATGAATTCATCCAGGTGTAAAAGCGAAGCAAAAGAAATCATGAAAACATAAAGCGCACAATCTCATGGCTATTTTATGAGTCACTGATTTCATATGTTGTTGTTTTTTTCAGAAAAACTCCATCTGTGGGGCGAAAAAAGATCATACGAAAACGTATTATGAATCATGAATTCATACCAATTCGCCAAAACATTAAAATAGTCAAGAATTTCCTTGAGACGCTTTGAAAAAGTGTAGAAATGCAACCAAACCTTGAGGTGTGCAGCACCTGCAGCTCTGCGCTCGCACGAATCCCGACTTCAGCTCCAGAGATTTTAGGTCCAACAATCGCTGTGAGAGTTTTCGTGAACCTGTCAGTCAGAGAAAGAGGCAGAACTACATTAAACAGTGCTCGATATGCCTTGAATCTGTATTAACTCTCACATCTGGCCATCTGTTATTGCTTCTGGACCTCTGAAGAAAAACAACCCATGCAAATCATAATTATGTGATTGGCACGAGAAACTTAGATGTTTATTAGATGGTTGGATGGTGTCTCTTCAAAGTGAATGTTATTTATTTAAACTCTTCTGGCCAAGGACAATTTAGGTTGAGTCCATGGAGACTGTGGTGGAGTTTGAATATCCTCTCCGGATAATAAACATTTCATTGAAAGCGTTTGTTATGGTATTTTAATGCTTGCATTGTAATGTTAGCTTTATAAAAGTGTTATTTTGACAGATTTGGACATAATCCATTGGCAAATGTTATGATTGTGGGGTCTTATAGACTGCGAGGTTTTCCAGTTGAGCTGTTAAACTCAAGGTCCCATTCGACCTTTAATGAGAGCGCAGAGAGCTTCACAGAGAATCTTTGTGATGGTTGGTTATATGGATAGATCCAGCACTGCCAATGAAACCCTGAGACGCCGGAGCTGTTTCAGGTCAACCGTCGGCAGATGAGCAGCAGAGATGGGACTGGAGAAGACGTGTGGCAGCTGAACGAACGGAAGTGGCTTTGAGTTACGAGAGCCTGTTTCGTTGAGTTTATTTACTGTGGATAGTTGGACGAGTCTTTAAAACATTTTTTAGCACGATTTCAGAAAATAAGGAAAATGACAGTTTTTTTGTTTAAAATGGAGATTCTCCCACGAGTCAGAATAAACAACCAAACGAAATAACATTTAAATTTACTAGCGGTTCTGACAAAATCTTGATCACTGCAGTTTATTTATAAATATTGCGTTGGATGAATGATTCAATGACTCACTCGTGAAGACTTAACTGAAGTTGTTTTTGAATGAATCACTTGAATGATTGATTCAATGACGAATACATATGTTAACAGTCACTTGTCGCCACCTACTGGTGTAACGATGTCATTGATACGATCTTTATTTGACGTGTGGTTGAGAAGCTGTTTGATCTCCTTTTCATGGCAACGGCTCTGAATGTTCGCTGTGATCATGCTTGTTTAAGGTTATATAGACATTGAGTCGAATCACGTCATTTAGGAATAAGATCACATGTTTTTTTGAAGGATTAATTATGCAACTCTACACTAAAAAATGCTGGGTTTGCCCATTTTTAACCCAACTTGGGTTGTTTTTATCCCAGCCTGTTTTAGAGTGTAGTACATGCTGAGATCGCATTTTTCAGGTCAAAAAACTGCTGATCTGATTTGTCATGTTTGTGTTTAAGGGAAATGGTCAACGCTTGGTTTGCTGAGCGTGTCCACTCCATTCAGCCGTCTAGGGAAGGATCCAAAGCCCCGCAGGAAGCTTTAACGGCCCTTCATCCACCGGGTCCAGCCGATGCGCCATCTCCGAGTCCGGCTCCATCCACGCCTACACGAAAGATCTCCGCGTCGGAGTTCGACAGGCCGCTTCGCCCCATCGTCGTGAAGGACGCCGAGGGTTCGCTCACTTTCCTAAGTGATACAGAGAGGGTGCAGATGCCACTTCCTCCTCCCTCCCAGCGGTCAGGCTCGGGCAATGAGACGGATGAGGGCGGAGGTATTGTGGGTTCAGGAGACCGCTGTGCTCGTCTGTTGGAGCTTGTGCGCGATGTTTCGAGTCACTTGGACCTCACTGCCCTCTGCCACAAGATCTTCCTGCACACTCACGAGCTGATCGCTGCGGATCGCTACTCGCTCTTCCTGGTCGGGGAGGACAGTTCAAACAGGAAGTTCCTGGTCAGTCGGCTCTTTGATGTTGCGGAAGGAACCACTCTGGAGGAGGCGTCCAACAGCGGCATTCGCCTCGAATGGAACAAAGGGATTGTGGGATATGTGGCGGCCACCGGGCAGCCTCTGAACATCAAGAACGCGTATGAGGTGAGGCTCTGAGTGATGGACTCCTCCAACACCAGCTGAACCGATCTGATCATTTGACATTTAACATTTCAGTGGAAATTAATCACAAAGTACATCAAATTATTAGAAAGGATTGGTGGCTGCATCATCGACAAAATCACGAAAACAGCAAAGATATCCTTCACTCTAAAAATGCTGGGTTAAAACAACCCAGCTTGGGTTGAAAATTGACAAACCAGTGATTGGGTTGTTTTGACCCTGTTATTCTGACCCTGCAATTGGGTTAAATGTTTGACCCAACCTGCTGGGTAGTTTTATTTAACTCAACTATTGTTTAAAAATTACTGTATTGTTTGCTTAAAATGAACCCAAAGTCTGTTGGAAATTAACATATATTAATAAGTTTAATGAATAACAATTAAATAATAAACATGTATTAAATTGCTTATTAATAAATGTTCGCCTTTTGATTATTATTGTTGCATCTAGTAATTATGAGTCTGATTTTTAATTTCCAACATATTTTGGGTTCATTTTAAGCCAAATGTTTTTAAACAATAGTTTAACAAACATTTAACCCAACACAGGGTTTGTCCATTTTCAACCCAACTTGGGTTGATTATAACCCAGCATTGTAGTAATACCAATAGTATGTGGCATGAGACACACTCTTGCTTGTGTTTCGTCGTGACGAGATGATTCAGTGCTGAACAGGACGTCGTTTTTCTTCCCTCAGATTGACATGCTGATCTCAGTAATTAGACAGAAGTGTTTGCACCTCATATTTTAAAAGATAAATGCATTTTCATCTTATCTGGTACTTCTACGTTATTTTCTCATGTTTAGGAAACGCTTCAGTTTGAGAGACTGCTTTATAAGAGCCTCCAGGTCAATAATAAAGTCTAGGCTTTATTTAGGCTATATCTCTTAAGGCCTTTGATTAGATTTAAATGTTGTTACGCAGTTCAGTTGCTAACCAACAGTTTGTGTAATGATGGCAGGTATTTTTAGCTCTTTGTAATTTAGTTTAATTGCGTTTCTCGCAGAGAGAGGGGAAGAGAGAGAAAGAGAAGTGAAGAACAGGATGTGTTCGAGGTAAAAACAATCAAATAAGAGTCAAGGTAAATCCTGAACCACGTTTTCAATGCAATCCGAGTGTTTGGTGCTCCTGCGTTACGAGGACGTGAGGGATATTCCACATCATCAGCATTCACAACTGTTGTAGCGTCAGAAGTCTTAAACACATAATTGTTTCTTTAAAGGTGAAGTGTGTGAGTTCTGTGCAGTTGCTCTGGTGTTTCAGAGGGTAAATGTCATGTAAATGATCACTGAAGAAGAAAATGAGCTCATGACGGTGCTGACAGGAACCACGAGAACCATGCAGTGGAATTCATTTCCAACGATTCCTTTAATATCTATACCTGAAGGTTCCACTTCTGCCGCAGAAACTCACTATTCAAGTGTTCTTTTAAGCCCTTTATTAGTGAGTTATGCCATAATTATGCTATCTATATGCTATAATAGTGAGTTATGCTGTTTTAAAGGCTCCTCATGTTGTTTTGTCGTCTCCTACAACACAAAAACACTTTCATTTTCTCAAATTTTCAGTGTCTGAAACGCTTCCATCGAAGATTGGCTCTCTCTAAACCCCGCCTCTCTGAGAGCTGCTCTGCTCTGACTGGTCAGAAACCAAACGCTCATTTGCATATCTGAATCTCAGAACAGTGACGATGGCGTCGGTTTTACCGTCTCGATCTCTTCGGCAGCAGAAAACAGCGTCTTCTCGACACGAACCGAACTCTTCCAGCCTCTGATCAAATACAGCGATTGAGGGCGGGGCTAAGAGACGCTGTTCAGCCAATGAACACCAGAGGCGGACATTATGCAAATGAGTTCCAAACCTCACAGGTTCAGCAGGAAGTGAGACTGAATCACTGACGACTCGACTCAGTTCAGAATCACTTCTTTCTTTTTAAGGAGACCGTAACTTTAGTTGTCGCGCTCTTTGATCTTTAAAAGACCTCTTACATTCGCAGCAGCTAACTGCATGAAACGTAATATTCAAAAAAGCATAATAGGGGCACTTTATAATTAATTTTTTTAAATGCTGACATTAATTTAAGTCAGGATGAATTAGGATGACAAATAAATGGGATTTGCGGTTGATTTTTTTTCACTTTTTCTCCATCAGGATCCACGCTTCAATGCAGAGGTGGACCAAATCACAGGGTACAAGACGCAGAGCATCTTGTGTTTGCCCATCAAGAACCACAGAGATGAGGTGAGGCTTCAAAAACCCTGAACTCGTACACGATACATGCAATATTTCCATCAGATCGTGACTGAGTGTGATGACATGCTTCAAGGTTGTTGGAGTCGCGCAGGCCATCAATAAACGGTGTGGAGAGATCAGCACCTTCACGGAGCAGGACGAGAGGGTGAAGACTTCTGCTCTCTTTATTTCAGCCCTTTTCTCACGTTCTGCTTCTGAAATAATGGCTTTATTGTTCATCTCAAAAGGACTTTTCTTCATACCTGGCTTTCTCTGGCATAGTGCTACACAACGCTCAACTGTACGAGACATCGCAGCTGGAGAACAGACGAAACCAGGTATGCTGATCTTCCCACAGTTTAGTCAGAAATCCCTCTGTAGATGCAGCTGAACTTGGCTGTGCTCGGGGATCATGTTTGGTTCTGCTGCAGGTGTTGTTGGATCTGGCTAGTCTGATCTTCGAGGAGCAGCAGTCACTGGAGGTCCTGCTGAGGAAGACCGCGGCCACCATCTTGTCCTTCATGCAGGCCCAAGAATGCACCGTCTTCATCACTGACAGAGAAACAGCTGTAAGACCCTCAGATTCATCTCCAAAAAGCTTAAACTTTCAAAGAATTGACCCTTCGCAAAACCTGTCTGTTGCTTTACCCGACAACCCGTGCGCTCTCACGCCACACATCATGTTCTCACGCAGTGAAAAACACATCCTGGAGCAAAGAGACACTGACAACGTATGAAACAGTGATTTTTGAAATAAGTTTAATCAATAAAGAGCGTCTAGTGTGTGTTTAATGTGTCGCTCCTCGATCATCTCTTCACACTAGTTCATTTATAGCATCAAATAAACATGAATGAACATCGGAAGGAATGTTGTTTCAAGACGTGATTCGAGTTCACCGACGTTAATTATGATTGGTCAGATCGCCTGTCAATCAAACTGTTTGCGAAGGGTCGATTGGTGTGATGTTTTGTGCCACCAATTTTAAAATATCCATTCAGGATCCTTGAAACACCAAAGATCCACTGCGCCAGTCTGAAACGTTGAGACTGACCCATGACGATGTTTAGAGGATTCAAATTAAACCGAACTAGTCTCTACTGAACAAACCTTTCTTTTACATGTTTCCCCAATAATATTATGATTTGGTAATAGTTCTCACTGCATTATGAAAGAGCGGCTGTGTTGAATATTTCCATAGCCGAGTGAGAGAGTTATGAAACACTGAATTGCTTCTTATTTGCCCCTGACGTGTGCGTAATGTCCCCGAAATACCAAAAATCACATCTGCGTTTTCTTGCCAGCAAAACCGTTTTACAGAAGATAATCTCAGATGTTTAGGAAAGTTTCCATTCAAATTTGCTAATTTTAACGAATGCACAAAACTGGAAGATCACATAAAGCATTTGTGAGTAAAGCTCAGTTTCCATCCCACGTGTTCAAGAGAACAAAATCGTCTCTTCCTGGGAAACTGGTGCAGTCATGAAAATGTAATCTGCTGCAATCGGTGTGTTTTTCCTCCATCATCAACGGGTTGCGTCACAGTAAACGCCGTCCTGTTCTCTTGCGTTCGGATCTTTGGGAACACAATCGCGTGAATTAAACCGAATCATTCTGACGTTTCAGAACTGAGATGCTGCGATGCGATTGGTCCGCTGGTTAATCCGGTCATCCAGTCACAGCATCTGTTGAGGCAAGATGAGTTTTTCGGTGATTTATTTTCCACTGTAGATTATACACTTTTCATCTGATCGGATGAAAAACGTATCCGCGCAAAAGTTTTTACAATTTATGCACATCTTGTTGTTTCCATTCGGCGTTTTTTATGCGTTATCACAAAATGCACATAAACACTGGTGGATGGAATTTTCCATCAACATATAAATGATGACTTTTGCAGTGTAAAGGCAGCTTGAAACGATGCAACACCATGAAAACACCAATCACAATTCAGTATGCAAATAAACAAGACCGAACATTTCCATATTTCAAACTTTTCAAGCCCGTGACTTTGGCGGGAGTCCCACGTCTCAAATGCTACAATGATGTCATTGTTATTTGCTACATTGTGAGCCAGTCGGGAGGTTTAAACTTTAATCGTAAATTCCTTTCATGAAGTATAAAATAAATTGTAGGCTATACTTAAAATGATTTAAAATTGATTGGTGTCTATTAAGGTCGAGGATTTTGAATGCTTTGAAATAAAGGACACAAAGCCAACATTATGTATTCCAGCAAAAAGCACTCCTGCGAACATCAAAGGGAATGAATTACAAGAAAAGCTGGAAAAAGCTTTTCAGCGGATGCAAGAGAAGGTGAGCCACTGAACAAAAAATGATTTTTGATTTCGTTCACTGATGAGCATCAGAGAAAGCTCTCGTTCAGAGCCCAAAACATCCCGAAATAACTCCTGCGCGAAGGTTTGATTCGAACACTGAGTCGTTTGTCATGAATATTCCACTTCATGTGTGTTAGTTTTCTGAATTGTCCTTTGATTTTCCGTCATGGTTCACCTGAATGTGGTAAAACTTTAGTGAAAACAGAGGCGTGAGTGAAAGGGTTAAGAAACTTTACATCGATCTGCTCGGGCCGTCTTGTTCAAACTCAAAGTGAGAAGAGCTCTGGCCCGTAGTGCGATTGGACTTTGTGTGCAATTACTTTTTATAGATGTGTACACTAGCGTCGTCTCTCGACAAAACAATTTTTTTTGTGTGTTTCACTTGTTAAGGTTCTATGGCAATTACAATGACTGTCTAGTACGAACTACAACTGGTTTTGAAAGTTGTTTCATCAACGTTAAAAAGTATGTCCGATATAGTGTGAAGTTTGAATGAAATTTGGACATACTACATCCGCGTTTCCATGACCCTTCAAACTGAAAATACGCTCAATGGAAATTTCGCGAAAACTCCCACATATCGCAAAAAAGTTTTCACGCTCACATGAGTTGGTTTTTCAGGCAATTTGAAAAAGGAATATTTCGCAAAACTGCAATGGAAACAGTTTTTTCGCATGTACAGGTCGTCCGCCGTATGTAAAAGCCGATCGTCCTGTGCGCTGTTTGGACAGAAGACGAGAGTTCTTCATTTAACTCATAAAAGACAAAAGTCTTACGGGAATGCTGGATTATAAACAACAAAGAAAATGCCACAGTTGAATTGAATTTGTCAAGACCTCAAAAACACCCAGAAACACTCAACACTTGGACGCTCCCAAGGGACTTTCCTTGCCATAAAAGCTCGGATAACACGCCTGCGTCTGCTTTCATTAAAGATAACGGCTGGAGAAGAGGCTGGGATGCCATGATAATTCTAATCACTTATCACGAGAGGGGAAAAAAAAGACTTTTTAGTCGCATAACATCGGATAATATCGCAAAAGCTTTGCACAAATCTGTAACGGAAATGCGGCTAATAATAGGCCCCAAAATACTTCAAGCGAAACTGGTGTGATGTCATTTTGAACAAAATCAGGCCAAAATAAAGTTCATTTGGGGAGTTTGAAACCGTTTGACAAAGCAAACCTTCTGGAAAGTTCACTTTAGCTGGTAAACACCTTCAAACTGCTGTTTACATATTCATCTAAACATCTCTCTCCGCATTTCAAACTTATTTTATATAAAAAACACAAAGATCACGAATGTTCACTAAAGGCGAAGGAACTGTCTTGTACATTTAGATGTTTCGTGTTTCTAGTAGGCGTGCTGTTATGAAGATCAGGAGAGACTTTATCTCAGAGGGAGTTCTGTTGTTGACGTGTTTAATAATTCACAGAGGTCATGTGTTCACCCAGAAACCTACTTCCGCTCACAGGTGAAGCTCTGGGTTTCCTCAAGTGTTTATGGTGCTCTGAAGTTGCACTCTAGTCCAGCTATAAAGTCGAGAGAGAGCTTGTAAATGCTCCGGGTCGCAGTCACGTCGAGTGTTACGGAAACAGATCCACATCGTGAAAAACAGATTTAGGTCCAGCTAGATAGTCCTCCGAGTGTCTTCAAATGTGGGAAAGACGAGTTTGTCGACAAGCCCGTGTTCAGTGTTTGTTACGAGGTCTGGAATGTGGAAATGAGCTCATAATTTATAGCATTTCTCCAAACTTTTTTGACCGCTTGCCGAACGCTGTTCGCACTGAACTGTGCTTCATTTATCATGAGCGGGAAATTCTAACCCTTCCAGAAATGCACAAACACAGGCACACGGGACCACGTGACTGCAGAGATCCGATGTTGAGTTTACACAGGCGGCCAGACTCTAATGCCATTAAAATACTGGCCTGCCTCTCTGTTAAACCTCCTCAGAGTTTACCTCCGAGTGAAACTGCAGTGTAAGTAATGGCCGTTCTGCTTGTGTTACAGAACACGTTCTCCAGTGTGTTTCACATGGAGTACGAGGAGCTCGCGGGATCTGTGGACTTCCCAAACAGGTGGGCTTATCATAAAATGTACTGTAATGTAATGCAAGGCGAAGTGCCATGAATGTTCAAAACAAGTTTAGACGTGGCAGGGATGTCAGTGTTTAGCTCCAAACACTCCTGCCTGGAAGTTTCTAGAGTAATGCCTTTTTTGTTCATGGAATAGAATGCTTGAGGTTTACTTATAATGCACAAAAACAGCCATATATCTGCAAAAAGAGTATATCGAAATGTTTTCCATTTTATAGTGAGGTCTAACGCGTTTCTCTCAGCAGGAACTGAACTGAATCTCGAGATCAGTGTGTTGAATAATAAAAAAGTTGGGTGTCCCTCAAGGGTCTATTCTAGGCCCGCTGTTGTTTTTCAAAAACTGTGGTTTTCAATTAGAAGGAGGGAAATGAATGTTTTTTGTATCTTTTGCTGATGTGTAGAGCGTTTAATCGTTGGCTGATGTCTTTTACAGAGAATGTGACGTCAACAAGATTAACTACATGTACGCTCACTATGTGAAGAACACTATGGAGTCCCTGAACATCGCAGACGTCACCAAGGACCAGCGATTTCCATGGACTGTAAGTTCACTGGGGGATTCTGGGATGGAAAGTACATCGCCATAGGGTCATCCCGATGTTTGTGGGATTTCACAGAGCTTTGATTCATTCAGACTCTCACATTCCTCATAACTTCCCTCTTTCCCAAAGCGGCTTGAATTTTTAACTCATTTTGTTTGACCGCGTTTGTTTTTTTCCCTCATTATTTTTTGGAAGAGTGAAAATCTACAGTCCTCAAATGGCCAAATCAAAAGTCTGCTGTGCACGCCAATAAGGAATGGGAAGAAAGACAAAGTGATAGGTATGTGTGTTTTCAATGTTTCCACAATCTGAGTCGTTCAAAAGTAATTATTGGTGCTGCGACTAAAACTACTGTTGCTCAAATGAACAATTTATTGACATCTACTCATTCCCACACCAACAAATGCGAGACTGCGAGAGAGAGAAAATAAACCCAGTGAAAACAAAATCTCATACACTCGCATGGATCCAAACCCTCTCTAGAGACCAGAGCGTCACTGGACACTGGGTTGTTTTGACTTGAGCCTGTAAACATGCACTTTACACTCCGCTCATATTTTCTTAGTTTATGTAATAGGGAATCTTGCACCATTTCTCGCTCATTTTTAACGGGCATCGTTGAGTTGCAGAAGAATGATCTCCATTGAGGTGCTGGTCGAGAACAAGTGCAGTCGCATAATGAACGTCTGAATTGGTTCGAATAATTTAGCCTGTCATCTTCTTTAGGGCTTGAAGGGTTTATGTCTTCGCCGCTCGTGTTGATGAATGAATCTTTTTTTTAATTGATTGCTTTATCTCCTTTTATCAGCCTCTACACATACAACAGAGGTTAATGAAGTTACTGACCGCTGATAAACCACCTAATGATCTCGGCCTTAAAGGAATAATGGAGAATTGAAATGGTCATTTATTCGCCCTCATTTATTCCAAACCTGGATGAATTTCAAAAGGGCAATGGCCTCTTTTTCCATGTCCTAAAAGTACCTTTACAAAATGACAAAAAAAGGATCATAAAAGCGGCTCATATACTCATGTATATTATATTTCAAGTTTTCTGGAAAAAGAAAAATCCCCTTTTGTGTTCCACAGAAAGTCACATAGATCTAAAGCAGAATGTAGTGACAGAAATAGATTTCTTTTGGGCGAAATATCCGTATAATGAACGCCCTGTCATGC
Source organism: Opsariichthys bidens (assembly GCA_037194245.1). Lineage (NCBI taxonomy): Eukaryota > Metazoa > Chordata > Actinopteri > Cypriniformes > Xenocyprididae > Opsariichthys > Opsariichthys bidens. The sequence goes on along the minus strand of CM074307.1, from coordinate 12,184,224 downwards.
GTTTTGGCCTCTGAATGCAGGTGTCTGTCAGCTGGTCAATAAGATGGATGACGCTTCAGGGGAAGTCAAATCCTTTAATAGGAACGATGAGCAGTTTCTAGAGGCCTTTGCTATCTTCTGTGGACTGGGCATCCAGAACACGCAGATGTATGAAGCCGTGGAGAGAGCCATGGCCAAGCAAGAGGTCACACTTGAGGTGAGTGAGACTTCATTTACTATAATAAAAGAAATGAACATGAGCATCTTATTCCTCAGGAAGCTCATTTCTGCTATCTAAAAAAATAACAAACTATCAAAACAATTCGAAGTAGCTGAACACCTACACAAAAGCCTCATCCGGGTCACGGCACCAATTCCACCCCCTGAATAATTCTGCACTGCAATGTAAACATTCATCAAGTAACATAATACGTTGGTTTTTCCAGCTTATTTTCTAAGCTAGTTTTGGAAGTTAGAATATGTTTTTATAGTACATTAAACAAAGTGTATGAAATGCGATAAAAGCGCTTTAATCTTGCGCTCATGGATGAGTCTCTTCTTTCTCCCGCCGTTTAGAGCTGTCAGTCAGACACAATCCCTCCCTCGTCCTACAACAGGACACGTCCAGAACCCAAATATACCCAAGACTAAAGACGCTGCACTCGTATAGCAGAGAGTATACTTTTATACGCTTCGCTTGAGTCGTAGGCGGACACACTTTCACCAGCAACATCAGCAAACATGTCAACTGAGACGGACCTTAAAATGACGGACTCACTAACTAAAACACCCAGTTTTATTCTGCGTCCAGTTGAAACATAAAATCTGAAATATGGTGTGTGTCCACCAAAGCATTTTTTCCAAAGGCCAGCGTATTTTTTTCCAGTTGTTTTCCATGTTTCACGCTGAGCGAATGGCATGTGTTTTTTCCAGACACCAAGAGTTGAAAGATGTTTGGGTCAAAGGCGGCGCTCATCACGATCACTTTTTGCTCAGCCGTCCAATCAGAGTGGAAGAGGGGCGGGACTAATAACACACCAACCAATCGCCACACCAGCACAAGCACAACAACAGAACAAAGCCATTAAAAACAAAAGCCAGAGCGAATACTTTACATTGTATCAACAGATTTACATTCAGAAACTGTCTGAAATCAGACACAAGCCTCCGCAGAGAATCTGTTTCGTTAAAACCAAAGCGTTCCAGCTGAAAAATCGCTGAAGCGCTCTCAAACGCCTTGCTAAAAACACACGTCCTAAAGGTTTTAACTTTTGTCTTTCCAATCAAATAATACGAGAGAGAGATGCTAAAAACCGTGGTTGGTAATTTCCAGTCAATTCTGGAGATTAATTTAACGGCGCTAGATTGTGGGAGGCCGTTAATCACTCGTGGATGAAATCCTTCTGTATAACAGACATTCTGGACGTATTCTTTGCCAATAAACGCTTTAACATGGTGTGCTCGTGTGTGTCATATTCAGGTGCTCTCGTATCACGCCTCGGCCGCGGAGGAGGAGACGCGGGCGCTCCAGGTAACTGCGGTAAATTACAGTTTCTCACTATATCACACTGAAATGTCTTTACCATTTGAAGGTGCCATTCATTTCTTTTCCTGTCTGCTCACGAAACAAACAACTGCATTTATAACCGTTGTAAAATAGCCGATATGCACTAGTTAGACTACAATATAGTCACAGATATGATGTGAAGCACGTGTCCATATCACTCGGGGAAGGATGAATTTGCTCAGTAAAATAATGTTTTAATGATTGTCCGTGATAAAATTGCAGTTTTTTGTGGCTTGCTGCTGTAATTGTCTCTTATTTTACACAGTGTTTGCGAAGAAAGCAGGAATGTCCTATAGCTTCAGATTCCCTCTGGGAGTTTCCCAGAAGCACAGGTTGCTTGGAAACGGCTCTCTCAGCTTCCGTATGGAAAAGCTGCTCTGATTAGGCCTGTGAGGGCAATCAGGCAATTAAGACGTCGACGCGGGCAGAACTTCTGCTTCGATTGAGAGTCATTTGTTTAATTACACCCAATTACTCTTTTGAAGCGAAGGTCAGCATGCAGATTTACCGCTATTTGCCTTTGCCTTCCCACGGCGTATAGAAACTTCATTTTGAGTACGATGGAATAAATTTTTCCCCACTATTTGGTGTCCCCAGATTCTTTTTAAGACAAAGTCTTAAAGCGCCCCATTATGCTGTTTTGTCGTCTCCTACAACACGTTCACATGCATCCAAGGTCAAAAACACTTTCATTTTCTCAAATTTTCAGTGTCTGAAATGTTTCGTTCGAAGATTGGCTCTCTCTAAACCCCGCCTCTCTGAGAGCTGCTCTGCTGTGATTGGTCAGAAACCAAACGCTCTTTAGCACATCTGAATCTCAGCTCAAATCAACGTGGATTTGCTTTGGCAGCAGAAAACAGCGTCTTCTCGACATGAACGACACGAACCGAACTCTTCCAGCCTCTGATCAAATACAGCGATTGAGGGCGGGGCTAAGAGACGCTGTTCAGCCAATGAACACCAGAGGCTGGTATTATGCAAATTTGTTGGAAACGTAGATAGATGTGTTACGGAATTGAGACTGAAATTACTCACGACTCGTTTCAGCAGTTCAGAACCAATTCTCTTGGGCACTTTAAATTTCCTTGGTGTCAAAATAAGGCCTCGTTTAGGTGGTGAAAATCAAGTTTGTGGTGTTTTTAAGACAAACTATGAGCAAATTCATAAGTCAACGCCATTGATGAGTATTTTCTCTTTAAAACATTTGAAAAAGACATTCTCGAAAACTCGGTTTGAAATCGCTGGTGTTTCTGACGTCACGAACTACCTTGTAACCAATCACGTCAAAGCGTGGATCTCCGTACTGGTGATTAGTACTCAGTGCTAATTTGCATATTCATAGAACCGCGTGTACTAAATGAGGCAAGAGTGTAGAGTTACATTCAGGAAAAAAACGTATCCAAAGATGAGTTTTAAGGGATAAAATGATTGACTACATGAGGACTTGAATGTCTTGAATCCACCGACACAGCAGAAAGGATTTACATTTCATTTTCGCTCGTTGCTTCTGAACCAGGTGCGAAGAGAGAAAAGGTCCAAATAGACAAAAATGCAAAAAAAGAACTGCAGACTCTTTATGCGAGATAAAAGCCACTACTTCACTGAGAACTGAACATTTGCCATTTTTCATTCAGGCTTCATTATCTATTCAAACCTGTCGGAGTTTCTTTGGAAAACTGAAGAAAAAAAAAACATCCATGGAAGTCAATGGGGTTCATCAACTGTTCTCTTCCGACGTTCTTCAAAACATCTTCCTCTGTGTTCAGCAGAGCAAAGGAACTCATTTTGGGGTGAACTGTCCCTTTAAGGGGCTGATTTTGTGTCTCGGCATCGAAGCGGACCTTAAAGTGTTGTGGAAAGGTCTTGAAAATGGCATTAAAAAGCATTACATTGGAAGTGAAGTTATCTCTGCAGGCGATTCTCCGCAGGACAGACGGCGGCTCATGGATTGTTACTGCTGTCGGACAGTGATCTGTCAGTTTGGCTGTGTTGAGTGAGTTATTGCTGGGGTGTAATAACGTCCGTCTCCACAGGCGGCCGCGATCCCCTCGGCTCAGTCTCTCCGACTGCTGGACTTCGGCTTCAGCGACTTCGACCTGACGGACGCCGAGACCACCCAGGCCACCATCCGCATGTTTGTGGACCTCAAGCTGGTGCAGAACTTTCAGATGAAGTACAAGGTAACCTTTACTCCTTTAAGGTTCATATCATTCACATTGAGGAGGCCTTCTGTTTCTTTTCCCACTGATCATACTGTTCTCATTGGATGATAAAATGGTTGAAAAGCAGATGAAGAGAGGTCCAGTTTTAGCCATTCATTTTTCTCATATATGGGAGGTCTTTGTTATAAGCCATGAATCGCATCATGACAAAATACTGTAGTGAGGGAAAGAACTACAATCCCATGAATCATTGCAAACGGCATAATCAAATGGAGAAAAACACTCATTTTAAGTTGTTGATTATATCTATAGAAGTATTTTGAGAGCGAGTCGGTCAGTGGGCGGAGCTAACGAGCTCTTTTGGCTCGATTTGCTCGCTGTGACTCTGATTGGTGGAATTTCTGCACAGCATCATGGGTAATGTAGTTTTTCACCATTATTTTACAAATACATTAAAGTGATGCGAACGGATGGCTTCAACAAAAGTGATTAACAACATCGGATCTCACGGCAGGTCTTCAGAACAGCAACGACACTTAACGACCGCATCGTTTCTTCGGGAAGTAAAACGAGCACACACCCGTGACCTCATACATTAGTATTAATGTCGCTGTGTTTATTTGATGAATCCTTGTGAAGTAAATAGAGCAGCTATAGGGGTTTTTACAGCCCTTACTTCTTCTGAAACAGCTTGTATCCATGGCTTAAGAGGACTTCCAGAGTTAAAGGGACAGTCCTCCCGAAAATGAAAATGAAGACCTCGTGCAGGTTTGGAACGGCGTGAGGTCGAGTAAATGATGGAATCTTCATTGTCGGGTGGAATGTGATCTTACACACATAATGTCAGTGTGTGTATCAGTGTATAAGCTCAAGACTAGTTCGGCCATCAACACAGAAACATCTGCTCTCCAAACTATAAATAAACGTAGCTGAAAGGCGTTTAATAAACGCTCACGGAGCAGAAGCGAGCAGCGGTCTGTCACTGTCGGGCTTCAGACTCCTTTTATGGCCTTCAGTGTTGGACCAGGATCTTCTGGCAGGACGTGAAGTCTGTGTTTTTGTGGGTGTGACTCTGACTGAAGGGTTACCGCGGTACAGATCCGTCACAGCATCACATTCACACCACATTTCGTAGGGTTTTTAGCTCGTCCATAATAATTGTCATTTTTTCTTCTACATTCTTTTTTTTTTAATTTTTGTTTCATGATAATACACATAGTTAGACACAGTAACTAAAAAGTACAAAATTCTATCTACTTTCACATCTCAATAAATAAAAAGTGTTTACATTCACATATATAAACCAAATCTTATAGCAATACATAATACAAATATCATTATTTAAACATCAAATGAATAAAATAATAAATAGATGGATTAAAAGACGGATAAGAAAAAAGTAATTCATGTAATATATATTGCTTTATATTATATTTTATTCTTGGATATTAGAGGTGCCCATATCGTTTCAAACATGATACTTTTGCTCTCAATTTCATATATTATCATCTCCATAGTTTAGAAACGAGATCTAACGGATCCTTCAAAACTATAAAGTAAAGCGTTAGTTTTCATGTCTCTGCTGCAGAGTCTGTGTCAGTGGATCCTGAGCGTGAAGAAGAACTACAGGAAGAACGTGGTCTATCACAACTGGAGACACGCCTTCAACACGTCGCAGTGCATGTTCGCGGTGCTGAAGTCCGGCCGGGTTCAGGTCAGTGACCCGAGGAACCACACATGAAGCTCAGCGGCAGTAAAGCTCCTTTACAGAGAAACCAGTTCATAGTTATGAGCAAAAACAAAACCGGCGGGACGGTTTTATTGTGCGTTCCACTGTAAATGTGTCCTGTTGTTTACAGCGGAGGTTAATCATTAGCGCTTATACACTGGAACTGAAGAAAACATGCTTTCTTTGAAAAGTAAAGCGTCATGTTGACTTGAATTATTTGAGATTTATGAATTGAGAACTATTAAGTCTCGTTTTGACAGCTGACTTATAATTGGATTTAGTTGGCTTGATTTTTTTAAGGCATTAACTCACAATATTAGCAGAAGATTGAGTGGCTGTGTTTTTGTTGGCAGAATAATCTGAGTGATTTGGAGGTTTTAGCGTTAATGATCGCGACACTGAGTCATGATTTGGATCACAGAGGCGTCAACAACTCCTACATCAAAAGGTTTGCGCTTTCATTCAGCGGATCATTTTGTGATTTTACCGATGTGAAAACGCGAACGATATATTCCCTGTCTCCACAGAAGTGACCATCCGCTGGCCCAGCTGTACTGCCACTCCACGATGGAGCACCACCACTTCGACCAGTGTCTCATGATCCTCAACAGTCCCGTGAGTGGATCTGTACAGTTGTCGCTTCGCTCGACACTTAACCTGCACAAAATAGGAGTCGTTTTCAAGCCGAGAGGCGATGATATGACCGTCATCAACAGTATCCAGACGAGGCTCGTAACTTCGTGAAACATTAGTAAACCGTCGTAGATCTTGATTTAGAGCAGCTGATCTCGAACTATGTGTGGATCACAGAGTGACCCTGACTAGACTTCCCTGTGATTTCCAACATCGTTTGAGAGTTCAACCAATGGAAACGGGATCTCGGGTGTGGTGGGAGGAGTCTAACTGCGACACTGCGTTTGGATTGGTTCAGATACGCCATAGAATACAAGCAGCTGGAAGATCATCACTCATCAATGTACTTCATGCTTTAATTCTGGCGCTTACTCAAGTAGTTCTTATGTTCAGTACAATTACTTGTTTGGTAAATATATATAATATGACGAGTTCAGATGCAAAAGCCACTAAACGCCACTCCGTCAAAAATGAGATAATGATATTGACCGAATCCGCTTCACACATTCGCCAAACACTTTCCGCTTCAAATCCGCTAAATCCCAGCGTCAGTCCATGCAGAAATACCCGTCCACTAAACGCCAAATCGAATCATATGATTTCAAGATGGATGACCGTGTGTGTATGAGCCGCTTTCAGTCTTCGAGCTTTTATTGTGTTTTGTCCATCGTTACAGTGGCAAATGAACACAACGATGCTGTAAAACCGATGGAAATGGACGTTTTCCACAGAGGTTTTTGCGAAAAAAAAGCATACATGGACTTAGCTGATTTTGCAGCAAAAGACAGTGAAATTTGTTAAAAATATGAATTGACTAAAGTTTTTAAAATAAGTCATTTTCATTCATTGCCATTAAAGTGAAATTACTGAACCCAAACACGGGAGGCTGATATATATAATGCTCATTTAAAGAAAACATGTCAGATGGACTATATATACTATATATATATATATACAAAAAGTCCATCTGACATGTTTTCTTTAAATGAGCATTATATATACATATATATATCATTCTTCATTGCTTTCACACAAAATGCATTTCATGTCCACATCTTTCAAAATCCATGAACTATTTTTTTCATACCTGTAGAAGTATATATTTATTTTGTCATTCATACCTGTAAAACACTAATTCTAAATGAATATTTACTTACTACTGCTGACAGATACACAGACACGCTGCTGCGTTAACAGACAGTCATGAATCCTGCAGCAGATCTGGGCAGGTGGAGCTGGGGAGGTGGAGGGACCAGACCATTCGAATGTTGATCAAGCAATCTCATGGACTATAATAGACCGATAAGGGCTTTAAAAGTGTCCAAAAATATAATGGAGATATGATGCATTTTGAAATTGTATTTAGTGTTAACAATGACATTATGTGTTTTTTATAATCAATTGACACTGCTTTTGTCATTTATTACAAGATGGACAAAATTTGTCACCAAAAAAGACAAAATTTCCGTTATATCGATTGACGATATTTTCAATCAATGCTAACAGGCTGATATCTAGCAAGCTAGCTTGTTGGCTATTTTTTAATACATTACAGCATTTTCCATGTTTTATAGCGGCTGTATCGAATGTTGATATATGATGTTAGAAAAAAAAAAATATATATATATATACATTTCATACATTTCAAGATATTTGAATCACAAATGAAGTGACTGTGGGCCTGTTAAACCCAATGTCTTTAAAATACGTTTATATGTAGCAAAATATAATTAAAAGCTTTTGGATTCAGTAAAGCAGATCAGGTTGTTCTACCTTACTTTGGGCATTATGTCTTTGCTTTTTATTATTATTAAGGCCTTTGGACAAAAAAGTGACAGCGCCCTCTAGTGTTTAATGCGGCACATTTTTAAAACGCTCACATACTGCTTCCAAAACACATTCACAGTAGAATAATTGCAAATGTAGTGCATTTCCACAGCAATTCTATTGGCCATGCATACAACAGAAAAACACAAGCTCATTGCTATTCTAACTGTATAAATGCAGACATATTTGAATAAAACTACAGATCGATTCAGTCATGATTTTGAGCAGAAATGAGGCTAAACCTGACAGAATATGAGAGTGCCCTAGAGCATGTTTGCAGAGTGAATATCGAGTGCAGCATGTAGTAAACGTGTAAACCGCTGCAGTTAATCGTTTCAGTGCGATGACCTCCGACCCCTCTATCTGCGATAAGAGTCATTCACTCCTGCGCTGTAAATCCACAGTAACCTTTAAAAGCGGTGTGTAAGTTTGCACGTAATGACAATCTGTATCTGTGAGAAGAGAAAGAAAGCGGTTCGGGGCATCAACACAGAACTCTCTCATTCTCATTCAGGTTCAGTTCTCTTCGTCCAGGTTTAATGTTGTCATGCTGTAACTCGGAGTTTGCTTGAGTCCGTCAGGGTCCAGTTTAAATCACACACTGAAGCTCAAAACAAGCCCACAGCATTTGAGAGGAGAGACAGAGATCCGCAGATCACAGGAGAAACCGGCCCTTACGGAGTAAAAATAATTCAAATATACCGTCTTTAATATGGAGAGTCAATTTGAAATTATTATAATAGAAAAACAATGCGATTAATTACAGAAAAAAAATTAGTTTTGTTTTTATTGATTGTCAGAACTAGTTTTTATACATCTTGCCATAACAACACAGGTTGTTTCCTCCTTCTCTCTCTCTCTCAGGGTAATCAGATTCTGAGCGCTCTCTCTCTGGACGAGTATAAGGCCACACTGAAGATGATTGAGAAGGCTATTTTGGCCACTGATCTGGCTCTGTACATGAAGTAGGCGCCTCATGTCACACAAACTGTTATCGATTTCGGTCCGTTTCTTGTCGTTCGTTCATAATGCTGAAGGTGATGTTTCTGCAGAAAAAGAACAGAGTTCTTTGAGCTGGCGAAGAACAGTCAGTTTGTTTGGGAGGACGAGTGTCACCGTGATCTGCTGCGGTGAGTGTCAGTGAGGAGACGAGTTCACGGGCTCCACGTGTTTCTGATCCTCTGATGTTCTGATGTTCTGATGTTCTGCAGGTCGATGCTGATGACGGCGTGTGATATCTCTGCTATTACCAAACCCTGGCCTGTACAGAAGAAGGTAAACATCCAACTAAACTCTAAAAGTACCGCGTTAAAACCTCACAAACCCAGTGTTGGGTTAAATGTTTGATCCAACCTGCTGAATAGTTTTATTTAACTAACTATTGTTTCAAAATGTTTGGCTTAAAATGAACCCGACACGTGATTACTAGAAGCAACAATAATAATCAAAAGATGAACATTTATTCATAAGCAATTTATTACTTATCACTTAGCATATTAATAAATGTTCATTTCCAGCTTGTTTTGGGGTGATTTCAAGCAACAAACAGTCATTTTTAAACAATACTTGAGTTCAGTAAAACTACCCAGCAGGTGTCGGGCAAACATTCAACCCAACCGCTGGGTCGAAACAACCCAGGCACGGGGTTTGGCCATTGTTAACCCAACTTGGGTTGTTTTTAACCAGCATTAGAGATTACAATAAGATTTCTGTGGGAACGTGCTCTCGCTCTGACGCTCCCGCTGGTCCTTCGACCTTCTCTCTTATCATCAGGAACCATACAAACTCACGCCCTCAGACAGAGCTGTCCTTTCCTGCACGTACACGTGGCGTCTGCGCGCTTTATATAGTTATTTCAGACATTATAAGGTAAACTAACACAATTATTGATCATTATGCGTTTGTTAAATCAAAGCGGACATTCGGTGTTTTACTCTAAACTCCGTCACATGACTACGCCACTAATGAACCCAGAAACTAGAACAGACAGGAAGGTGTCGCGTCATTGTCATGATGTCTGAGATGGCCATTATAATTGTGCCAATTCAGTCATTAACATTTGTTTGTGTGTCAACAGACAGCAGAACTGGTCGCCACAGAGTTCTTCGAACAAGGAGATAAAGAGCGGAGAGAGCTGAACGTCGAGCCGATCGTAAGAGCTTCATTTATTCCAGACAAACATTCATGCGTTTATAAGACCGGGTCGACATGACGGTAACCATGTGACTGCTCTTCCCAAGGATCTGATGAACCGGGAGAAGCAGGATAAAATTCCCAGCATGCAAGTGTCGTTCATTGATGCCATTTGCACACAGTTATATGAGGTAAATCGTGTGAAATCAAAGCTGCCACGGTTCAGTCAATCAATCAATTATTGATTGATTTTTATACAGTCGCTCGGACCCATTTCTCAAAACTTCTTCAAACGCGTCACACATGTGTGGCTAAACTGGATCATTTATCATTGCTTTGGCACAAAACGCACTCCATGACGACATCTTTCGAATGGCATGAGTTCTGTTCTCACACCAGCTGAACCCGATCACAACCGCGATCTGCCTCATTTCTACAGCGATACCAAACTGAAGTATATTCTAAATGTAGAAAATGAAATGCTAGACAGTTGTGGCTGAGCCGTTCGCACCGAGGGCGATTACTACAACAATAAAGAGATCGCCGTAAAAATCGCTGTAAATATGAAAGAATCACTGTGACAGCACAGAGAGACGCTTTCAAATCACTTTCAGATTTATTTTTCCCGCCGAACGCCGACAGCCAATCAGAATCAGAGCTCCCGCATTTAAAGAGACAGGCGACAAAACTGCAGAACCAGAGTTTCATAATTACCATTGATTTCCCTGGTCTACAGATGTTTTTTAAGACATTTGAATTTGAATTGTACGTCCGGTCAAAATGTCAATTGTAATAATTCACGTTACAAACTGGAAATACAGAAGACGTGTAATGCTGTTGATAATGATGAAATATCAGCATTCCTGAAACCGTAATGACCCATCGCTCTCGCTTTACAATAAGGTCCCGTTAGTCACTGTTTGTGCATGAACCACCATCAACAATATCTGTTTCACTGCTTAAGAATACTTGTCAGGTCATGCATTTAAAATCTCCCGTACGAGCCCCCAGAACTGATTCTGTGTTCACATTAGTTAATAAAACTGCAACTGATCACGTTAGTTCATGTTCGCTCAGGTCCACCGACCTTCTGACGTTCATAACGCATCAGTAAATGGTGAAATGAACATCCTCTAGAATTAACAATAGGTCTGTTGTTAACTAAAACAACTAACTAATGTCATCCAGTGCAACCGTACTGTAAATGTTACCAAACGCTAATAAACAATCAGGACATTTTCAGTCTGGTTCTGTCCAGAATGTACAAATGTTTCAAAAGAAATAGTCTTAGGAAGTCTATTAGGTGTTTTCTGTGACGAATACAACAATCTGAATGAAGGAAAACGGCTTCGTTCATGTTTTTTGTCTCGTTGCAAATCGCAATGAATCACTTCAATGCATATTTTCAATTATTAAATCAATATTTCTATCCATCTATCTAAACATTAAGCTTAAAGTGTGAAAACCGCGGCCGGTCAGAGTTTGTGTTGCTCACTGTCCTGTGTTTGCGCGGGCAGGCGCTGACCGGTCTCTGCGAGAGCTGCTCCCCCCTGCTGGAGGGATGCAGGAAGAACAGGCAGAATTGGAAGACTCTTGCTGAACAAGGAGAGGAAGGAGCTTTGCTGAAAGTGGGACTTTAGCTTTTCTGTCGGCATGCATAATCTTCCTGTGACCGTTCACATCATTCCCGTGGATTACGAGCCCCTGGTTTGAGGACATTCACGAAGCACACTGGAGCAGCCGTATGAGAATAAAGCAGCTTCTTGAATCTGATGGAACAGAGACGGACGGACGGATACCTGTGCAGGAGACGAAACCATCTGGACTCGTTAAAGGAATGTTCCCGGGTCAATACGAGGATTTGTGACGTTGCCACAGAAAATCTTTTCAAAACACACAAAAATGATTTCATGGGAACATTCGCTACTGGTCAAGTAAAGCATAATCCCTTTCCACAAAAATACGGTTTTCAACTCTGATCATAAAAAGAAGCGTTTTTAACTTTGGGGGAAAATTACCAGAGAGTTTTTGATCACGAAAAAATTATATTTAGTTGTATGAATATCTGAACAAGCAATATGTCAAAAGAAAGAACAAACTTAAACTCCATTTGATTCTATCTTCATGCATTCGTTTTTTATCAACACTTGAATGTGGGAAAGTTTTACAACATTTTAAACAAAAAGCTGAGAAAATTGCATTTTTCCCCACTAAAACCGTACGACGCGCAAAAGCAGTGCTTTGATGTATGGATTCTGTACTCTGTCAGATGTCTAACCCTGCCGTATAACAGCGAGGAGATATTTCTGCCGATGGCAGGGAAAGAGTCAATCAGTCTAAACGTTGCAAAGGCACAAATGTTCCAGGTGAATTTCTGTAAGAAACTGTAAAGTTGTCTAAATAATAAATCCTTTAGCGGTGCGACTTCTCGAAGCAGATTCAGTTCTGGTTATTCTTAAACGATTCATTCCCGTTGCTGAGCGGTCTGTGTTTAAAACTGCTGTACCAAAGAAAATCAAAAGCGAGGCAGAGCTTTCAACATCGGGCCAAAGCTTTGAGTGTTGAGCAGCGCAGCCAATCACAGACATGTCTGCTGATTTCTTGAACGCGATGGCCAATCAGAGGCGTCGAATCCACTCACCGTGTGGAGCTCTAAATCCTCATGACTACAAACCCGTAGACAGTGTGAATCACAGAGTTTAGAGCTTTGGAAGACGAGTGGCAGCTTTTCAGGGATTTTAACAGGCTAAAAAATCCACCGAGAATTTTATTCAAATAATCGACTCACTGATTCATTCTCCATAACCATTCATCCAAGACTGCATGAAAGTTTTCTGTTTTTTGAAATCGGAATCATTTCTCGTGGTAATCGACAGCAGATCCACTTGTATTGAGTCCAGAACATTCCTGATGTTTTCTGTCTCCCTCACTGAATTATTGATGTACGCACAGACTCAATCTTATGTTAACGTGAGCTGATATTCAAACACAGTTTTTCACTGTTTAACTCTTTTCTCGTCACTCTGTAAAATACCTTTATATCATGTTGTAGATTTTTTGTGTTCACTTGTACCTGTGATATCTGAGCTTATTTATCATCTGTTACACGAACGTGTTCAACTCTTTGACAATCACAAATACTGGTTTCGGAGTGGGATGGAAATAAGATGTCTGTAGAAATGTAAAGTTCAAATGCTGTCGCATGTTCCAAAAGAAACGGCTCCACACCTGACGTGTTGGTGGATCTAGTGTTTTTGAGTCAAGTTATTATTGTTCAATATTTGACCAGAGATGTGCAATCATGAATGAGGCACCGAATTAACTCTTTCCCCACCAGTGTTTTCATTTAAAAAAATGACATACATTTTGTTGTATGAACAAACATTCATTATATCAAGAAAGAACAGAGCAAATCTAGCTTCATGGCTGTCAACATTTGAATGTGTGGAAGTTTAAAAAAAAAAGCAACATTTTAAACAAAAAGCTTAAAAAATCATGTTTTTTGTCAAAGACTTCGTCTGGATGACGATCAAAACACAGATGAGAGTCCATCAACAGCTTCAGTTTTATTCGCTGATGTTCGCGAACTATTTCAAGAAGATGCGTAACAGCGCCACCTACTGTATAACTGTGAAAACACGGATTGCCGAAAAAACTCGCCAATGGCGAAGCGTCACGTGACAGAAAAATGGCGGGGAAAGAGTTAAAAAGCAGCTTTCAGCTCATCAATAACATGAAATGATAAACTATACGTTATCTACCTAAATTAAAGGTATTGTATCGTTCATCGGTTGACAAACTGAATGGAGAATGTGTTTGTTTTAGGCGCTGTGGTCATTCTAGTTTTTATTTTTGCAGTGTACTAATATGTTTGCAGATATTTAGGACGCTTGCTGCCTTCTGTCGGAGTGTGTGTGTGTGTGTGTGTGTGACTGACAGCCGGGGTTACCAGTCGGCGGGAAAACGCAGCGTAGCTGTATAAAGCAGCAAACCAGCTGGGTCAGAGATCGCAGATTCTATCAGACCTTCAAGCTTCAGCATCCTTAAAATCCAGAAGCATGTTAAAACATGGATAAATCAACTTACAGCGTCAACCGCGCTTGTTCCTCGATCTGGCGACCCATGAGAGAGTCGAGCCTGAGGAGGGAAAACCACTGCTCCAACATTTAGAATCTGGAGCGGTGTTTCCACGTCTGCAGTTTTCCTTCTACACCATTGCCGACCCCAAATAACTAAACCCCAGGAATGTGAGTTTTGCCACGGAAACCTACCAAAAACACAGATCTTACCCCCTGAAAGGTGTTTTGCTGTGGACACCTGCCAACCCTGACATGTCAACCACCAGCGGTCAATATTACACACTGCACTTTCAAATACTTGTGACGCAGCAAATTAAATGGAAATGAAATGCATATGCCTCTCCTCACACTGATGAAGCAGGTGTTTCATGTCCTCAACAGAAGACTGTGATGTTCAGAGCTCAATGGTCGCCTGCTTCAGACGGACAGTCACACCTTCATCCTGCGGCTGGTTTACATCATCGAGGCTCTCGTCAGTGTGGGGAATTAACGCCGCAGAACTCATTTACTTTACATCACATGAAAGGTTTTCATTTTGTCAAGTGATTCTCTATAGAATCATGTAGAAATACAATACTGATAATATAGCAGTACAACTACTCCTTTTGCAACAAAATTGGGATGAAATGTGGACCTAAGATGTTCTTGAAGGTCTTTGTGCAGCTCACCCCATTAAATCTGTAAACTTAGATTGTGTCGCCATCTAGAGGACACGAAAAATGATCAAAGACACGAATCAACCCAATCTTGGAAACAAGACATTTATTTTCTGTATTGGGAAATACATTCTTTAAAACAATGACAACAAATAAAGGAGCTTTATATAGATATATACAGAAGACTGAAACACCGTAACAGAAACAGAACCAAAGAACCGAGCGATCACGTGGAGTTTGTCCTCTTGTAGGCCACCATACTGTTCACCTTGTGAATAGAGGTAGTGAAGGAACGCAAGCGGACCTCTTCCGATTGGTCGATCAGTTGAGGCCCAGACTCCTCCCACTGCTCCGGCACCTCCAGGTCTTTGTCAGTGTAGATCAGAAGGTCGAAGGCGCCTGATATAAAAGACACAAGTTAGTCACAATTAATTTCCTACTGCGGAAATTAAATTGGCACAAAATTGATCCAATTCATTAAAGAATTAAAACAAAAAAAGATTTTTTTTAATAAAATGGTTGCGTGTCTGAAATTAGAACCATGACTATATTCGTGTCAGTCGACAGAACTGCTGAAAACATCTGGAGGAAAAACAAAATTAAATTCTTCAAATTTTTTCAGAAAATTGTTATTTTTTCCCTCTCTACAATTTTGTCACAACCAAAACAATTTAATCAGGGTTACATTGACCAGTTGAGATTTTGTTTATGTTTATGCAAATATATTTTTTGCCATTTAAAAAAAAAAAGAAAATTCTCACAGGTCAATAAACAACAATTGTAACAATATTTCAAATGTAATTTTGTAAGATTTGTTGCATTTTGAATCCAATCCTTCTTTCTAAAAGGCAAAGTTTATCAAACCGAGTGAAGGATTCATTAGTTAATAAACATTGAATCAAACACGATAACAACCTCTTAGTTGATAATTCAATATTCTTTGTTTTTGACAAAACATCCGTGCGTCACGATGCAGTGACATCATCACATGGGTTTAAATCGCATACTAATCATTTGCATAACTAAAAAAGTTGTGATTATTTCCCACAAATAAATGATAATTATGTTTCCTTTTGTCACTTTTGAGGTTCTCCGTGCTGCTAATCAGCTGCCACAGTTCTGAACAGCTTCACACAGGAAAAAAACTACATTTTATGGAATAATACCTAAAAAAAAAAAAAAAAAGTGCTTAATTGCAGAAAAAAGGTGTTTGGTGACGTTCCTTATCTCCTGATATCGTCCAGACGATGGACTAAAAACACCGTTTCAGTAGTGACTTAAAAACGTGTGACACTTCTTTACAGAAATCTGAGGATTTACAAAGAAAATATATTAAAAAAATATTAAAATAAATTTTTTTTTTTTTAACCTCACTTAAAAAAAGAAGATATTTTTAAAAACAATGGGAAAAAAAAAAAAAAATTGCAAATATTTCAGTACGTTCAGAAGTTGAAATTTAGGGCTTAGGGTTCGGGACAGCCACCTCCCATACAGAGTTGAACACTTAAATGCTTTTTAAATGCGTTTTTTGGTCGTGGGACAGCAGTTCGCAGCGATTCTGGAGAACCACTGATCATGTGCGTTAGAACTCCGACATCTTTCAGCCGTTTGAACACCATTACTGTTAAATTAAGAATGATTCAGACCTGCATCTTCATCATCAGTCATCGTTCTGGGTGAATCGTGCGGTTTACTCACAGGCAGTTTCTAACAGCGGCAAGAAGGTGACGGTGGCGGTGATCTGTCGGATCACGGAGCGGATTTCCTCCTGGATGGCTTTTATGGACTTCTCCCTCGGCGCTCTGGAACAAACAGCTCTTCATGAACATTTTCATCAGTCACAAGACAAGATTCATCAACGGCTCATCACGTACCCGCTCTCCTTCGCCGTCTTGTCACACTCGATGTCAAACTGCCATCGCTCCAGCACCTCGTTGGTCTGCAGACATGTGATGACCACCACCAGCTTCTGGACGGTGCACTCGAACAACCATTCTACCAAGAAACGGACCGTCAGTGCTAAAGAACGGATTACCCGTGGAGAGACTCGACGTGTCCGTCCGCCAGACGCCAGCGATTACAGTTTAATAAAGTTTTAAATACGCTTCACTTCAGAAGGCCTTTATTATCCCCATGGAGTTGTGTGGATTAATTTTGTGATGGATTGATGCACTTTTTTGGGCTTCAAAATCTCACCCCCCCCCCCCCCACTACCATTTTAAAACTGGAGTTTTTTAAAACTCCAACGGTGTTCGTCTCAAAGAAGGCTCGAGGACGAGAAATCACGGGATGGTTTTCGTCTTTGGGTGACCTATCAGATGAAAACTGACCTTTGAGCTGCGAGATGACGTTGGTCAGGTAGTTCTTCAGCTTGCTGTCGGTGGTCAGGTGAAGGCTCATGTCGTACTGCGTGACTCTGGTGAAGGTCTCCGCCGGGTAAATCCCTCGCTGGTACAAGATGCTGTTGATCCCGAACGCTACGGATGACAAACAGAAGCTTCATTTACTCTCGGGAGCAACTACACACCCACAGCACCGCACGACGACCGCCTGTCAGTGTCCACGAGACGCGCTGGAATTAGTAGGAGCTGAAAATGCTTTGAGGGGTTCTTTATTTACACTGATATAATGTTAACCCTGTAACGCCTGCTGTATCATTTGATAAGCAAATTTCTAATGCCTCTACGTGATCAAAACTGACGCGCACACAGTCCTTCTGTCATCTGATGGACGGTTCAGACTTTTTTAGCAAATAAAAGTCTTCGTTTAAATGTACAAACGTCCACACTTCATTCTGCTGTGAAACCTTTAACCTTAACCTGACCACACTTTTAAAGAGAGTTAGTGTTCAACACTTACTGGACTGAAGGAACTTGGGTTTAATTAAGATATATATATATATATATATATATATATATATATATATATATATATATATATATATATATATATATATAAAAAACAAAAGTATATAAACATATATAAAAAAAAATTAAAATAAATGTATATATATATATAAAAATAAGTGTACATATATATATATATATATATATATAAAAATAAATGTATGTGTATATATATATAAATGAAAAATAAATGTATAAACACACATATATATATATATATATATATATATATATATATATATATATATATATATATATATATATATATATATATACATATAAAAAACAAAAATAAATGCATTTATATAAAAATTCATAAATAATAAATTAGATTTTTTATATACATACATTTATATATATATATATATATATATATATATATATATATATATAAAAAACACCCAACGAAGACATTTTATTGGCAGATAAAGAGAGATGACTGATATTTTTATGCATTTTTATGCAAGTATCTGCTATTCTATTTCAGATGCGATGTAGAAAAAGACAAACACAAACTCTTTTCAGATTTATTTGAGATTTCTGTCTGAATGTCCAATAAACTGTTCCCTTAAAGCGTATTTTTCTGACTACTTCATTTGTCAGGCTTCGATCACAGAAATGCACTTCTTAAAAACTCGCATTTGATCTTGAACCATCAAACGGAAGAACTTTTGAGGCATTTTGAGGGAATCTTCGCGATTCCATGCGTTTTCAATTCTATTCTAACTCGACAAACACTAAACGCTATTAAATCGGTCTAAACACCAGTACTTACAGAAGAATTCTGCCACAAGTTCGGCGCTGCCCTTCAGCGTGATTCCCTTCAGAGTCTTGGACATGTCGAGGTCCGTTTGGATCAGGTCAGCTCGAGCGACTTCAGTCCGCAGCGCTTCTGCTGCTTTATTTTCTCAACCGCCGATCAGTTTGAATCTTGACGCTGCGTCTGACGTCAGCGCGCGTGCGTCATTACGACAAACCCGCTCCACGAATCAACGTTCAGGAGAAAAACACACATACATTCAGATCTCCGTTAAAGTGCGGCAACAAAATGCTTTTGACCACGTCTTTATTGTCAGTCTTTATTAACATTTTACAAAGGTTGAGGATTATATAATAAGCAAAAGGAGAGGGATTATCCTGAAAGATGGAACAAAATGGGCGCGGTTTAATAATTCTCTTCTTTTACTATTTTTCTTCAGTATTTTAATACTTTATTGACCTATTTTTTATTTTTTTTTTAACAAAATGACATTTACTACTTTTTAATTTTGTTGGGTATTGGCGAAGACTTGAGATACACAAAGGCGGGGCTTCATCAGTGCCTGTTTGTGTGCGCAAGCCGTCCGCCATTTTGGAACGGTCAAATATGCCAAAGCAATAGATGATTTTCACACCTTTTAGTTTGTCATTAATGTGATAATGGATGCTTATTGACACATAAAAACAAATCAACACATTCAGCTTATCCCAGTTCCATCTGGAATGTACAGATCTGTGTTTTTTTACAGCCGTAGCGCTGCACAAAGCCGTGACATTTTAGATGAAAATTCATTGATTTGTTAATATGAGTGATGTTGACTGCTCCAACATGGCGGCCGCATCAACTTTGAATTTCAAATACTTTTAAATTTTATTTTTTGTTCTAGAAAAACAGATGTCTTATATATATATATATATAGCACTTTTTACAATGAAAATTGTGGCAAAGCAGCTTTACATTAATAATTGATATAAATTTTTTCAGCTCCCAAAGAAAATGGAAACACCAGCCAAACTTCTGATGGTGTTAACTTCATGAGTGCTGAAGTTAAAGACTTGAAAGTCAAACGTGATGAGCAGTCACTAGCTAAGAGGGCTTTCCATTCTCTGTAAAGCTGCTTTGAAACGATGTGTATTGTGAAAAGCGCTATACAAATACATTTGAATTGAATTGAATTGAATTGAATTGAATTGAATTGAATTGAATTTTACACCTGGAGGCTTATTCATGTCAGTGGAATTTGGGATTTTATGGAAGATGTTCGAGGCAAGATCATCCATCTTTGCCAGAATCTTGCCAGAAGCTAAAGACAACTTATAAAAGTTCTTAACTACTTCTTAAAGACAGCTGTCCGTTCAACGCCTGGGTGGACAACATACCCAGAGGAGTCATCGTCCAATTTACCTCACAATGCAATGCTGTCTGGCAAGATTCTTCTCAAGAATGACAACCTCTCTACATGTCTCCAGCAGATACAGAAGGAAGAAACAATCTGGTAAAGAAACAAGACTATACATTGTGGAGGGAAGGGCCTTTGAGGAAGGAGCTGAAATATTCCCTCCAGTTTAAAACATCGCCGTCACGGGTTAGCAGTAGTGATATACACTATATATACATTTAATAAACACCAGGAACCATAAAGCAATACACACCAGCATGTAACATCAGCACAAAACAATGGACTGAGGAAGAAGGAAGGCTTAAATACTCATGGTAATCAACAGAACGGGAAACAGGTGTGGCAATAACCGGGACTATGGCAACTAATGAAAGAACTAGAATTCAGGCAAAACAGACAATCAAGACTAATGGGCCATTTACACAACACCATTTTAAACTGAAAACACAAACGTTTTATGCACTTTGGCCGTTCATTTATACGACAGTGGCATTTTTGGGGCCTGAAAACACAACCTTTGAAAACGGGTTTTGTTTAAAATTTTATTATCGTCTCTGCGTAAACTACAAAAACATGAATTTGAGAAAACGGCGACATCTTGCGTGTTCAGTCTATTGGTGCAAAGTGTTTCTTTACAAAGTGGCGTCGCCATCTACAGGCCTGGCAGCAGAACACGGCGCTTTTAGCCTTCCTTGTAGATCCACGTGAACTGGGATTGTTTTGACAATGGTGTCGTCTGTACACAAAAAAATGAAAATGAAAAAATTTCCTGTTTTTAGTTCATCATAGTCGTGTAAACGCACCTTAGAACTAAAATCAAAGACAGAGAGCGAAACATGACCATGACAGTAGCACCATTCGAATTGTCTTCTGGAACTGGTGTGACGTTATTTCAAAATTAAGCTGAAATGAAGTTTGTTTGGGAGTCCAAAAATGTCCCCCAAGCTGGTAAAAGCACCTCTGAACTATCATTATTCTGGGGCTCTGATGTAAATCTTCTCCGGTTCGTTTCCTCTGTTCAGCCGCAAGAGACCTCGTTCAAGTGCCGACCCAGAACTGCTTACTGCACGAAAACAATTAGGTTTGTTAATATTACAGCTGTAAGGTCATGTCACTCAACCTGTCCGTCTATTGTCCTTTGCCTAATTTTGGCAATTGGGCATTCAAGAGAAGCTTTATACAGTAGACAGAACACTGTAAATGGGCATTGCCCAAGGCCTGTGGAATTGTGTGATATTTCTAGCAGCTTTTCAGCCCTTAGCAACGGATGTTTATCCATATACTGCTGAAATACGACTCCAATCATCTGCCGCACGTCATCCGCCTGCTGCCGAACCTCCACTATCCCCTTCACTCCCACAGATGTGCCGCTGTATTTTCATACATGACAAATTCCAGAGCATCTGCTGTTGCCTCTATAAACTGCCTCTAGATTTTGAGTTCAAAACTGCCTACAAACACTATTTTATGAAGGATAGATTCAGACTAGAACAAGCTGTAAGTCTTAAAGACTAGGACCTAAAAACAAGCTTAAGTAGCAAGTGCTCAGTTGCAAGAAAGGACAAGTTTCATATACTGTGCATATAAGTTTTAATATGTTAAAACATATTTTTAAAATATACACATTAATAGTCAATCAGAAGAGAGTGTGGGCGGAGTCTCTCCGCAAACGCACTGCACTCGCAACCAAATCAATCCAAAATAAATAACAGCCAATCAGAAGAGACTGTGGGCGGAGTCTCTCCGCAAACGCACTGCACTCGCAACCAAATCAATCCAAAATAAATAACAGCCAATCAGAAGAGACTGTGGGCGGAGTCTCTCCGCAAACGCACTGCACTCGCAACCAAATCAATCCAAAATAAATAACAGCCAATCAGAAGAGACTGTGGGCGGAGTCTCTCCGCAAACGCACTGCACTCGCAACCAAATCAATCCAAAATAAATAACAGCCAATCAGAAGAGAGTGTGGGCGGAGTCTCTCCGCAAACGCACTGCACTCGCAACCAAATCAATCCAAAATAAATAACAGCCAATCAGAAGAGACTGTGGGCGGAGTCTCTCCGCAAACGCACTGCACTCGCAACCAAATCAATCCAAAATAAATAACAGCCAATCAGAAGAGACTGTGGGCGGAGTCTCTCCGCAAACGCACTGCACTCGCAACCAAATCAATCCAAAATAAATAACAGCCAATCAGAAGAGACTGTGGGCGGAGTCTCTCCGCAAACGCACTGCACTCGCAACCAAATCAATCCAAAATAAATAACAGCCAATCAGAAGAGAGTGTGGGCGGAGTCTCTCCGCAAACGCACTGCACTCGCAACCAAATCAATCCAAAATAAATAACAGCCAATCAGAAGAGAGTGTGGGCGGAGTCTCTCCGCAAACGCACTGCACTCGCAACCAAATCAATCCAAAATAAATAACAGCCAATCAGAAGAGACTGTGGGCGGAGTCTCTCCGCAAACGCACTGCACTCGCAACCAAATCAATCCAAAATAAATAACAGCCAATCAGAAGAGACTGTGGGCGGAGTCTCTCCGCAAACGCACTGCACTCGCAACCAAATCAATCCAAAATAAATAACAGCCAATCAGAAGAGACTGTGGGCGGAGTCTCTCCGCAAACGCACTGCACTCGCAACCAAATCAATCCAAAATAAATAACAGCCAATCAGAAGAGACTGTGGGCGGAGTCTCTCCGCAAACGCACTGCACTCGCAACCAAATCAATCCAAAATAAATAACAGCCAATCAGAAGAGACTGTGGGCGGAGTCTCTCCGCAAACGCACTGCACTCGCAACCAAATCAATCCAAAATAAATAACAGCCAATCAGAAGAGAGTGTGGGCGGAGTCTCTCCGCAAACGCACTGCACTCGCAACCAAATCAATCCAAAATAAATAACAGCCAATCAGAAGAGACTGTGGGCGGAGTCTCTCCGCAAACGCACTGCACTCGCAACCAAATCAATCCAAAATAAATAACAGCCAATCAGAAGAGAGTGTGGGCGGAGTCTCTCCGCAAACGCACTGCACTCGCAACCAAATCAATCCAAAATAAATAACAGCCAATCAGAAGAGACTGTGGGCGGAGTCTCTCCGCAAACGCACTGCACTCGCAACCAAATCAATCCAAAATAAATAACAGCCAATCAGAAGAGACTGTGGGCGGAGTCTCTCCGCAAACGCACTGCACTCGCAACCAAATCAATCCAAAATAAATAACAGCCAATCAGAAGAGACTGTGGGCGGAGTCTCTCCGCAAACGCACTGCACTCGCAACCAAATCAATCCAAAATAAATAACAGCCAATCAGAAGAGACTGTGGGCGGAGTCTCTCCGCAAACGTACTGCACTCGCAACCAAATCAATCCAAAATAAATAACAGCCAATCAGAAGAGACTGTGGGCGGAGTCTCTCCGCAAACGCACTGCACTCGCAACCAAATCAATCCAAAATAAATAACAGCCAATCAGAAGAGACTGTGGGCGGAGTCTCTCCGCAAACGCACTGCACTCGCAACCAAATCAATCCAAAATAAATAACAGCCAATCAGAAGAGACTGTGGGCGGAGTCTCTCCGCAAACGCACTGCACTCGCAACCAAATCAATCCAAAATAAATAACAGCCAATCAGAAGAGACTGTGGGCGGAGTCTCTCCGCAAACGCACTGCACTCGCAACCAAATCAATCCAAAATAAATAACAGCCAATCAGAAGAGACTGTGGGCGGAGTCTCTCCGCAAACGTACTGCACTCGCAACCAAATCAATCCAAAATAAATAACAGCCAATCAGAAGAGACTGTGGGCGGAGTCTCTCCGCAAACGCACTGCACTCGCAACCAAATCAATCCAAAATAAATAACAGCCAATCAGAAGAGACTGTGGGCGGAGTCTCTCCGCAAACGCACTGCACTCGCAACCAAATCAATCCAAAATTACAGCCAGTTATGGAATTCTCCATCATTTCTTTCAGTCCCGCAGAACGATGTTCAAACTCACATGAGACACTTTTATCGTTGAATAATAATCAGTATCTGAGATTATCATGGTCATACTTTGTATATTGTTGTTGCTCCAGCCGTCTCAGAAATACAGTTTCTAAAACAGAATCATCGCATCTGTTTAGGACAAAAACTCTGATCAGCATGGTGGCGTGGTGTCTGTTCAGGACACGGTGGAACAGTCTGACATTCTGTAAAGCTTGGTGAGAGAAGGATTACTCAAATAAATTCAACTTGACATGAAGATCACTTGTCCTTTACAAGAACCTCTGGCATGTTCCTCCATCGAGCGAAGGGTGTTTAGTAGCATCTGTGCCTCTTTATCACGTCCAGATGAGCAGATATAATGTCTGTCTGGCTCCGTTTCACTTTATACCCACATCTGAATTCTCATATGCACAACATTCACAAACAAAATCACAGATGAAATCTCTAGACAACAATTTAAATGGAGAGCAAGTATCTTCAATGAAAGCAACATACATGGTCATTAGTTTCTGTGTCCATTCAAACAAATCAATTTAGAACGACATTTTGTAAGGTTTTATCAAATAATTACTTAAACCTTTGTTTATCCTTTGGGTTAGGATCGGAACAACTAAATTTTAGGGGTTAAACTGAAGCATTAACTTTTAGTGCATTTGCACAGCTTAAGAAGAGTGCTATTACTTTTCTACCACCACATTAATTCTCCAGAATGTGCATCAAAGTAATTTTCATGTATTATTAAAAGAAAAAGACTGTCAAATTGCTCGTGTAAATAGCAGGTCAGAGTTTGAGTTACACAACGAATCGTCCGATCAACAGTCCGTGACTCGGCATCCAATAAGATCTTTTAGAAAGGGTCTGAAAGAAGGCTACTGTAAGACTACATAGCGCTCATTCATGTGATCTCAGCGCCGCGGACCTGATTACAACACCAGCTCGCCACAGTTCTGGTATAAATAGTGAGCTTTCTTTCTGCACACTTTGCATCTCGTAAAAGCGAGGGGACCTGCTTTTGACACGCGCCACGTGCCGGAGCGGAAAGCAGCCGTTTTTTCGGCTGCGGTGAAGCACTCAGGCAAACTCAGACCTCTCGAGACCCGTCTGTCCGTCCTACCTGTCCTAACACTGAAGAAACCTCCTGTGCTTCTTTTTTGAAACCTGAATGCACACAGATGGAGCGGCGTTCTGAAGAGGCCCAACAGGGTCTCTGTGAGGCCGCCGGGGGAGGAGGAGGAGCGGATTCCTCCCTCGAGGGACTTTTAGGAAGTGTCCACGAGACAGAAATGTCCACGTGGGATGCAAGGGGAGTTGTGGTACTTGGGTGATCCATATGTCATCTCTAGCACCTGGCATTCTGCTATTTTATTAGGCTTAAGCTTCTGGGATTTTCACTGAATTTCGGTTATGGGCCCATTTTGTGGGTTTTAGCTGGTGACCCTTTGATGGTTAATGCAGGTTTTACAGTGTCGGTTGGTAAAGTATTTAGCAAAACGCTTCAAGGAGTGACTTCTGACCCCAGCAAACGGACCCTTAAGATACACAATATTTACTTTTGTTCAATATGCACTTTAGTAAAATGCTTTGTCACCTTCGTCATGTGGTGATTAATTGTTTTACGATTGCAATCTCGATTCAAACACCCATGCGATCTCGTTCCTAAATCACTGAGGAACATTCAAATCTGTTTCTGAGCCGGAGAGAGCCGTCGTCAGGTGACATGTTGTCATTGGTTAATTGTCTTTATTATGCGTCTTGTTTGGTCATTAGTCAAGTCATTGTTACACCAGTAGTTTGTCATTGAATCATTCATTTAAGAGATTTGTTCAAAAACACTGAGTCATCCAGTCATCCATTCTTTATGAGTGAGTCCTTGAATCAGTCATCCAACCTTTTTTTTTTTTTTTAAGTAATTCATTCAGATTAATTAAACATTTTAAATAGACAGCAGCAATTAACATTTTGTCAGGAGCTCTAGTAAGTGACATTTTTTTGTCTTGTTGTCCGCAAAACAAAAAAAACCCCACATTATTCTCAATTAATTTATTGTGCAGCTCTGTGTGGTAAAAAACAAAACAAAAGATCTTTTTTTAATTATGGCGAAACGAAACAGAGACGATGGTGTTGGTGGAATTACGTAATGGAGGAAAGAGTTCGTGGAGTGATGCCTGCAATCCTCCCGCCTTCATCATGTTTTTATTCGAGGGACAAAAAGTTAAATGCTGGCGAATGATAGCGGTTGATTTAATTGTTTTGATTTAATTACAGTGTTGCCAAGTCTGTGGCTTTCCCGCAGAGTTGGGTTACTTTTACAAATTCGGCACCCCAACACCCCCAACCTCCAACAGCAGAGAATTTGTCCCCCAATGCAAAACAGCTGTCGGATCGACTATGTGCCGTTGGGAGTGAAGGCTTTAACCAGACGTGAATGTCTCTGAGAAAGAGTGTGTGAAGGGATGAACGCTCAGGCCGTCACACACTCCCCTGAATCTCAGCGGACACAATCCTGTCAGTGTTTCGGGGTTCAGCGACTGTGAGAAATGCACAAACGCACTAGATGAAGGAGCTTAATGCAGTCAAAAACAAACGCGCTCATGCAGCTGTGACTGTGTCATCTTTTATATGTCATTCTCTGACTGTTATTATCATTATTCTGTAACTCGATTGTCTTTGGCGCATATGGAGGTTTGTTTACATGTCACTGAAGATGGGCTGCATCTGCTCAGTCCAGTTTCGTTCTCATCCTAGCTAATATCTTAGAAGGTTTTGGAGGATACTTGGATATTTCTCTGTCAAAATTATTTGGAATAATATGTTCCGTTAAAGGTGTAGTTTTGGGTGAAATATCTTTAAGGTGTGCCTTTATTCTTAGTGGGGGTTTTTTACTGTGAAGATAATGGAAAGAAGGCTCAATGCTATTGTAAAGCAAAAATGCTTTTAGAATGCTGTCTGAAACACACTTTTCCTTTGTTAAAGATTAGATCATCTCTTCCTGCTCTAACATGTTGCAGTGCACAGGAAAAAGAATCAGAGTTCTGATCATCTCACCTAAAATCACACTGAAGTTTTGCCAAACACTGGAATTGGGTATCATCTCCCAGATCCTGGGTCAGCCGTAACAACCAGAGTTTGGTGTTACTCAGCAATTCTGGTGGAAACAGGATAACAGAGACGGGTCGATTACACTTGAATTACTTCTAAATGTTTATTTTTTTCTTCTAATATTTGTTAAATGAGTTTCAACATAGACAATATGTATTAAAAACAATATAAAATATGCTATACTATAAAACATGATCAAAAATAAAGGAATTATCATGCAAATCAGTGGTTGTGTGGAATATTTGAATTTTTTTTTTTAGAGGATTTAAGTTAATCTGTAAACATGACTTCATGTATGAAGTAGAAGAAAAAAATAAGCTTGTATTATAGTAAAAAGGAATCAACCCATTATGGGTTAAATAAACAATCCAATTTGCTGGATAAAATTAACCCAACATGTGTTCTGTGCCATATTTACCAGCCCTTGGGTTGTTTTTAACCCAGTGTTTTGGTCAGATGTGTTCAGACATGCGTAATGTAAGTGACTATCAAAGAATCAGTTTACTGTCCAAGTATTTGTATTGCTCAGCTTTTGAGGATCCGAGCGAAGACTTTAGATAAAGTCTCAGAATGGGAGAAAGTACAATATGATGGAATAAGCCCCGCCTCCTAAACAAAAGAGCCAAATGCTGATTGTTAAAGTCATCAAGTCACTGAAACTGGCTGGTCCAGCCTGAAAAATGCCGTTTTTTTGTAATGATTTATCATGATAGACAGTGTGATCTGTTGAGCTGAACCTGCATGTAAATGTGAACAACGAGCCTGTTTTACACAGAAATGAAGCTCAGAGAATAGAATATGACTAAAGTAGCACATGCTGAACATGTTTGAACTCTAATCCTGAGAACGGACGTGTGCTGCATCTTATTTCACCGCCTGGACGTGTGCTTCAGTACAATAAGCCCATTGAGATTCATTCTTTTCTTTCAACGCGAGCCAAGGTGAATCAGATTCCTTCCTGAGGACGCAGGAGCTTTCATGGAGAATTCTTCTCATTGCTCTTTTATAACATCTGACTGTACTTGACAAAAAGGATAAGATTTTGTTTTTGTTTTTTTACATTCACATGAGCAGAGCATCGACTGGAATCATGAGATGCTGGAAACACCTGCCATAAAACGTATATCAAGGGGAAAATGAACCAAACATTTAAAATGTTTGCAAGTAGATCATCAACACAGAGTCACAGAGAGAATCTCACTGTCCAGTGAGACCCTAACCCTTGATTGGACAGAAATAGAGTCGGTTCCGGGCTGAAGTTTCATACTAAAACTAGTG
Source organism: Opsariichthys bidens (assembly GCA_037194245.1). Taxonomy (NCBI): domain Eukaryota; kingdom Metazoa; phylum Chordata; class Actinopteri; order Cypriniformes; family Xenocyprididae; genus Opsariichthys; species Opsariichthys bidens. The sequence goes on along the minus strand of CM074307.1, from coordinate 12,156,021 downwards.
GAGTTCCAACATTCCACTTTGATACTGAACAAGTGAGAATCTAATCTTAATCCTGTTTATCATTCCCTATTTTTAGGGAAAAAAGTATAGGCTAAAGACAGTTTATAGCTGTAAAACTGAATGCATTACACAGAAGGGGTTACTAATCCCAGATCTCCCGCGTCGAGGAGAGGCAGTCCATGCAGCTGCTTTGGGAAGTCCCATTCATTTGAGTGAATCGGTTCGTTTAAATGAACCCGTTAAAAAGTGACTCACTTATTCGATTGCAATTCCTCGGCTCCTAAAAGTGTTCCCAAACGTTCACACTGGCTACTGAACCTGCTGTTTCTTGTCAAAAAAACCCTCTTTACTTGTAAACTGTTCATCTTAGTGTTTTAGGTTATTTTACATGCATTTATACGCTTTTTCTTGAATTGTTGATATAACCTACATGTTTACACCAAAATTCACATTGTTTACTACTACATCTTACCTTTCCAAACCCCTGAAAAAAAAAACATCAGTCTCAAATTCAGCCTTATCGCTAACGAACCAGTGATTTGAGAATAGACTCAACTGAATCCTCACAAATGAGTCGACTCAGAAATGATTCATTCGCGAATCGGACATCACTATATGGCACTGAAGAGCAGCTCAAGCTGAAGTCTGTGTTTGAAGACAGACGGGTCGACAACGAAGCTATGCTCTACGAGTCGACTTTACATATTCAGGTTTTGGGGGAACTTCATTAAATGAATTAAACTCACGGTCGGACAAACCGCGAGCCTCATTTCCAGGCGCGTCTGTTATCCCTGATATCCCTCTCGGATCATGACATGCAGCGGTGGGACTTTACGCTGTGAAAAGAGTCAAGCATCTGTTCTGGTGTTCATTTCGACTAGCTTACTAACTGGGACGGAGGGTTTTAGGTGCAATGCACGGACGACCGGGGAGAATTGCGTTTCTTCTGACGCTTTTGACTACTTTTAGCGGCTTTGTCAACTCGACATACGGAACATGGAAGAGCAGTTTCCAGTCGAATCGCGTGAACAACGTGGAAAAGCCGTCCTCTCAGCCTCACATCATCTTCATCATGGTTGATGACCAAGGATTTCGTGACGTGGGATATCATGGGTCCGAGATAAAGACTCCAACGCTGGACAGACTCGCTGCAGCCGGAGTTAAACTGGAGAATTACTATGTCCAGCCTCTGTGCAGCCCGTCCAGGAGCCAACTGATGACCGGCAGGTGGGAAATGTGCAGCACTCACATGTTACGAGCAATCTGTGTGCATGAGATACCCAGACAGGGCAAAAGATTCTCTCCGCCACTGAATAAAAAATAAAAAAGGTGTAGCCTACTCACAGTCTCGTATTGTGAGTTACAAAGTCAGAATTAACTGCGAGTTACAAAGTCAGAATTAATTGCGAGTTACAAAGTCAGAATTAAGTGCGAGTTACAAAGTCAGAATTAAGTGCGAGTTACAAAGTCAGAATTAAGTGCGAGTTACAAAGTCAGAATTAATTGCGAGTTACAAAGTCAGAATTAACTGCGAGTTACAAAGTCAGAATTAACTGCGAGTTACAAAGTCAGAATTAATTGCGAGTTACAAAGTCAGAATTAATTGCGAGTTACAAAGTCAGAATTAAGTGCGAGTTACAAAGTCAGAATTAAGTGCGAGTTACAAAGTCAGAATTAAGTGCGAGTTACAAAGTCAGAATTAAGTGCGAGTTACAAAGTCAGAATTAAGTGCGAGTTACAAAGTCAGAATTAATTACGAGTTACAAAGTCAGAATTAATTACGAGTTACAAAGTCAGAATTAATTGCGAGTTACAAAGTCAGAATTAAGTGCGAGTTACAAAGTCAGAATTAAGTGCGAGTTACAAAGTCAGAATTAATTACGAGTTACTAAGTCAGAATTGCATGATATAAAGTCAGAATTGTGAGATAAAAAGTTGCAATTACCTTTTTTATTTTTTATTTAGTGATGCAAAGAAGCTTCCGGTCAGGTCAGCTTTATTTCTTTATACAATAGCTTTACACTGATAAACAGGAAAAAGATGATTTAATGATTCAGACTAGATGGTGTTTTTGCGTGCATGTTCTCCACCCACAATAGTGTTGAATGCCTGACTCCAGTGTTCCCATGGTGAAACATCTGGTCCACGCCTCAGGAAACAGGAAGGTTGCTATAGGAATCTCTTTTGGCAATTTGCTTTGGAAGTCGTGAATGAATCACCGCTCCCTGCAGTCACTGACTCTGAACGCTGAACAGAATGGCTCTGGCTCTCAGGGATGGGGATTTATTGGGGCAATTTATCTGGGATCGCAGTGAATGTGTGGTTGACAACAGAAACAGAGATTAACATCACGCATATCAAAGAACACAAGACGCCGTTTTTATCAGAGCGTGTTCAGAGACTCCAAATGTCGTCATGAATGAGCGTCTCAGGATAACTTTAGTGGCTTTGAAAGCAGATCAGGACTTTTCTGTTATCAGTTTCACACCAGGACTTTTAGGGAGACAAAATAAGTAAACGGGGAAGAAAATAGATATGAATATTTGAAATATAAGGTATTATGAAAACGTTGTCTCTTTATTATAGCTACTTCTTGTTTTCATCACGTGTTGCCCAAAGAACACATTAATATGCAAATTAGAGACAATGAATCTAAAAATGGACAAACTCAGTGATTGGGTTGTTTTGACCCAGCGGTTGGGTTAAATGTTTGCTCAACCTGCTGGGTTAAAATGAACCCAGAATATACTGGAAATTAACATTGATTAATATGTTTAATAAATTATAATTAAACAATAAAAAGGTATTAAATTGCTTCCTAATAAATGTTCATATTTTGATTATTATTGTTTAGTAATTATGTAATTTCCAACTAATTGTGGGTTCATTTTAATCCAGTCATGTAGTCATTTTTAAACAATAGTTGCGTCAAATAAAACTACTGAACTATTTTGTCCATTTTCAACCCAACTTGGGTTGTTTTTAACCCAGCATTTTATAAAGTGTACCTTATATATAATGGGAAAACCCATTTTTGTCCATGTTTGAGCACATATCGTGTAAAGTAAAATAGTATGTCAAATCCTTCTCTAATATATTTCATACCGTAGTTGAATCACCACGCTTTACCACAGTGTTCACACCACCTCTGTGCAACGTTTGGATCAGCTGGAAGCTTCCTGGATCTGGATTTCCATTCATCGCCACAAACGGCACAAGTCTGGATACAAAAAGCAAAATATAAACCTCTTTTTCCAGCTTCATTCTCGTTTGTGTTTTACAGAGGACAAGTTACAGAAAACTAAAGGAACCTAAAGATTGTTTGGTGTATTGAATATAAAACACATCGCCTTTTTTCACTTTCTTATTACCTGAGGCCTGGTGTCCTCTACAGATGACATACCATAAAATATTGTCTTGCCAAAACAGAAATGTACTAAACTATTTTTCGTCTAGGGTCTCAGGAGGACACCAGATAAATCCATGTTCTGAATTCTCAGAGGTCGATCTCATTTTTCAGGACACTCACCGTTTGAGATGTTCAGGTTGATTTAACTTAATGGAGAAGCTTTAAGATAAACCCTAACTCAGGGAATATTTACACTATCAGAGAACGTCCAGCTGTTTCAGAGGGTCAGGCATCGAGGCGACTGGTTAGTGCTGGGAAGATTCGAATCCCGGCTCATCCCTGTGTCCGCACATTCTCCCTGTGTCCGTGTGGGCTTCCCCACAATCCAAAAACCATAAATGCTTAAAAATGAAATATGTCCTGCGTATTATCAGCCCATGACAGGCGTCAGTGAGGAGGAAACATGGACGGCTGTTATCTCAAAAGATCAGTGATAATTATTTTCAATTACGTTGAATAAACGCTGCAAATGGAAATGTTTCAGCTGCTTTCAGTGGTTAAACTTTCACTCTTTTCAGCCTGTGAACTGCTTAATCTTGAAAGCGCTCTTGAACAAAAAAGGTCTTCACTAAAAAGATTACATTACAGAAAAAGAGGCAGAGCTGCTTATCTTGGCGTCCACCGTCTCTTAAAGCTACAACAGCAGTTTAAAATATAAGGGACAGGCGTTGGTCATGTTTTTGTTGAAAAACTTCTCTCTTCTCGGATGGGTGCCTGAATCTGACGCCTTCAGATCAGAAGTCCAAAAACCACATCGGTCCTTCCTCTTTTTTAGCTTCAACCCTTTTAAGGTGTTCAGTACCATCTGATAAAAGGGATGAACTTCTCGTAATCTTCCAAGATGTTTCTGACCGCGTCTGCATGGGAAAGTTCAGCTGTAGCCGAAAAACCTGCCAAGCAAATCAGATTTAATCATTAATTAAATTGAGGTTGTCATCGAGCTGCCATCACAGTGACGAGGACTGTGGTTCCTTCGGCTCTTATCTTCGAACCTTACTCGACACCCGATTCAGTTCGAAGCTGATGAGTGACTGAGAACATCAGGTGCTTTAGATAACGAAGACATGTGAACCAGAACTGGCAAACGCTAACAAGGCTGAAAGAAATGACAAAACTGCTCCACAAACGAGGGTCGATTCAAGGAAAAAAGATGAACGTGACGAGTGGATCAACTCCACAGCAACGACATCAATTTATCCACGAACCGTTCAGAAACGTCTTCCTGAGTCTCTCCATCCGTTTGAACACTTTCCTCGTTTTGTCTGCGTGAGATTCTCCAGCTTTGTTGTTGTTGAGCTGTTGAATCTCCGCCCCCTCTGGAGCAGCAGCTCATTTGCATTTAAAGGGACACACACAAAAACGGCATGTTTTTGCTCACACCCGAATAGAGGCGAATTTGACAAGCGATAATAAATGATCTGAGCTGCAACTTCCCTGGAGACACCAGAGACTGATATTACATCTGGTGAAAGGAGCTTTATAGGCTTGAAAAGCTTCTAGCAATAGCAGCTGCAACGCCAATGCCAGGTTCAGACTATACAATATTTAACTATCTGGTTACGATAGTCCGATTATGCGACTCTGACAAGAAACATGTCAGACTACACTTTAATTCCTGACCAATCATCGCTCGCCATCCTTAACGACGTGTGTGACGTCATCGAGAAGGCGGAGCTGACTTCTGGAAACAAGAGCGTAAATAAACAACGTCTGCCAAAGCGGCATGTTTTGATCCGGCTGTGTGTCTTTCAGTCGGGACTTCATCACATCTGTTGTCTTCTACTATGACACAAACTATTAGATAAAACAATCCATTCTTCCGTCCCAATGGCGATTCTGAATCACCACGATCGGTCGATCGAGTTCACTAAACATTCTCGACAAACTCTCTGACTCAATCATGCAGTTGTAGCAGGAAACAAAGAACATGGAAATGCGTTTGGAAGAAACTGAGAATGAGTAAATGATGAGAGAATTGTTACTTTTGGGCGAACCAATGCTTTAAAGATGACTGTGAAGAAATCTAAGGACGAGTCCGCGGCTCAGAAGGCCTCGAGATGTTAGTTACTGCGTTACTGTAAAGAGAAACGCTGTAATGAATGGCTGCTCTAGTGGGAATGAGGGAGCGAGTTTTAATGCTCTGCGGTCTGAATTTGATTAGCTGTAGAGTCCCTCTTATTGGAAGCAGATGTGGGAGGGATGTTGGAGCACACAGCAGAACACGGGTCAGCGAGTCTTCCAGCCGAGGCTGCTGAGGGATTCCTATTTCCTGGTGGCTTTGGTGACCATAAAACATGTCTTGTGGGACATTTGGGTTGTGTTTTTAGTTTAATATTAGTTATAAGCTACAATATTTGAAAGTAAGTTACAGAATGAAGCTGCGGTTGGACCTGTGTTGCAGTGGTAGTGCTCAAGTGCTGAGGGCGCAGGTTTGAACTTGGCCCAAGTCCCTTCTCTCACACGCCGCGTTTACATGGGATTGATGAATCCGAACATAGTTTACATGAACGCTAAATAAAGTGATCAGGTTGATGTTTACATGTCGGAACTGCGCACACTGCACAAATATAGTTTCCCACTTCTAACCATTCTAACCTGTGTTGCTTCTTTGCTTTGCATCACAATTAGAAGATGTCGAGATTGTCATTGTATGTTTAGGAATTTGCAGACTCCTTTCAGCTGATAGAAAATAACCTTGCTGATTTTGTTCTTGAATTGACCAGAACATTTAATGTCTCTTGTGGGACACATCAACCAAACACCATCCTCTGTTTTATCAATAGCTGCTTTTACACGTGCCCTAGACTGTAATCGGACGAGTAGCACAGTCGGAATAAAAAAGTCACGCGTAACCACGTCAGTCGGAATTAATTGGCTAAATTCATTGAAGCTGAGGACATGTAAACAGTTGATCGGATTGAAACCCGAAACCGGTGATGCCGTGCGATGTGTGCAGCGAGCTGCTGTTGTTCCTGAATGAAGTCACATAAATGACTGACGTGTCACTTTAAGGGACGACTGAAAAATGAAGGCTTTTGCTAAAGCCTAAAACCAGGACGATTCATTTCTGCAACTTTGCTTGCCACCCCCAAAATAGTAACAAGATATTTTTCAGAACGTTCATGCTGCTCTGTTACAACACTATGGCAGGTTTAATATCAACAATGCAAAACATTTATTAAAAATAATGCTGTGGGCTAAATGCACTCGTTGCATGTGTGTACATATGGTGATGATATTTTTTCCAGCTGAGAATTCAAAACTGGCAGGAAGTCCACCATTAGGAATTCTCACACAAACGAGGATCTGCTGCACCGAACTGTAATGGGCAACATATCCCCTGTGACAGGGGTGTCAAACTCATTATAGGTGGAGGCCCGGATGGGAAAACATGTAACCATGTGCGGGCCAAAGTACCCTCTTTAAATCTTACTGCTCTTGACAATTAACCTACAATAATATTTATCATTCAAAGCATCTTACGTGACTGTAACCCTGTTCCCTGAGACAGCTGGACTGAGAGCGCCATGAGAACACCTTTGTGTGTGACCGGCTGTGAAGCATGTGTGCAATGTGTGAGCTCAGAGTAGCATGAGCACCCAAACTATAAAATCTCATCAATGTGTGAGGAGAGGACCAACCTTCACACTCCTGCCCTATGACAAGAAGAACCAGGTATCCTTGAGAAATGTCAAACCACATCAGAGATCATTTGGAAGTGGACCAAGTCCCCCTGAAAAGATGGGTCTCGGTCCACTTGTTGGATGCACACTGAGGTCTAGATGGCAGCGTTCACACTTATTCAAATCAACTGTACTAGCTGAGCAATTGTACTAGAGTACATTTTAATAAAACAAGACCTGCCAAGTGTGAACGTACCCTTAGAATAAACCAGTGTATCATCTCCAATGAGGACCAAATGTCTGTTTTATTCAGTGCTTCTCATTTGCTGTTACTAATTTTGTATTTTTCTGTGTGCTAGATATCAAATCCACACTGGCCTCCAGCATTCCATCATCCGACCCACTCAGCCAAACTGCCTCCCTCTGGAGAACATCACCCTTCCTCAGAAACTCAAGAATGCTGGGTACTCTACTCACATGGTGGGAAAGTGGCACCTTGGGTTCTATAAGCGAGGCTGTATGCCTACACAGCGTGGCTTTGACACCTTCTTTGGCTCTTTGTTGGGTAGTGGCGACTACTACAGCCATTACAAATGTGACAGCCCAGGAATGTGTGGGTACGATCTTCATGAGGGGGAAGAAGCTGCCTGGGAGCAGGACCATGGCATCTATTCCACCATTATGTATACTCAAAAGGCTGTGAACATCCTTGCGTCTCACAGTCCTAGTCGGCCAATCTTCCTCTACTTGGCCTACCAGGCTGTACACTCACCCTTGCAGGTTCCTGCTCGCTACCTCGAACGCTATAAGTCCATCCCGAACTTGCATCGTCGTAAGTATGCTGCAATGGTCAGCTGCTTGGATGAGGCCGTACGCAATCTGACTCTTGCTCTCAAGCAGTATGGATATTATGACAACATGGTTATGGTGTACTCCTCAGACAATGGAGGCCAACCAATGGCCGGAGGCAGCAACTGGCCACTAAGAGGCAGTAAAGGAACTTACTGGGAGGGAGGAATACGGGCGGTAGGGTTTGTACACAGCCCTTTACTGGTCAAAAAGGGCACCAGAAGCAGGGCTCTGATCCATATTACTGACTGGTACCCAACACTGGTGATGCTTGGTGAAGGTATGCTCGATGAGAACCAGAGCCTTGATGGGTACGATGTTTGGGAAGCCATCAGTGAGGGCCGTCCTTCCCCTCGACAGGACATACTCCACAACATAGACCCCATCTACACCAAAGCCAAGAACGGCTCCTGGAAAGCAGGCTATGGAATCTGGAACACGGCCATCCAGGCAGCGCTCCGTGTAGGAGACTGGAAGCTTCTGACTGGTGTGCCAGGATATAGTGACTGGATTCCACCACAGACTTTCTCCACCCTGCTGTTAGCCAATCGTTGGCACAATGAGCGCGTGAGCTGGGGTCGAGGCAAGACTATATGGCTCTTCAACATTACGGCCGATCCATATGAGCGAGTGGACCTTTCCCGACGATACCCGCATGTGGTGAAGAAGATGCTATTCAGGCTTTTGCGGTACAACAAGACCGCTGTGCCGTGCCGCTACCCTCCCAAAGATTATCGCTCCAATCCTCAGTATAATGGGGGAGTCTGGGGTCCCTGGTATACCGATGATGATGAAGATGAGGATGATAACCTTCTCTCATATGATTTAGAACAGATGAAGAGTTGGAAGAAAGGAAAACGGAGAGGGAAATTCAAAAGAAAGACCTGAGGTCTATAGAATTGTTGCCGCCCATTTTGACGTTCTTGGTACCTTTATGAACTCAGGGATGTAGTCTTTAAATTCCAGAAGTTATTTTGAGTAATGTTTAGATTTACCTCCAATTTCATGATCAAAGGTTATTATTTCGTATTTTAAATATTTTCTATCCCAGTTCAATGTGCAGATAACTATAGAGTGTAAACACTGTGGGGCTTTCAAAGCATTGCTCTTCTTTTGAAAAGTCTGAAATGCCAACTTTTAGCTCAAGCAGATTTGGGAAGAGTGGAAGAAAAGCATTGTTTTTGCAACTCCATTTGGTGCCATTGAAGGCACAAAACAACACACCTTTAATGGAAAGAAATGCATGCTGAGGAAGGAAACCACTTGAACTACTGCAAGTCCTAGAGCTTGAATTTAAAAAAAAAAAAGTTTTCGGGGTTGCATAGGAAAGTTAAATTAAATTGGTGCTATATTCTTGGCAAACATTTCAAATGAGAGAATTTCAAATGAAATTTCAAATCTCAGAAAAAGAAACATGAAAGTGTTACTTCACCCAAAAATGTAAATTCAGTCATTAATTCGTCTCCCTCGTGTCGTTCCACACCCGTAAGACATTCGTTCATCTTCAGAACACAAATGAAGATGTTTTTAAGGATATCTGCGAGATTTCTGTCCTTTTATTGACAGTCTACGCAACTACCATTTTCAAGCACCAAAGCTAGTGAAGACATCATTAAAGTACTCCATGGTTTAACCTCAGTTTTTTTGCGCAAAAGGACACAATTTACTACTTTGTTTTCAAAATATTAATCTCTAAAGCACGTTCACGAGAGCGGCATGACGCATGCGTGTTGTGTTGAAGAGAGAGCGGATGTTTTTCTGTGAACCGGTGTTGGATATTAATGTCTCTGCTACGTTTCTGGGGCTTGAAAGTGGTGGAGGAGACTGTCAATGGAGGGAAAGAAATCTCTCTGATTTATCAAAAACATCTTCGTGTTCTGAAGATGAACGGAGGTCTTACGGGTGTGGAGCGACACGAGGGAGAGGAATTAAAGACTGAATTTTTAGTGAAGGATTTTTTTCTCACTGTTGTGATCTCATTCGTTAAAATGTCATGGTTTCGTTTATTATTTTGCCTGGTCTGGCACCGGTTAAACTTGAATGTAAGATAAGTACATACTCCTTTTCTCAGTCTTCCTTTTTTCTCTTAATTTTGGCTGTCATGACTATGTCAAAATTTTACGTTTGGTCTGACATTTAAAAAACTGGTAATAAATGGTACTTCTTTCCTGGTTTAGTGACATCACAAACCCCAAAAAGTTACATAAGCCCCGCCCCCGAGAACACTCAACAAAGGGGGCGGGGCCATGTCGGGCTGCTTTAGAGAAGAGGAAGAGTTGTTGTCGTCGAGTGTTGTTGACGTCGTCATTTTACGCTTCACAAACGAGGCTCGATTCGAGGAAAAAAGACGAACGTGACGACACATGATCAACTCCACAGCAACGACCTCAATTTATCCACTAACCGCTCAGAAACGTCTTCCTGAGTCTCTCCATCCGTTTGAACACTTTCCTCGTTTTGTCTGCGTGAGATTCTCCAGATTTGTTGTTGTTGTTGAGCTGTTGAAGCTCCGCCCTCTTCTGGAGCAGCAGCTCATTTGCATTTAAAGGGACGCACACAAAAACGCTGGGTTTTTGCTCACACCCGAATAGAGGCGAATTTGACAAGCGATAATAAATGATCTGAGCTGAAACTTCCCTGGCACATAGTATTGATTTTACAACCTCTCTATACCGACTTAACTTTACCAACACACATGTCCACACAACAAGCAACAAGAAGATTTATCATTTGATCACTCACTTGGTTTCCGTGTCTGTGCCAGTGGTTAGTCCTGCTGACACTTTATTGGTCCAAAAACTACTTTCCACATGGAAAAATCTATAATGTCAGTTATAGTGCCGTGTTTCACAGCAGTTTCTCATTCGGTGCGATCGGTCGCCTCTTGAATCTTGTTGTAATACACGTTGTAATACTTTCCTGCTGTTCATCTTTTACGGAGTTTGTTTTGTGACTTTCAGCTGTGTGGTTATGTCAGTCAACAAGCCAGATGCATATGAGCCTCAGCACATTCCAACCAACAGAAAAAACGAACATGGGTTTTATAGTTCAGCGCTGCCCCAGAGGGCAACAAAATGACGCAGCTGGATTACATAATCTGGACCGTTTCCTTGAGAACAATCCTATGATCTCTCGCAGCTCCACCGCAGCTGTCTGCGTGAAACAAAGCTGGAGCAGATCACAGTTCCTCACATTTACTGTACCAGCGGAATGACACCCTGCTGGAGGTCTTGGCAGAACTCTGCATTCCTTCAGGATGAGCTGTTCCATGCTTTTAAATATGCAGTCCGTCACTGGACTTCTGCACCTTGTTAGAGGAAACTCTTTCTGTATTGCATAATTTGGCCAAACGGTAATATTCGTATACATAGTTCTCAGATGTGTGTGTGCTGTTTTAATTATGCATGCCACAATATTTACAGATCCGTTGAACATCGGCATTGGGAACTATTCCACAAACAAAATACTAGTATAAGAGCTTATGGATTGATTTTGATATCTGAATATTTGTGTATTTTGTATTACTCATGTTTCCTGTAATGAGCAGTTTCAGTCAAGCATGACTGGAGCTCCACTGGAAGCCAGCGACGGTTCGGCAGGTTCATATTTTCTTTCGCTCCTGCTTCAGCTGCTCCCTCTCCCGCTCTCATCCTCCTAACGCTCAATTCAACTATCTTTCTTTTCTTCTGTTTGAACATACTTCTGCTCAAATGTCCTGCTTGTGAAAAATGCTTAATTATGGCTGTGCATGTGTGTGTGTGTGTGTGTGTGTGTGTCCGTTTTTGTGATTTATGAGGACACAAATGTGTATGTTGATTTATGAGGACACAAATGTGTATGTAATACACATGTCGTGTATTACACTGGTATTACAAATTAAACATGTTTTATGAGGACATTCCATGCGTCCTCATATTTCAAATAGCTTTAAAAACATACTAAACCATGTTTTATTAAAATGTAAAAATGCAGAACATTTTGTGTGATGTGTAGGTTTAGGGGTAGGGGAGGTGGGGGGACAGAATGTACAGTATAAAAACCATTACACCTATGGAATGACCCCATAAAACATGAAAACACAACATGTGTGTGTGTGTGTGTGGCTCAAGGTACCTATAATTAACTTTCCCAAAATAACCCTTAATAAAAATTCACAATAAAAAAGTGAGTAAAAAAAAAAGTGACAAATAGTCCTAATTTGAAAGTCAGGAGAAGTGATGGATCTTTTGGTCTCTGCACTGATTTTAAGAGATCGAATTCTGCACCGGATTTGCAGGATTAGTATTTTAAGAGGATAATTGATCATCCAGTTACCTCAAGGTGACAGTGCGCTGGGACGAACAGTTCTGTACCATGCCTCATTTTAGGTTAGAGTTAGAAGTCCATCCTCACACGTGCACTAATGTCCTGATGTACTGTAACAATAAATGATAACCGAACTCTTCTCAGACGCGCGCGCACGCGTGTTTGTGCCGCCAGAGGGAGCTGTCGCACCGCATTCAACAGCCGCCGCTCCAGCAGGAAGCGAGAAATGAGAGATTAAGCAGAGCTGGGAAACTCGATTCATTTCACAGAATCGGCTCGTTAGAATGATCCGTTCAAAGGAATCGAGTCATCGTTCCATTTGAATTATCGCGTTTAAAAATCATTAAACTTTTAAAGTAATTCATTTCAAGCCTAGTGCCGTTTCTGACTTTATATTTTTAATGAGCTACAGTGATTGTGTGAAATAGCTCACAGCTTTAAAAATGATCCCACTACTTAATAAAGACTCCATATAGGCTAAATGTGTTTTTGAATCAACTTTTTTATGGTAACAATATAAATTCTAATAATATATTTTGGATAAAAGTAGAAAAGAATGCAAAATGGTGGTCTCGGTGACAATCAAATGTAGTTTTTATTCTACAATTTTCAATAAAAATGCTAATTATTTCCCTCGCGGCACTTACTAAATATCAAAAAACTGATATTAATTTCCACTTCATGTATCTTTAAAGATCCATCCTGAAACGAATGAATCGGTTCTATCGAATCAGCAAAAAGAACCGGTTCAAAAGAACGACACGTTCGCGAATCGCTGATCAGAAGAGGTGCGGCGCTTCAACTTCAAATAGGTGTCAAAGCCGCGTCAGTCACCGCCTCACACCTGAGAGAGGATTCGACCGACACTCCTGGACGCTTTCATTTCTTCCCACAGTTGACCACATTTACTTCTGCTCTGAACTGAGGATATACAGGAAGAGGCACCCGCAGATTTCACTTTTGCGCTCAGATTGTTCTTCTCGAGTCTCTCAGCATGGCTTCAACAACCTGCACCAGGTTCACCGACGAGTACCAGCTGTATGAAGAACTGGGAAAGTAAGTATTGGACATGAGGTGTGAGTTCTGACCCGATTCTGCATTTTCATGACGAAGAGTTTGACAGGGACAGTGAAGAATTCTCTGTTTGTTTCCAGCAGCAGAGTTTAGTTGATGCTCAAGACCAGGCTCTTGTTTCCTTTACAAAAGGCAGTGAGGAACTCACAATCCCGCAAAGAATCCACTCGTATCATTAACACAATCTCTTTGACTTCCAGAGGAGCGTTTTCTGTGGTCAGAAGATGTATGAAAATCTCCACCGGTCAGGAATATGCTGCCAAAATCATCAACACCAAAAAGCTGTCTGCCAGAGGTGAGCTCAACTGCTTCTTCTCACACCTCGTTTCTCCTCAGGGTTGGATTGAGGGCTCATGAACGGCATGTTTCTCATGAAGTAGATTGTTTTACATCAAAAACCGTAAACAATGTGTATGGAATAAGACGACAATTTAGAAGGAAAAGCACACTCAGGACTTTCCCCCTCCATCCTGTTTAAATGGGCGGGGCTCTTAAGGCTTAAATGTAAACGCCCACTTGCATATGCAATAAAAATTACATGTGGAAAATTACTACATCTTTGCTATTACAGCTTCTGATTTTAAAGGGTTCGTTCACCCAAAAATGATTTTCAGTTGTTAATTCGTCTCCCTCGTGTCGTTCTTCACCCGTAAGACCTTCGTTCATCTTCAGAACACAAACGAAGATGCTTTTGATGAAATTCAGTGAGTCTCTATTGACACTTTCAGACACTAAAACATATTTAAAACGGGTCATGTGACCACAGCGGTTCAACATTAATATTATAAAGCGACGAGAACACTTTTGTGCGCCAAAATAACGACTTTTCAACAATATCTAGTGATTCAAAACAATTCGAATCAGTTGTTCGGAGCGCGAATCAAACTGCCAAAGTCACGTGAACCATTGAAATTTCGAATCACTTATGACGTAACGACGCCTCGTTTACTGAAATCACGTGACTTTGGCAAACCGCTGATTCGAAACAAAAGATTCGTAAAGTGATGTCGTTGCTGTGGAGTTGAGCATGTGTCGTCACGTTCGTCTTTTTTCCTCGAATCGACCCTCGTTTGTGAAGCGTAAAATGACGGCATCAACAACACTCGACGACAACATCTCTTCCTCTTCTCTAAAGCAGCACGACATGGCCCCGCCCCCTTTGGTACGTATTCTCGGGGGCGGGGTTTATGTAAATTCGGGGTTTGTGATGTCACTAAACCAGGAAGAAGCTCGTTGTAGTCTCTACCAGCCGTTTAAAAAGTGATTTCTGTAAAAGAAAATCTCTCTTTGCATTGAACTTTGAGCGTCGTAACTTTGCAGATGTTGTCTCTGCTCAAGTTAAAAAAGTCAAATCATAAAATCACTTGCAGTAGAATTGAAAGCAGTCTTCAGGATCATCATCATCATGTCATGGGTCAGTCTGCCAGGAGCACGACGGTCCAGGGTTGTTGGTCAGGCTGACCACTTTCCAGACCAGCACCGAAATGAGCGTCTTCTTGCGCTTTAAAATGGTCGAGGCTTGAACACTGGTGAGGATGCAGTGCTGACCGCTGTCATTCACGTTTGTACATAAAATGCTACCGGCCAAATGGAGAGTGACACCATTTCATATATATTACACACAACTACATGTAGTGTGTGTGTGTGTGTCTAGCACTGTTTTATTATGTGTCAGAGAGTTTCTTCGTCCACTGAAGGTGACCTCCGAATAGGGATTCCCTCGTCTTCGGTCTCTGAATATGAGAGGCTCTCGAGTTGGAAAGCTCTCAGGGATTTCTTGGCATGTTGATTCTGAATCAATGGATCCTCCTTTCTGGTTCTGTCACTGCACAGGTAGAAGCCCATAAAGACTCCTGCAGTATTTAGAGTTTAAAGAAACGGCAGTGAGCTGCTTTTATTTCTTTAATCCCGCTTAGGCTTTGACAGTCTGAACGCATGAGTCACTGCCGAGGCGACGGAGAGGGAAGAATCTCAACGGAGACAGTCAGAGTTTGAATCCACACTGGTGTTTGTCTATTAAGAAACAGAAGAAAAGACTCAAATGAAAAGCATTGGTCAGTCAGCAGTGAGTGTGATGTTTGCTGAAGACATTCCAGGTGTATAATTCAGGTATTTTAGCTGTTGGATCCGTTATTTGTGCTGGACAGTCATGGTCATTTCTAGTGTACTTCGTGACCGGTCCGAATACCGTCCAGAACGTGTGTCGGCGAGAGGTGCTCTGAGGCCGTTGACCTGATCATTGGCAAAGTACAGAGTCCTGACGAGATTGCGGATTCATTTCACGGGATCTTTAACAGGTCAAGTCGGGAAAGCGGTGGAGATTAGAGAGAGAACCGAAGACGGCAAGGTTCAAAATCAGAGGTGGCCGTCCGTACGATTGCAAAGCTTTGTTAAAAGAATAATCACATTAAAAGAGAGCCTAATACAATAAAAATGACTGGCCATGGCTTTTCATAAGGAAAACAATTCAAATCTCAAATCAATCCAAAACCGCAGCCAATCAGAAGAGCGTGTGGGCGGAGTCTCCCTGCAAGAGCACATTTTAAAATTCATAAATAATACAAACTAAATGACTGAGTGTCTTTGTCATAGAATACATCAGAGGTGAATTATCCATCGGCTGATTAAAATCGATAAATCCACATCGGCGTCGGTAAAACAGTCCGTTTACATCAACTATTTAATGACATTATTTATGTTTCTACTCCAACTCCTTCTCGAAATAAACAGTGGCTGTCATAAAGCTTTTTTCACAAGAAACGCAAGAAAGAAGACATCACTAACGGGTTAATATGAATATGATTGTCCACATTCACTCAGGCCAACAAGTTATGTGATACCATGTGAGAAGTCAAGTTTTATACGTCCGTGTCCAACAATAAGTCAGGCTCAAACTACACGTAATGCATCGCATTGAAAAGAACATTGTAAAGGCTCTGAGTGTGAACGAGCACATCTGAAACCCTTTCAGAGGCTTGTGGAGGTCGAGGAGCTGGAAGGGTTAATGCACGTGAAATGTGGTCCACTCATAGGCCAGAAGAGATGACCGGTCATGGGTCACCTTTATGATGTTCAGGTGTGCTCGAACACAATGAAAACGGGGCAATCCCAAGTATGGATGTTCAAGACTCTTTTGAGGCACTTGGAGGATATTGCATAAATTTGGTGCTCTTTAGGTTCGTTTTCAAAAACTATACCAGGCAATCCAGCAGCAAGAATATATAAATGAACGGTCAGTTTGGAGAGGCGAACAGATTGGTGACATGATGACCGATGGACAGCACAGGTGGTCTCTAATATTAATATTATCTGAATATTCAAATGAATACATGCATTAATAAACTCTTAACAGCTGCGGGCAAAAACGGGAAGTGTGTCGCACACACACTGAAGAAGATGGTGAAAGGAACGCTCTAAAAAAATGTTGGGTTAAATATGGTGAAACCCAGCGATTGGGTTGTTTTGACCCAGTGGATTAAACTGCTGTATTGTTTCAAAATGATTAAATATCTGGCTTAAAATGAACCCAAAATGAACATTTATTAAATGTGCACCTTTTGATTATTATTGTTGTCTGATTTTGGGTTCCTTTTAAGCCAGATATAGAGTCATATACAGTCAAACTACCCAGAAGGTTGGGTCAATCACTCAACCCAGTCGCTGGGTTTGTCCAGATTTACAGTGAGTGACGCTCGGCTCCATCCAAGAACCAGTTTTTTTATGCTGTTTTTGGGTCCATTAAAGCGGAATGGACTGTCCCTCAGTTGAATTAAAGCTCTGAATGCATAGAAGCGCTTCGGGAAGAGCCTCATTCTACACTACACCAACTTTCACAGCACATGTAGCAGATTTGATAAATGTTCTTCACACAAACACGTTTCACTGTATTTATACAGATCTCAAGATATGACGCTCTCGTCCACACACTGACGCAACAGCGATGAGCTCACCGAGAGAAACCAGCGCTTATAGAGCGCGAACGGAGCAATGTTCCCCAGTGAATTCACCGCGGACACGCCGCAGTCACATCAAACGAACGGCGCACAAATGTTTGCATCGGTTCGCTTTCACAAAAGGCCTTCCAGCTGCACAGCCGGTCTAAAAATAGACCATTTACAGGCAAACCGTGAGAGAGATTTCAGTCAGATATACTCCACACTGTTTGACGTAAAATCACCACAATGCTGCTTTTCCGGCCATTTTCTGAAGCCTTTTCTTCATCCCACACATTTTCAGTGTCAAGCATTGCTGAACTTCTTTTCGTGCCGGTCTGTTTATATCCGAGATGTTGACTTCCTCAGGAGTTCAGAGGAAATCTCAGCGTTATGTAACCCAAGACTCTCCGTTCACAAACCTGTAGATTTCATTGAGCTTGAATTGACACTTTCACACAGGAATTATTAGCGTGGAGAGAAAGCTCGTGAAAACTCTGCTAAATCATCTGATCGTGTGATGCTTGTTATACTCTGTGTTGTTGGCAGTGAGGGACAGTTTTTGTGCTGCTTTTTAATAGTTTTTCGATGTCTTCGACCGCTGCGCCTCGTCTCGGAGCTTTTCCAGCGAAATTTGAACAGATAGCGAAGTTTTTAATTCTTGACCTCTGACTTTAGCAGTGATTTGGTGCCGGTGCGTGAATGGTTTGTTAACAATAAAAAGACAAAAGCCATTGCTTGTATGAAGAGAAGTGCGAATCAGAATCGATCTTGATTTAAAGTGGCAGACGACGAAACCGCGACGCACTTATAAACAGAAGAATATCATCCATTAGTGCGGACGCTAATATAGTAATCTGTATAGTTATCGTTCTTGGGGTGAAATATTCGTGGAGAAAAAAAAAAACTGCTTGACGATCATTATTATCTAGTCATGAGAGACTACTAACAATTATTATGAACTGGAGCTGCACGATTCTGTATAAACAAAAAAAAAAAAAAACATGTTTTGATTTACTGGGTTCTGACAAAATGTTACTTTTTTTTTTTTTTTTTTTCATTTTAATGAATAATAATAAAAAAAGTCAGGTTGAGCGAATAATTCAAGGGCTCATTCATAAAGACTTTCATTACTGGACGAGTCGGTGTTTTTGAACAAATCTCTTAAAAGAGTGATTCAGTGATCACTTGTCGCCACCTACTGGTATAACGTTATAATCGACAATCTTTATAAGTTACTTTCAAAACTCAACATGGACATCAGTGTTTACATCTGAAGAAGTTTATATCTGCAAACGTTTATCCCAGTCCTTCTGTGATCATCTGAACGATTGTCAGACAGAAATAATGTTACTGTATGTTTAAAATGAAGGCGTTTCATATCTATACATGACAGCGGCTCTCTCTGGATCAGAACACGGATCTGATTCGCCGTGATCGTACTTGTCAAAGGTTATAAAAACATCGAGCCGAATTAACATGGCGTGGGTGTTTGAATCGAGATCGGCATCTTTTGACAATTAATCTTGCAGCTCTATAACAATCAGTTCAAATACATTTGAATAAATCACTCTTAGAAATATCAACAAAAGAGCATTACAACTTTACGCAATTATTTGTATGTATGAGAAATGAAGAAGAATATTTAAATGATCTAATAACAATCGCTACAGTCCGTGAACAAATGGCACCTGTGGTTTGGCCTGAATCGGTTTGAATGCCGTTTTGGCTTCTGCAGAAATTTTATTAAATAAGAAGAACGAGTTAGACAACCGTTATAGTCAAATAATATTCATTCTCAATCAAAGGGACACAGCTCAAATGGTGTAAGCACGCTCTGTTTCTTTGTCAGCCAGATTTGTTTTGTCTTTCCTGGAAAAGAATAAGAAAAATAGAGAGTGTGATCAGATTTATACTGGAAGGGGAAGTATGATGGGTTTCATGTTCTGTAAGATCAGAACGGTGCTGAGATGTCAACAATGCTCACCGGGAAGATCAGGTGTCCGATCCACCACCAATCATTCCAACACAATCTGGTTTAGAAAAATTGTTATTTCAGTATTTTTGTTTAAAAACTGTTTCGGTATAGACTTAATATATCGTAGAGTGAGAGAAAACAGACACTTTGATGAAAATAAAACCTTGTTTGCTGCTGCTGCAAAGCAAGTATGTCTTTTTTCTGTTAATAAATACACCGATACGCTGCTGCCGCTGCGTCAACAGACGTACACTAATCCCGGAGCAGATCTAGGCAGGTGGAGCTGGGGAGGTGGAGGGGTTCAGAGGAACTCTAGCCTACAGCAGACATGTTTTAGTGTCATGTTTGTGATTTTTATTTTTTGTTATGTAGACTGTTTAAAAAAACTATTCAGATACGAGTGCATATATATATATATATATATATATATATATAGATAGATAGGATATTTATTTGATTTTTTATTGTACCTATTAACTTTATTAAATTGCACTACAAAATGAAAATGAGTCTAAAAACATTTTATCTTGCAATGTTAACTCATGAAATGAAAGAACATCAAATCAAGATGTGATTAAAAAAAAATGAGGATGAATGATGTTTTTGAGGGATTGTATTTCAGCCGTTATTGCAGTCAGTGACGAACAATAGGCACGGCCAGCATTTTGTTTCTGGTTTGTTTTCTTTATTTGAATAATTTTCATACATTTCTAAAATAGGCTGTAGGATTTGGCTAACTTCTACTGAAAATATCACACAACCGACATCTTAGCTAATTTTCCTTTAACAAATTGCATATTATCGATCAGTTTATGTTGAAGCTGTTTCTTCCAATGTTGTCTGTTAAATGACTGTTGTATTTAACATCAGAGCACTTGGAGGATTTTATCGATATACAATAATATTGTCACATCTCCAGCTATAGTCTGGAATGCAGCGAAACATGGATCAGCAGAGTGAAACAAAAAGTGAAATGTCAGTGCTGTTATGCTAAATATAAGCACTCCACTTAGAGGGTTATACATATTGCATAACCACAACTCTTGGCTACGGGTATAAGCGAACAAAGCGTTATATTACTTATGCAAAAGCAGCTTTACAGCACCACCATCTCATCTGCGCTACAAACAATCTACTCTGTAACCATGTTTCCGTCCAAAGTTGCGAATTTAATTGGAATATCCCAATCGTAATATCTGCAAATAAAGTTTCCATTCAGTGAGTCAAAAAGAACCCAATCCTGTTTGAAGACAGACTTTGGCGACCCAAAACAAGGGATTTATTCGGTAAATGTTTTTCCATCGTAGTTTATGTATTTTCTTATCGGATGAAAAAGTTATCTGACTCGATTCAGTGCATATGTTTATTTTAATGCACATTTTTAGAATTTATGCACATTTCCATGCAGAATTTTTTTTAAACTAAAAATATCGGTGGATGGAAACATGGCTTATGTCATCAGTGCTCCTTTTACCCACCATAGAATTCTGTCCGAACACAGCTCTCCGTACACCTTTCACGCCCGCCATGTGTGATGTGATGGACAGCTAGTACACGACGTGTTGTGCTGAGCTCCAGACGCACAGATGAAGAAGGCAATGGTTCCTCTGGTAATTACTCCTGTCTGAACGTCTGCCTGTGTTAAGAGAGATAGGAGAGCTCGTGAGGACAAGATAATGAGGTGCGCCGTTTAAACGCCACAATAATGAGGCCGATTTATAAGCTGTTCTTGTGCCGTCATATTTTTCTGGCAGAAGAACATACTTCTAACTATAACCGGGTCCGTGTTGCGTTAGACAGCTTCGGGTTTTGTTATTATCAGTTTTCAGGGATGCATTTTAATTGGTCTAGAGGCCTATCGCCAGTAATGACATCTCACGCTAATGAACGCGTTATGAGCGGTGCGATCAACGGAGGGGTTTTTAAGTTACACTTTTAAATTAACGCCTTCAAGCTGTAGACGAAAAGTTTCTATTAAATGAATAAATGCTAATGATGGTTATTGTAAATAACTGCACTTAAAGCACAGAACATTACACTGTCTGGCCTGGAAAAATCTCACGGATTGACTTATGAAGATGTCTACAGAAAGCTGTAATGTAATATAGTGTTTGAGCTCCTCCACCTCCCCAGCTCCACCTGCCTGGATCTGCTACAGGATTCACGATTGTCTGTTTATACAGCAGCAGCAGATCTTACACGACCTTACATACTTTTGTATTAAAGGTAATAGGATGGCGTGATATATACATTATGATATACATAATTATCAATGTTCATAAAATATAATTAAAATAATAAATCAATAATAAAATACACTTGTATTAAGCACTTAAAGCACAGAACATTACACCGTCTGGCCTGGAAAACTCTTACGGATTGATTTATGAAGAGGTCTAGAGAAAGCTGTAATGTAATATAGTGTTTGACTAATATACTCCTCCACCTCCCCAGCTCCACCTGCCTGGATCTGCTACAGGATTCACGATTGTCTGTTTATACAGCAGCAGCAGATCTTACACGACCTTAAATTCTTTTGCGTTAAAGGCACTTAAAGCACAGAACATTACACTGCGTGGCCTGGAAAACTCCTACAGATTGATTTATGAAGAGGTCTAGAGAAAGCTATAATGGTGTGGCTTCATAATTTCATAATTGCTGTAGAAAGAAATGAACAGCAGCTCCATTTGACATGCTTCATTAATACCAGCATTCAGCTCCTATTGTGTGGATTTCTTACTTCACTTAAAGTGCCTTTAATAATGCTGACTTCATGATGCAGCCCATTATATAATGTAGTACATGGTAATTTGCCTGTGAACACACACACACACACACACACACACACCAATACATCCCATAGACATGAAAAACGTGATTTTTTTTTTTGGGGTTTGACCGTCACTAAAAGCAATAGTTGCCATTTGAGTAACAGAACAAGCCCAAGCTCCTCGGGTTTTGATTCTCTCCAGCGTTCTCTTTTCAACAAAAACCCGCCCGTTTCTGAGCTGGAACCAACATGCCCTCTAGCAGCCAGTGGAGAATGACAAGAATTCTTTCTTGCCGTTCATTTACAAGTCAGCACATGCAAAAAAACACAGTCAAAAAATACTTATGGAGTCAATATGAAAGAGGGACGGGTCCAGTGAATCCAAATCAACATATTTCCTTATGGTTGCTATGGAGACTGCACCACATTCCTTTGGGGGTTTAGATGACGCAATGCCAGATTCTACACCATGAAACACACACACTGTAATACAGAGCTCTCATTCAGAAAGCCTTTGCCTGAACAGTGGATTCAGTGCCTTAAATGTCACACGCGTCAGCTTGTACTGTTGCTTCAAACGGCTTCAGTCATGTCTACAGTATGTATTGTAAAGGATGTCTATTTCTTTAAAGAGAAATGTTGCTTTGGAAATATGATATTAAATATCATGGTTAAATATTAATATGACAAAGTTTAAAGTTAAAAATACCGCACAAGGGTAGAATTTTTGAGAATTATAAAGTACTTTTTTGTGGTATTAGTTGATCTTTCTCATTCAATCCTGTTTGATAAAAAATGGTATATTTTTGCAAAAAAAAAAAATAAATGTGAAAGATGGTTTAAAAATATCAAAATGAATCTGACGTACTCATGTACAGGTCTCACTGAGGAATGGCTAAAATGATCTCTCTTTCCATCCAAAATACTCCATTTTAAAAGTTACCCATCAACCGGTTGTTTAATGCAAAATATCGTTTTCTAACCAGCAAATAGATTTTGTAGAAATGTAACATTTTTACATGCATATAGAAGCAAATCTGAGACGCCGAATTTCTCTCAAATACTAATCGAAATGATCAAATATCGGAATGATTCTCTCCCTCGGTTCAGTCATGAAACTCTAGGACTGATGGACCTTTACATGAACTCACATCATCACGCATGCTGCATGCTGATTGGCCTCTGCTGATCCTGCAGCCAATGAGATTGCTTGCTCAACATTTGAACAGTCTGGTTCAGTGTTTGAGCTCCTCTGACCCCTCCACCTCCCCAGCTCCACCTGCTGAACGAGTCATGACTGTCTGTTTGTGCAGCAGCAGCAGATCTTGCACTTTTGTGCTAAAGGCAATTGGATAGCCTGACATACACTCTATACTTAATCATCGATGTTTGATAAAAATGTAACTAAAATAATATGCTCTATTTGAACAGATTGTTTTAAGCAGAAGCCTTACTAGACTTATTGTATTTTCTGCAGCTTTCTCGTGTTTCCTGTGAATGTAATCCAACTATTCAAATGAGCATTTGCAGTGGAAAACAATACAGGGTCTGAGTCCTCGGCTCATTTGAGTAGGGCTGAAGTTATCAGATGCGCATTTGCATATCCAGACACGGGGGAGGATGCCGAAAATAGAAGAGTAAAAAAAGAATCATAGATGCATAAACAGACAGCGGGAATTTGACTGACGGGTTGACCTCGCCCGAGGAACGTCCAGAGGCAAAGAGAGAGGGAAGGTGGCCGAAAGACAGACGGAGAAGCAGAACTAATAGGGAACAGAAATAAGGATCGAATGGACTGAGCTCATAATGAAACCTACAGCCTCAAATTTGCATATCGATATCTCCATAAACATTGTTGCTATTCATTATCGTTGCATGGTGATAGGAAAGAAAAACGGCATGTGATTCAATTCTACTTGATCTAAGGACTTCAGGAGAAGGAACTGAGATGTAGATTTCTATTGTTTTAAACGAGTCAGTGCTTTTCTCTTACGCTTTAGCAAACTGAACTTTCCAGATCCTTCTTTTGTCTTGGGGCCCATTAAAATGAAGCTACCGCCCGCCTTACACCAGTGTTTCCTGTACACATCCGTCCAAAGGTGTCCTAATGAGGCTGAACAAGATTCCCAGCATCACCAAAGCCACATTTTAAGTCACGAAGAGCGAGATGGATAACTGAAAGTCTGTTTTTCTTCATTTTTAATTCCTCTTAATAAGGGAGAATATGTTTGTATGATCATAGAAATATGAATGCATTTCGTCTACAAAGATGAACAGAAATGTAGGCATTCAATGAACATAAAATGTGGCTTTTAGAATTCACCTAGAAATCACATTTCACTTTTTTGAATTTAAACCACATCCTTTTTCTGATTCTTTGTTGCAAAAGAACTCATTTGATTTGATGGTGTGATGGACCGGTTCACGTATCATTACGGTTCATGCCATTGAAATGAGCCGGTTTTGTTTCTCGGCTCTTGATAGACTTCAGAGGATTTGCGGTTCAGCACATGTGCCGCTCTTACGACGCTTGAAAGCTTCCGTTCCCGCTCCCGTCGCATTGATTTTTTACATTATTCATCATGTGATTGTTAATGTAACAAACAGGAAAGATTCATTTGGGTAACAGTTTATTTTACAGTAGTTACTGTAGTAAATTATGCATAATTACATGCAATTAATCCTAAACCAAACTCTCATCCTAACCCGATAGTAACTACATCTAGTTAATTAATATTACTCAGTACTTTAGTGGATAATTACACTGTAATACTGACACATTAAAATAAAGTGTAGCCCTCATTTGTACATAAAACAGCAAGCACTTTAAATCTTTTTCATGCAAAATTATGATTACTGGGGCAGATTATGGATTAATTAAGACTTATTTTCACGCAGCTCCTTGCACAACACTATATTATCATCTCAAAATGATTAGTAAACAAACACATTTTGACATAACCAGCTCTATATCTCGGTCTTCTCTGATACAGCAGAGTCTCAAACTCCAGTCACGATAAAAGAGCTGGAAGACTTGAGGAAGCAGCTAAAATGGTTTCGTGTAGGCCGTCCGCTACTTTCAAACACGATTAAGCTTTAACCTTGTAGCGACACTCAATCCAGAACTGCCGCGTTTGTACCGGAGTTGGGGAAAGTTACTTTGATGAGTATAAAGCATCACTATATTGTGTTACTCCCTTAAAAAGTAACTGATTGCGTCAGTTACTTTTTAAGAAAAGTAACGTTACTCTACTTTTGTGTTACTTTTTCACCTAGGTTGGCCTTGTTTTTATCACAAAAAAGCTCTGTTTATGGCAAATATCAATTCAAAATTGAAATAATTAGCCTCAGGCTGAAGGAAATACCTGGACAGTAGGGGGCGCCGCTCAAATAAACCGTCCAGCTCTGCCGTTCGGGAGAGGAATCAACGTTTTGCTTATTTAACGGAATCGTCGAGGGACAGCAGCAGGTATATTGGTCAAAAAAGTGAGATTAAAAATGCATTATTTAACATATTTAATTATTGAAGGTTTGCGCAGTATTCGGATTTTGCATTTCACTTTTATTCATTTTGAGGAACACTGAATCTTTTTTTTTTTTTTGTGCAAGTGCGATTAGTAAATACTTACATTTATTCCAGATCTACAATAACCATCACGTTACAACAAACTCCTACGAGTAATAGTTCACTATGAATCTGAACGTTTGCCAACTTCTCACAATCATTCAACTGGTCGAGGTTGAACAGCAGAACAAACGGATTTTCTCCGCAGAGACATTATGAAAAAGAAGAACAACAGTGAAATTCACAATAATAAACCCCAAAGCAAAATAATAGAATAATGGGATTACAATAATCTGATTGTACAAATGACCCAAAAAAAAAAATCCCAATACAAACATGAGCAGTGACACCGTGAGTGTGAGACGTTCTCGTCATGAAGGTGGTTGTATTTAAATGCCACAGTCCAAAGCTGAAAGAAGAAAGCTAATGTAAAACGTCCTTCAATATCGTTAAAAGTCAAAACGTACAACAGTCCTGATCCCTGCGATGAATGTCCAGTTTAGATGACCCAAGGTGAAGAGATGCAATGAATTCTTTACATTTCCAACATGCACCATCCAGAAGTAAAAGTTCCTTCCACAACAACATCTGCACAAACATTAGAATCAACCTCTAAAAAAAGGTGAACAGCCACACTGTGAATGTGCAGAAAAAACACAGAGCTTACTTTGATTGAGCGTTAAACAATGTTTCCCAATCAGGATCTCTCTGAGGAAGAGAAGCCATGCTTTAACCTCTTCTTCTGCTTCCTACCCGTCTTTAAACTTAGCACAACGGAATCATAGTGGCCCCTAATGGTGCGTTCTAGAATAACATCATAAGTATCATTTAAATGTTACAATGTTTCCTTCCTGCGTTTAGGATTTATTTCGACATTGGGACAAGAGAGCCGTCAGTCAATGAATGGGGAAACACTTGCATTACTTATTTGAAAAAGAGGTATTAGAGAACTTGAAGGTATTTTGTTGTAAATTTTAAAAGTAATGCGCTACTTTACTAGTTACTTGGAAAAGTAATCTGATTATGTAACTCAAGTTACTTGTGATGCTTTATCCCAACACTGCGACCATCGGAATAAAACATTCCCAGATTCCCGTTCATCTGTTTCGGTTGAAACTAAATACGCTTTTCGCAGCATCCTCTGGACATTTCATTTCATTACTTTTAAAAAATGTGTTTCACTACAGATTACAAAATACTTGCTTTAAAAAGTCGTTTGTTACGCATTTCGTTACGTTACTCAAGTTTAGTGACTTCATCTAAATACTTTAGAATACTCTGGAATACTAATAAGATGTAACACACAAAAAAGTTTTTATCCCATAATTTTTTTTTCTCAGAATTGTTGCAGTTCTGAGTTATAAAGTGTCGGAATTGTGACATATAAACTTGCAATTGCAATAAAATTCAGAATTGCAAGTTCTTATCACGCTGCGCGGAAAAAAAGTCATAATTACCTTTTTTTAAAATTTTTTTAACCTTTTTAACTGTATCGCAAAACTTGAAAACAGCCGTGGATCATCCAGGTAACGACTTGTCTGTCGAGATTCAAGGGAATGTCATTTTTTGATTGGGATTTTTTTTTTTATAAATAAATTCAGTCATCTGTTATGTGAAATATCTTATTCTGAGTCAGAGAATAATAATCACTCTGGTAATCTAAAATATCGTTTCAGATGGAACTGGAATCTGATTACCACAGTGACTCACATTTTATATTTTAAATGTGTATCTAAGATACTTGTATTTCGTTACTCCCCAACCCTGGCCTTAAAATACATTTTTAATTGTAGTCTTTTAAAAATGCATCTGAAATAATAAATTAACTGCAATGTAGTCTTGTCAAAAATATCTTTTTTTTTTCTATGCATATCGATAGTGAAATATCCGAAACCCTTCCAATCCTGATTTCCACAGAATAGATTCACGACAGCTGCTCTTTCTCTCCGACGGCGACACAAACCGCCTCTTCTGGATGAATAATGTTGGAGTTACAGGGTTTGAATTTCGCCGTGGCATTGAGCGTATTGCGCTTAATTTTACTCATTACCGCAGATTTAGTTTGGCACTCTCAGTATTGAGTCACTGCATTTTGCGCTTAAACAGTCAAATACACACACGATAGCGTCAAAAGGCCGGTCTCGGCCAGTATTCACGTAAACACAGTCAGTTTGAACCCGTGTGTAACAGTATAATGGATCCATGTGTCAGGTCTTAAAGTGACAGCTGCCAAATTATGAGATAATATTAAAAAGATCTATATGGCAGTTTTTCCCCATTATATCAATGTCAAAGTTGTGGCCAGTGAAAATGCTGAGTGGCTTGTAAGTTTGGAAAACCATGAGCCACAGAGTCCGCGGAGCAAAAACGTGAAAATGAGAACTGGGGTCTGACTTTATGGTCACATGACTTCACTCTGCTGCATGTCTAATTCAGACAGAAAGAGGTCAGTATGACAGTGTGGCACACGACTCCACCTAAATCTCCATTTATTTCAGTTTTTCTCATTTCATTCCAGCGCTTCATTTCAAGTTTCTCTTTTGCTTTAATTTGCTTCTTATGCAAACTTTGTACCTGCCAAGCTGCTCCTGAACACCAGAGCTCTGTTTACTTCTGCTAGAATGAATGGATCTTGCGTTTGTGAGAGAGGACAGTAGCAGCGGACATCTGTGGAGGAGCACCACATCAAGATCAGAAACACACACACACACACACACTCTCACACACACACACACTCTCGCACACACACACACACGCACACACACGCGCACACACACACTCACACACACACACACACACTCACACACACACACGCACACACGCGCGCACACACACACACGCACACACGCGCGCACACACACACTCGCACACATTTGGCTGTATTACATCCATCAATGGACAGTTGACTTGCTTTGACAACTTTGAAAATAGCTGCCCCATTTCTGGCATCCTCTCAGATTCTGTCAGATGGGAGATGACTGAACTGGGTCAGTGCAACACTTAAAATATGCAAAAACTAGATTTGAATGAAAAGCTCTCCATCTGGGACATTAAATGAAGAACGTGGAATTTGGCCAGACTTTTTTAATAATGAGGATGGGATAAAATTGATAATCCAGGTCCAGGATGAGGCTATTATACGGCCTGTTATTTGACATGAACCTGAAGCCACACAGGGAAGGACTTTTATTTGCGAGGAATCGCTTTAATCCCGTTACGTCACGGGCGGCGCGTCTTCCTTTCAGAAGCCCTTGTGAGAGCTGGTCTCTGATCAGACGGACTCCAGACAGACTGTGACTCACTGCTGACTCGAGCCGGACAGATTATGACGGAAAACACATCTGATTGGAGCTCTGGGATTAAGACTTTAGAGACAAACAATCTTATTGGCTCAACTGCATCTGGAGTGATTGCTGAATGTTCACACACACACACACACGTTGTAAGGCGTAATGGTTTTTCTACTGTACAAACTGTACATTCTGCCCCCCCCACCCCTAAACCTACCCATCACACAAAATGTTCTGCTATTTTACATTTTCAAAAAAGATCATTCTGTGTGATTTATAAGCTTGTTTCCTCATGGATCAAGATTTATTAGTATTACTGTACCTGTGGGGACATTTGGTCCCCATAATGTAGGGAATACTCTCACACACACACACAGGATTTCTCACTGAAATCACAGGAAGGATCTTTGTCCCCGAGCAGCTCATTGCTAGACTTCCATTCACACGACTCATCTGATCCCGTCTCTCCCGATGGGAAAAGTCCGCTCTCCTACTAAACGGTTTTACTCATATTCATTACTGACATACTGATTTATACGAAGCTGTAAAGATAAAAGCTGAGAGTTTTCGTAAAGCTCTGTTAGTTTTTTTGCTGTCGAATGAGTTTATTTAGAGACGTGAATGAAGTTTGAGGTGAGATGATCTGTTTGGCTAAGATTGACGTGGGTTCTTTTATTGCGTTTAATGATGTATTTTCCCGTATTCTCCATTGTTGCTGCTTCTCAGTTCCTGAAGCCCCGCCTTCTGAGAAGCTTGATGTGCTGCGATTGGTCAGCGGGGTTCCGAAAGCGTGACACGCTCCAGAAAGTGGAGCTTGTAGTTTTGCAGTGACGCGTTTGCTTGTTTGTTCTGTACTTGAGCTCAGAGACAACATTTACGATCCTTAATGAACTCATTTAAACACTGAATCCATTAGAGTTCAGACCCAGAACGTTCCGATGGCTGTTAAAAAACACTTTACTGTAGCATCTGTTATGATGCACCATGAACTCGTTGCTTATTTTCAGGAAATTGGTCGTGCTTATAAAGCACATATTAATGCCTTATTCTGCATGACTAGCTCATTAATAAACAGTAATTATGAGTTTATTGAGGCAAACGTGGAAGTGAATAGTGAGAATTTAAAGAACACTTTAATCTAAAGTGTGACCAAACGTTTGAAGTGATTCAGCAGAAACTGAAACGCTGGTTAACAAACAATCGTCTGTCTCTGTGTGTGTGTGCGCTTGTGTTTTCTAGATCACCAGAAGTTGGAACGAGAGGCCCGGATCTGTCGTCTACTCAAGCATCCCAACATCGGTGAGTGCAGCTGCTCACAAACACACGCTTCACTGAAGCTTCGCTCGCCACGGCCTTTCCGCACTAAAACCGCCCGTTTCACGAGCTGTTTTATGTGCTGCGTTTAAATAGCAAGTATTCAAACCAGATGTGACGTCTCCGTGTAATTTCTCTGGCCTCACTAAGTGCGACCGGGGCGAAATGGAAGGCCCGGAGTGGATCTGGAGTGGCAGAGCGGTTACGCAACACTGGTAGCGTGGGCTGAACGTCTGCCTGATGGAAGGGCACTTAAAGCGGCCGAGTGTCCGAGGTGATCCAGTGTCTCTAAAACGTCTCATCACTCTTTGTGGAAAAACTTGAGCCTGGAACTTTATGCTGGTTACACTCGTCTGATGACCAGAATCCACCTGTGCTGGATTCACATTTGAGCATTGAGTGGATTATCAGTGTGTTTTCACCATTTCTCAATACTTGAGATACTCTTTATCATTGCTTTGGGCCACAAAACGCATTCGACATCTTCCAAATGAGTCGGGAGTCAAACTCCCCAAAACATGTTCCTACAGGCCGATTCGCACTCTGTTGAAACGATCGAGTCGAAATCCTAATGAATATGACGGTTTTATGAGTGACAAAACCTTTACTGGAGTCGATTCGAGTCGTTTTAGTGCATTTCGGATGGATAATTTCCTGCTGAAAGTTGGTGAGAAGAACGCGTTGAGAAATGTGTTCACGCTCATGGATTTCACAGTGCTGAGAAGAGTCATGATTCGATTCGATTCTGATTCAGTTCAATTCGACACGGAGTGATCGGCGCACGTTATCAGGGACGATCACTATAATATTAAAGGTTCAAATCAACCGACTTGCTTTGAAATGACTCGTATTGATAAAAGTGTTATAATAATACATTTTTAATGACATATATGAAAAATACATGAACATTTAAATGGTGGCTTCATAAAACGTGACGGATTCGCTCGAACAGGTTAAGTAAAGAATATGCAAAACATAAGTAACATATTTCTTACACCGATCGCACGAGACATGATTCGGTTCAGTAAGATGTTCTGAATCTTTCAGAATTCCTTCTGATGACCGCACCAAACAATTAAAGAGCAGCAAAACGATCTGAAACCGTTTCACATCAAAAGTCACGAAGCCTGTTGTGATTTATTCGACGGCAGTCGGATCATTCATCAACTGACAACAGCAGCGATTCCGGGGATTTAAGAATCGATATGGTTCTTCAGAATGAGAACACTGAGCGATTCATCCGGATGAGGTCGAGCAGATCTGACCTCTGGCCGTCCGGGTGGGAGCTGCTAAAAACGGCCGAGCGTTTCAGCCCACGCTCACCTTCCTCCTGACCGGCGGCGAGCTCGCACGCGTGGGTGAGTTTCAGCCATTATAACACAAAGCTACAGATAAGCTGGAAAATTTAGTATCACATTCCCACCCCCATACGTTCATCTTCTGCCGTGAGAAACGGTCCGAAACGTCCAAGAGTTCGCCTGACACGGTTTTACAGCGTCTCGTAAGGATTGTTTGTCGGGTCCCAAAGTCTCTGTTTGCCCTTCATTTTAAATAGATTCGATTTTTTTTTTAATCTTATCTTTTTACGACTTCAATACTTTAGGTAGTAACATGGAAACAGTCACATTTTCAGTGTAATGACTGGCTTTCCTCTCCGAAGCAGCCGTTCTCTCTCCGTCACTATGGCAACAGGTTTGAGGAACCGACTGCATCATCGACGGAAGAGGCATGAGATATTTATACGGAGGGGATTCCTCTCAGTCTCTTTTTTTCCCTCATGTAATCCATCCATATTGATAAATCAAAAGGTCAAGCCTTTGGATTCCTTTGGGAAATGACATCAGGCATTCCCTCCGCTCGCTGTAATCAAGCAGCTGTCGTGATCTTTCATTAGAAGATTTCCCTTTTCCGTTCTGTTGTGTGTTATTGTCGGTACGGATGTGCAAAGATCTGGATTCTGAGGCTCGCCTCAGTGTTTTTAGGCGTCGTAGGCGAGCTCTCTGTTCCAGTGACTCAATAAATGCCTGTTTTTTCCCCAGTTTAAGGCAAACCTACACCTTTTAACGTAAGAGTGGGCGCTGAACTGGAACCTGCCGTTATTATAGCTGCGCGAAACCTGTGTTCATCACATTATTTTATTATATTATCACAAACACACTGGTTTATAGTGAAAGTAGTCATGCATTTAGTTTACGAGACGAGATTTTTTACACAGTATTTTTAATGACGAAATGCATGGCTAGAAAAATAGTTAGAAACTAATCATATCTTGTCGTTTCATTTGTATGAATTGTCATATGCGGTCGAAGGCAGCTGCACTGTACAAGGGTTTCAAGTCACTGTCCATGATTTATGAGGTTCTACAACTTTTGATCTCCTAACTGATCATAGATATAAAACAAGTGTGAATGAAAATGAAGAATAATTTTCTCTTAGTCTAGCCATAATCAGAGTAGTGTGGAAACAGAGGCCAAATCTTTCTTCATGCATGACACGGATCTGAGAGATTACGGCTACAGATCGTTTTCATTTTGGGAGATATTTCCGTGAATTAGGGAGTCAGTTTCAAAACGCGGGTCATTGAAATGCGCTCGTGTTTTATTTTCGCTTTCGATTTCGCGACCGATTCTACAAGGTCCAACACATTTGTCAGATGCTTTCGCGCAACGAATCCTCCGCCATAGTCTCGTCAGTCATCTCGTCCTGATGCACTACGAACGACTCATGCTGGATGAGATTGACACGATCATTATACAACTAATGGTTTTTTTTTCATAAAAAGCAAAACGACCGTGGAGGTAAACGTAGCGGTGGCTCATTCTGTTGTAACTTCACTCCGTCATGGCAATATCGTGAGAGCTTTTCAACTCGACGAGAAAAGCCAGAAACTCAGGGAAAAAAATAAAGTTGTCACAATGGATATGTATGGTGTGGCTCTATATATAGTATATATTGCATATTGCTCAGGTATGGAATGTCTCAGCTTTAATGAATCCGCCCTTTATTCGTCTGTGAAAATCGCACTCCCTCATTTAACGATTATGAAAGTGAGCGGCTCGATACGGTCTAATCAATCTCTCTCTGTTTTCCCCACAGTGAGGCTCCACGACAGCATATCGGAGGAGGGCGTTCACTACCTCGTCTTTGATTTGTGAGTGAATTTTTCTGTGCGTCTCACGATCTCCTGCTAAATGAGTGTGAGAGCAGATACATGGAGAAAAGCCACCATGAGTGTATATAGATTAGTGATTCACATTTCTTGATCTATTTAATTACATGAATTAATCGCAGACCAAATGACATGACAAGTCATTATTGTGTTAGACATCACAAGAAGTAGCTTTAGAAAGAAACGTTTTGATTGAACCTTCTGCGATGAGGCCGTAGCCTTTTCTTTCTCTCAGAAGCCACATTTATGCATGTTTAATAAGTCGGCACGAATAGGAATAAAAAAATGCTACTCACTATCGTAATGAGTGAGTCATTGAATCATTCACTCAACCAATGAATTCAAACAGCTGATTCATTCCGGAACAAAGCAAGTGGCCGTCTTTATGACGGAGTCATTGAATCATTGACTCGCTCTATTCGTTGAGAGTGTGAGACGCTCAACAGTTCTTTGTTTAAAACTTTCACTTTCATTTGGCGAACTGTATGAAATCAGTGTCACATTTGCAATCGTGCAGGGATAAAACGGCACTCTTACTCATGTGATATTGCTAAACTATGCCATATGATACAAATATCTTGAATTTTAGTGGTATTTTAACGGATTTCTAATAGGCTTCATCAAGCAGCCAGTCGTTGACCTGCATCATGTTCGTAACTTAAATGTAAGATGACGTACAGGTAATAATAATAATAATAATAATTTGAATGCATTATTTTTTCCATAATTAACCGCGTTAGGCCACTGTAGTTCGTAAAGGTCATTCTAAGCACAAGTGAACAGCTGAACCCGTACGTGCAGTCTAGGACAGAGTTTAGCGGTTTTACGATCACGTGATCCTGGATGGAATCGCACGAGCTAAATTGTGCTTTAAATTGAAATTGACACACAGCATTTGAATCCGGAGTCTATTTGCCAAATCATTCTCAACTGCTATGATTAATTTTGCAGCCGTGTTGTCAAGGTAACATTCAAATTGTGAGGAAGTGGCAGTGACACATGTGTTCACGTCAGGTGTAAAGTGCCCTTCAGAGTACTTACTCTAAGTGCTTCGCCCTTCAAAGCGAGTGTGGCCGAGTGATGCTCAGTTTCCAGTGGAATTGGCCCCCATTTAGAAGTTGTGTAGACACACTTCCATCTTTTTTACTCTCTTTAGAATGTCATGTCAAGGTGCAAATGTAGATCTCTCACATGCAGAGCTTCCTGTTTATTACAGGTGCTAAAATTAAACTGACTTTTTCAGAGTCACAGGAGGGGAGCTGTTTGAAGACATCGTTGCCAGAGAGTACTACAGCGAGGCCGACGCCAGGTTAGTGCTCCATCCACATGAAACCGCTTTACAGAATGCATGAATTAAATGCAGTTAGCTTTGTAGTGTATCATTCATGAAGCTTTATATGTCAGTTACCACTTCAGTCTTTCAAACAATAATGCACTTACAGTGGAAGTTTTACTTGCCGTGTCTCTATTCGCACACGATCCGTCCTCGATAGCATTAGAAATTAGAATTAGTGTGGAGCAAATCGCAGATAGAATCCGAAGGGCACACGCTAACGTGTGACACTACAAACACGAATAAAAAGTGTAAAAAATACCGACAAACATTGTGGATATGGGAGAGGGATGGTTAGGTAAAGCGCTGTAGATAAAGGGGTTTGAGTGATTAACAATCGGCATCTAA
Source organism: Opsariichthys bidens (assembly GCA_037194245.1). Lineage (NCBI taxonomy): Eukaryota > Metazoa > Chordata > Actinopteri > Cypriniformes > Xenocyprididae > Opsariichthys > Opsariichthys bidens. The sequence continues at coordinate 12,121,062 of CM074307.1, read as the reverse complement.
CCTGACGGAAAGATATTTTATCCACATTATTATGAACGTTTATAAATATACATTTGGTCATTAACTTTTCAAGGATCAATGTTTCTCCCTGATGCGATAGGAAATCAAATTAAACGCGTTAAACTCCTCCCGCCAAACGAGGGCGCCGTCTGCTTAGCGATGATGAGAGAGACGAAACTTTTCGAAACTGTGAATCGATCGTTTCAACTGCAACTATTATACTAACGTTTTATTAAATGTCTACAAATGTATAAATCTGATCCGAGATCAGGTAAAAATCATATACATTCACAGTTACGACGTATAAAGCCTCGTTTGCTGAAATCGCACGCGCTCCGAATCACTGATTTGAAACTAAGGATTCGCGAAGGTTTCGAAGCTTCACGAAGCGTGTTTTGAGAGCTCCTGCCACTGCAACCGTCAACAAGATCTTGTAAAGAAGCAGCAATTCTAAACCGTTTTCTGGATTAAATTGGCTGTTTCTGGACCCTTGTGTTTTTGCATGTTTACTTACATGTTTTTGGCCGTGTCGACGCCGGACCCGGACGGCTCGAGGTTGTCCACGGTGGTGACCACTGCAGATCCATTAGTTCTTCTGGTGTAGACAGCATCACTGATGATGATGATGGGTTCGGTTTGCTCTTGCTGTCGCGTTGAGCTGCTCACATCCGTGTTAAACTATTAGGTTCTCTACGCATGGATGCTCGAACTTTCATTGTAAGTGCATTACCGAGTCATAGTTATTTTCTGTGGTCGGGCTTAACTTGATATACAGAAGAGCCATAGTTTTTACAATATTCCCCATGATATACATAAATGTTTGCTGCCATTTAAACTGCAGTATGTCTTCCAATGCATTTATACTCTCAATGTCTGTAGGATCTGTAGATTTGCTTGAAACTCAAGCTCTCGTGTTCGTGTGCTGCTCACTGTTGGTGTTAATTTGGGGTGTTTAAGCGTGTCTGTTTGTGGCTTCTGTGATGATTTCCGTTATTTTTGACGTATATTTCACACAAAAAGGAAAAGTCTGTCATCATTTGCTCACCCTTATGTCAAATGTGACTTTCTTGTGGAACATAAAATGAGAAATATCGAAGGCTTTTTCCGCGTTCTGAGACTGAAGCGTTCACGATTTAAAAAGTGTCATAAATGAAGCCCAGGCATCTCAATATTGTGTTCGTACCGAAGTTATTCACGCTCGTGTAAGGACACGGTTTTGGTGTTGGCGCAGTGTCTTTTTCCCTCTAAACAAAACGTTGCGCTTTTTCGCCAAAGGTTGAACTTTTTTCTCAAGTGTCCGCCAAACGTTTTCCCAGAAGCATTGTGAAACATGTGAGTGGTTTTAACTGGAGATACGGCTGATGTTTTTTGGCGGCAGTGGTTTCCTTACATGAACACCATTCTTGATCGTAGCTGTTTCTGATAGCGTTTTCTCAAGGTCTTTTGTTGTTATTCTTGGGTTTTTTGTGCTCTTAAAGTAATCTTTATTATCCCGCTTCATAGGGATAGTGTCAATCTAAACTTTTGGACATTTGTGGATGTCCGCTCAGATCTTCAGCAATGCTTCTGTGGCCATTTCCAGCTTTTTGCATCCCTGTAATGCATTTTTCAAGGAAAGTGTTTGGGATCAAGACGGAGTTCCCACTAACCAGTGATCTTGTGAAGAACAGATTTGTCAGTAAATGGCTTTATTTAGGGCAGCTCACACACGTCCAGTCTCATCCGACGCCGGCTTCTTGAGAAATCGCGATTCAATTCGTTTTTGTAGTTGATCGTAGAATCACAATGCTTCTGGGAATCAAACGCGTGCTGTCAACGATCTCTCGATGTCTTCGACACAATTTTGAGAAGAACGAATCTTCGTTTTATTAGTCAACTTAGTGTTGTGATCAGACCATCGACGCAGAAACTTATTCTTGCCACTGTATTAGAAGTTCAGGATCGTCAATGAATCAATTCATCCAATTGGGATTCTGAATCACATCTGATCTAATCTGCTTTTACAAATGCATCGTAGTGCCGATCTTCTTGGGCTTTCGTTGTTTTCAGGAAATGCCGTCCTGGTTCTCCAGTTCAGCTCAATCTCAGCGGTTACAGACGAGCATCAATTCCAGGCCATTCGCCACTTAAACAATCGCGCGGCTCTAGAAGGACGTGAATATAGTGCACAAGTCTTCAAAGAGTGATCCGTTCAGATTTCTCCTGTTCCACTGAAGAAAGGAAGTGGATTTCAGTGAGATGAGGGTGATTTTCATTTCTGGGTGCACAGAGTTCAATCAACTCTGCTCAGATGACATTTGGTCCCTCTCTAAATAGAGTTAAAGTAATAAGTAATGAGATAATTAAGCAATTAATTAAGCGACGATTGAACATTAATGATGAACACCTGCTGTTAACAAGCAGAATCACTGAAGGACAGAGAAACACAAGAACTACAACTGAAGATAAAAGACATTCAATCTCTGAAGAGTGTGACTTTAACTCTAGTTCAGTGTGATTTTAACACAATTTAGAGAGGGACCAAATGTCATCTGAGCAGAGTTGATTTAGCTCTGGGCTTTTTACTGTGTGGAATAGCGTTGTGTGCGATGTACCGGTTTTATAGCAACTCTCATTGTTTTCTTCAGCCTTGCCCTGACTGGAGTCCAGTTTTTGTCTGAACTGTCTGTTTGCCAGCTGTGCTTGCTGAACTGTTCAACCTCTCTTCTTTGGCTTCCTCGCTGTCTCTCTCTCTCACAGTCATTGCATACAGCAGATTCTAGAGAGTGTTAATCATTGTCACTTAACTGGCATTGTGCATCGAGACTTGAAGGTTAGTATGACGGGCTCAAACCGGCACCGTTGTTCGAACAAATAACAAACCGTGGGTTCCCATTGTGGAAGCCTCCTCTACTCACCCGACCGACCCCTCGAAGCACGGCGACACGCCGGGACGCGTGTGGCGGTGCGCTGAGGGGAAAAACACGAGATGAGCTAAGGTCGTGCATGTAGCACTAGTCGGGGACTGTGGGTTTGACTCTAGGATTGTTGTTTTTGTGTGGATGGTGACTGTGCCCTTTTTGATCCAAATGCAAAACGGGCATCAGAACCCACGAGTCGATGCTTTAGCGGGTCAAGCACACAGTCGCCCAAGCAAACACCACTTCTGGACTGAGAGTTTGGGGAGCAAGTCAAGAGAGGTGATGAAGACAGAGGATGGGCGGTGACTCCATATAGAACTATATTTGATCGCAGAACGGCTGGGAAAAACATTTGATCCGTTTCTACTGCTCGACTCCAGGGTTGTGGATTTGATTCTCATGTGCTGCTTAATATTTAGACTTTAAAGGCGTCATTCCTTGAGCTTAACTGTAATGTTAATAAAGTTTTTGCATAAAAATACTAATGTATATGCAGAAAAACTAGGCAAGTGGGCGAGGCCTATGGTATGCAAATGAGTTTCCCCCTGTGATGTCACAGATCCCACAATATCAAAACAAGCCATTTTTGGAGCTTTATTAAATAAATGCTTTTTATAACGAGGAGGACGTTTTAAGAAACTTAGATTTACCATATCATGACCTCTTTAACGGCTCTGTCTGTCAGTTGCCCAAATATTAATACTTGCGCATCCATATTTACACAATCGCCTGGTTTCACAGAAGTCTAGTCCGGACTAAAACGCATAACTAAATATATCTTAAAACATGTCAGTGTTTTATCTCAAGATGATCACGCGTGAGGCTTTTTCCCTCAGGCTCCTTTATAAAAGCTACTTAAATATCCTGATGGAATAAGGTCTAATCCTGGCTATATTTAAAATCGACAAATGTATTTGTAAACGAAGAATGCTTTAATGATGAATTTCTAATGCATTCTGAAATAAACGTTTGTTTTTTTTTTTATTCAACCGTTCACTTAAATTGTTATGCTTATAATATATAATATATTTGTAAGGATTTTTTCAGTTCAAATCAGATATTTGTGAATATCCAAACTGAATCTGATATTATTTAGCAAGTGTGAAAATCACTTGAAGTCCGTTTCAAGCTACCTTCATATGTGATTTGAAATCCTATTGAAAAGTACTTCTGGAAATCTGGACCGCTCTAGTCGGATTTTGTGTGGTTTATGTGACTGTCTCACGCCACATGAACGGCAGACGTTATAGGAAACTGAACGATGCTGCTGAAACCAGACGACAGCGTGACAACATCTAAGAACAAATAAGACAACATCTGTGTTGATGATGTTTTTCAGAGTTCGGGGTGACGGATTACAAATAACTACAAGTATTCAGATGACTTTTTCCAAGTAACTAGTAACGCATTACTTTTAGATTTACAACAAAATATCGGAGTATATCAAAATATTGTTTTCCCACACATCTCCTGTCTCCATGTTGAGAGTAATGTTTCATTTCCTTCCTATTTATTTCACTTTTGCTGTGAAAGGATCTTTACAATTGTCAAAAATAGAACTTTTTTTATTGTTGTTGTAGTTAAAAATCAACCACACAACCCCAGCCCAGGTGAGAAAAGTAACGCGATGCATTAGTTTACATAAACAGTAACTAAGTGACGTAATTAGTTACTTTTTTCAGGGAGTAACGCGATATTGTAACTCTTAAAAGTAATCATTGACGTCACTGCTATAGAAACAAATTGCGTAAAAAGAAAGAGCAGCACAGGACGGAACAAATCAGGCACAGTGTACACGGTCCATAATTTATAAACAGATTCCAGTCGGATACACAAATAATCGGATTTGGACTATAAGACATTTGCACAACAGTACTAGTCAAACACGGCTGACTGAACTCCGTAGAGATGTGAAATCCAACACTAAAGCTTCAGGTAACGTGAAGCCCGTTTGAGTCTTCATCACCTCCCAGCCCTCGCTCCCCCGCTCCCAGCGCTGCGCTCAGACAGTGAGTGTGTGCTTGTCACTAACCCACACCCCCTGGTGTTTGCATGCAGTCATTGCATTCAGCAGATCCTCGAGGCTGTTCTCCACTGCCACCAGATGGGAGTGGTCCATCGGGACCTGAAGGTGAGTCCAGATACTGAGGCTCTTCCACACCAACTCCTTCTTCTGTGTCCTCTTGTACTGATCCGAGACCCGTGGCCTACAAAATGGCTTATAAGATTATACAAGTGCTTGGTAACATATGAAGAACGTCATTACATTTAGCATGAAAACACTATGAATGAAGCCTGCGCAGGATTAGGTGGGAATGGTGTTTCTGTCCATCTTCAGATAAAAGCCACCACAGGCTCTTGTCAGCGCTAATTTGCCAATCAAATGAGCAGGTGCAACCAGGAGATTGTTTTCCCTCCTCTTCTAATCTTCGCCTGAATTTGCATCGGTCTGGATTCCGCTCTGTGATTGGCTGCTGTCACACCGTTACCATGGTGAATCCCGACTGGCACCAAAATACAGAGGGGAAAAAAAGGCAAAGCAAAGACAATAGGCATGAAACTTCGCATATGATTGTTCATTGCCGATTTAGAAAAGAAAAATATTATTCTCAGGTTGAAAGATCGAAGCTCATCGGCCCTTAAACGACACACACTCATTCACAGAAGATTCACCAGCCTTTACTCGCCCTCACGTCATTCTGAATATTCGACTTTCTTTCCAGACTGTACAATCGCAGCCTGTCACTACAGGTAAAATTGGTAAATATAATTATAATTGTAAATGTAGATATTTGAATATGAAGAAGCACATGAGATGTGAGAGTTACAGGAAGGGTTTGTGATGTGAATCATTTTTTTATCTAAACTAAAAGAAGATTTGTTGGAGAAGGCAGAATCGACATGCTAATCGGCGTTCCGATCTTTACCAGCAAGAGACACATTTGAATGGAACGGAACACCGTTGTGATTTTCCTTCCTCGTTTATCCCGTTTGAGGAGCATCACCTGAAAGCTCGTGAGCAGAAGAAGGTCCAACCGTCTGAAGAAGGCTTTGCTCTCGGAAAGTCCGTTTAATTTTATTAAACTTTTATAAAGCGCTCGCAAAGGTTTAGCGACGACCATTTACCAAAAGCAATATTGTACGATTATGAGGACAAATGATCAGTCATGTGGGGCAGACGTTAGGGTTTGATTATGATTTGGGCAACAGAAGAGCCCTGGCAATAATGTACAAGCAGATTCTGCTGTTCAAATGATCCTCGGAGGAATCATGGATCTGCTCTCTAATCCACTCTATTCGTCATTATCTCTCGTTCTCTCTTCTCTAACAAAGGACAACATCCGGATGTTCTTTATTTTATCTCGACACCCCTGTAATTAGCTTCCGCAGCTCTAATGTTTCCTCGCTTGCCTCGGGTATTTGATGCTGAGACGGAGTATAAACTCATGCGGTAAAGAGAGTTTGAGTCAAGACTCGTTTCTACTTTGGTAAAAGGGGACTGATTAGACGTCGACGTGACGACGTCCAGTTCGCCGCGCAACGCAGTCCAGCGTTTCACCATTAACAACCCAACTCATGAATATTTATAAGAAGATCCATTAGATTTGGTGAAAAAAAATGGTGAAAATGGCACACTTCATTTGTTTGTATCTCTAGCCCAGTAATTCTTAAAGTGTGGTCCACCATCGCCCCCTAGTGGTCCGCGAAAAGATGACCTAAACTAGGCGAGCTCTTAACCCGTGCCGGATCGCAGGCGGGATAATAATCGAATAATATTGAATTAATTCGTTTTTGACTTGAAACAGTTGCATTTTAAACTTAAATTTAGTTTATCCTTCCCATTTTGTTGTTTTTGCGGGGCGTGTTGGAGCGGGATTCTGTTAGGAGGTCCTCGGTCTGAAAAAGTTTGAGAAACACTGATCTAGAGATACAAAGGAGTGGAAAATTTCTGTAAATTTTCTGGACATTTACCGGATATTTCCCACCCCTTGACCACCGGGAAACAGTGGCTATAGGCAGTCGCTCGCAATGACACATTGACACACTCCCAGTCAGGAAGATTCTCTGAAGAATCTCCAAATTGGATTATCCGCATTTCTGAACTCATTGATGGACTGAAGTTGATAAAGCAATGACTGCATGACCTCCGAGCATGTTAGCGCCCGGATCTGCTCAAGCACAAAGTGAATGCTGACACGACTAACTGCACTGATGAACCGCCGTCTCACGTGACTGCACTGGAGTTCAATGGGTTTGAGATCCAGACTCCCCTGACATAAGAGTCCCTTCAGATTCATGACATATTCCACTCAAAACTGAGAAAATGAAACGTCCACCACTGTTTGTTGGTGAAAACAACTGTTAATACCATTACTAGAAATGTCAACGCTGACATACTTTATGAATGAACGAGGCTCATATGGACGGGGTTGTCTGGAGGTTTTCAGTGTGTGCGTGTTTGTAATTCTTTCTTTCTGTCTGTCCTTCTTTCCTTGATATCATCGTTTCCTCCAGTCTCAACGGGTTATGCAGAGATTGCACAAATACTTATTTTTGCAAATAAACATTCACAAGCATTTGTTGATGTATCCGTCACTACAGTGTTTGCGTGATTATTCTAACTTTAAACGCTACATTGTTACTCTTTCGTTCTGCGTAACCCTCGAGGCTGTTCCGACTTCTTCTGAAGACTTGGTTCAAAAATGTGCTGCATTCGAGCTCGTCCATGCACAGAAATCACTCCTTTGTCTTTTTCTCAGTTAAGAATAAATGAAAAATAATGTTAAATCAGTTTTGGAAATATAGAAAAATGTAGTCATCATGTTTCCGTCTGGAGCTTTGTTGAGCATTTTGACCCGAGTCTTCCACGACGGCGTTTCTCAACTGGTGGGTCGCTCCGACAGCACACGGGATTCTCAGGGACTTTCTGTCTGAAATCGCCACTGTGAGAGGGAACAGTAGAGGTGTCCGAAACCACGGTGGAAATGGAGCGCACTCCTTCAACCATTCTGAACGGTGGCAAAGCAACATTACAAAGTGTGAAACACTTTTACAAAACTTGAGACGAATTTACATTTCAGAAAACAAATTATCAAGACGCAAAACACTTTTGCCAGTCCCCACACAAATTTACAATGACAGATTCTTCACGGAAAGACCGGAAGTGAAAGGTGTTGGTGGTGGTGAGCGCGGTAAATTGGTGTTGTAGTTGTGGAGTAAATGCAGTAAATAAAGTTTACGGTGACCGAACGGGGACGTTTTGCCCGTGTTGTGGCAAACACACGAGCAGCTTAACGCGGTTTAGCTTCACGTGTGGTCAGAGTTTGGAGTTTCTAAAAGACGCGGACCAGACGGAAACACAGGGGACGTCTGGACAGCCGGACAGTGCTTTTGCCCGTGTAATTGTGTTTTATGATATGCTAAAAATGTTTTCCAAAATGCAAGTTTGTAATGTTGTTTTGCACTTCCCGGCCACCGTAATTCTGCACTCAATGGCTAGAGAATACCCACAATGCACTGTGAGAGTCGCACACCAAACAAATCCCCCCGTCTGACCAGAACATGGCGATCCATTGTGGCTACAGCAGGTATAAATTCATTTTGTTGTCGGTTTAATCAAGGTTTTTACGAACAGCACGCAACATCGTAGTTATGTTGTCAAATCGTCATGAAATTACCACCCATTCTAGAAATAGTCGCTTTTTTAAATTCTTAAAAATTCAGGCCGTGGCTCAATGACCTTCATTACGTCTCGCCTCCGCTTGAGCGCGAAAAAGAGCCCCGCCCCCCTTTGTGCCGGAATGCATCAGCGGTTTTGAATGAGTTGATGGAGTGAATGATTCAATGACTCACTCAGTGTCTTTGCCTCCGAACTGCACCAGTTGAGAAGCGCTGCTTGTCATTTGTTGTCTATTCCACAGATAATTTGCATGAATTCTCTCAATATATATATATATATATATATAAACTGAAGAAAAACCAACAACTTTTGTTTTGTCTGTCACCCAAAGCCGGAGAACCTTCTCTTGGCCAGCAAACTGAAGGGCGCCGCAGTGAAGCTGGCTGATTTCGGTCTGGCCATCGAGGTGCAGGGAGACCAGCAGGCCTGGTTCGGTTGGTATTCAAGAAACCGCTTTCCAATGAAAATTCATGTGGTTAAAACTACTCTGGGAAAAAAAAAGAGAAAGAGGAGAACATGGTCCACTTTTATCTTAATACTTCTGTCATCTGCATATTCCAAATGAACCAAGACATGCTCATCCGTTTCTGCTGTTCTCTTCTGGAGATGCTGATAAAATGACTTTATGCAAAAATGATTTTAATTATTTTCATTTTAAGTGTGTGATTCTTCTTTTGTGATGTTAGAGCCTGTTATGGGATAGACGAGAGGGAGAAATGTGATTTTTATTATTTTCAAATTATTATAATTTAGAAACAATAGCGTGCATCAATCGCACACCATTGAAAGAAAAGTACGTCGATGTTGTTAATAATCTAGATCTAAATAGCTTTTGCCTCTCCTTTTTATTCTCTAAAATGGACTTAATCACAGAAAATGAAGATTATTATTAAGTTTTACGCAGGTGTTGTGTAATTAGTCTTACTTTTGGACAAACCCTGATGGTGTTTCCATTTAATTACAGTGATCTCCAGGGCTTTACGCTCAGCTCCAGTTCTCCTCGCTCATTATGGGCTTCTTCGCCTCCGGGGCTCGATGGAACGTCAGGGACTGAAGTTATTTTAGAATTAGGCTGCAATCCAAAGGCAAAAATGCCTTAAGTAAATTCTACTTAGGATAATTCAGGAGGAGCTCATTTTGTAGACGGTTTGAAGAAAAAAAACTTTGTTTAAGTGAAGTTTAAATGAGGTCGGTGCTGTTTTTGTGGTAGGGTTTGCTGGAACGCCGGGGTATCTGTCTCCCGAGGTGCTGAGGAAGGAGCCGTACGGCAAGCCGGTGGACATGTGGGCATGTGGTTGGTAGATTTAAATTGTACTTTATTATCCTTCTGAACATTACAGATCCTCAGCCGTGTAGTCCTTATTTAACAATTAACACACAAGACTGTTTTTACTGTATAATCATAACTGAACTGAAAATGAAAAAACACACATGTATCTGGATCAAAACAATAAGTGTCATTGAGCTTTGAGTGGTTGTTGCTTTCAGAATGCGTCTTGTTAAAAATTAAAAATCAGACGTGATACATTTTTACCATGATTTACAGAAGACACACACTAAAACGTCATTTTGTAACAATCTTGTCAACAAAGAATCTGTTCACGCCATATTAAAGACTAATTACTTGGACCCCAAAGGCTAACATTTTTAAACTGTTTGTCAGCAAAAATCTTTTTACTCATTTAAAATGCAGTAAAATTTATGCTCATATTCTTTTACATATTTCAATACGTTCATTCATTCATTCATTCATTCATTCATTCATTTTCTGCCGCTTATCCGGCATATTAAAGACTAATTACTTGGACCCCAAATGCTGAAATAAAAAAATATTTTATTATAAATATTGAAAAAAAAAAAAATAATAATAATAATAATAAAAAAAAAATATCAAAACCCCCTTTTATTTCAATACGTACAGGTCAGAATAATTATGTCCTTTAAATTTTTACACTGATTATTTCACCCACATTTTGACATTTTATTCTCCCCAAATTGATTTGAAAGTAGACGTTTTACTTTCATTCACAAAATTTTACAAATTTCTATTTGAAACATCTAAATGTCTTTGTAGTGCATCAAACATGAGCTTGTTTAACCCTCTGCTGCGCTTTTGTTTTTTTATTTTATTTTTAATTAAAATATTTTTTTAATTAATTTATGAAACTAAACGGTTTTGATTCACACCTTCCAGCTACTCAGAATCAAGTGTTCAGACAGGCCGCAGATGTAATATATTCATATTTATACATACTGTTCTCTGACTTCCTTGTTTTTTCAATAGGTGTGATTCTTTACATCCTTCTCGTGGGTTACCCTCCTTTCTGGGACGAAGACCAACACCGACTTTATCAGCAGATCAAAGCTGGAGCATATGATGTAAGATTTACAGAACTCAAACACAGTTGGCTCTCTAGTTACACGCTCTGACAGTTCATAAAGAGAAAGCCGCATTTGTTTTGCGTTAGGAAAGTCCTGCTCTTCCAGAATGAACGCTCGGATTTCCCAAAACGCCTTTCCTCCACGGTCCTCGTCTTCTGAAAGGACGTTTTTGAAAGTGCTTATAGTTATAGTGCTGCAGCATCACTGTTATACCAGTGAAACGTTCACCAGATGTCTCTTCTCTCCCACACTCTCATGATCTGAATCAGGTCTGGTAAAGGACGTGAACGTACTGAACCGGGACTGAGAACCTGTGTGTTTTCTTCCCTAGTTTCCCTCTCCTGAGTGGGACACAGTGACACCAGAGGCCAAAGATCTGATCAACAAGATGCTGACCATAAACCCTGCCAAACGCATCACAGCGGCGGAGGCGCTCAAACACCCCTGGATCTGCGTGAGTGTTCTCGCCGTCCATCACAAGCAAACAATCCGACTGAAGTGGGATTCGCTCAAAACTGCATTTTCTGTAGCTTTTCTTCAAGGTAAATTTAGGTGTCTTTCCAAGAAAAGACACTTTGAGACTCCAAAAGGGCCTAACGGTGTAAGGAGTCCATATACCACAGTAAAAAAAACCCAGTTATTTCATACCAAGTGTTCTGCAAATCCTTCAACATATCACTGAAGACTTACGGATTTAAGATTATATTAACAATTGTTTGTTTATCGCACCATGCACATTTCTTAATATTATGCTTATAAAGTGTTTTAATGTATCAACAAGTATCGTACGATGTTGTATAAAATCGGTCTATTTAGAGCACACTTACATGAGTTTCACTTTAGCACAGTCAAGAACATCTTCAGCTCTACTTCCACACAATTAAAGTGCAAAAGTAGTTGTTCCATTTTCGTAGACTCAGTATCCAATTGCAGGGTATTTTTATGAAGCACATAAATATGTAAATGTATTTGTAGTATACTTCAGTATATTTCAAATACATTTTAGTATTTTTTTTTTTTTTTACTAGAGTGATTTATACATTTATGCACACTAAAGCACCCATGAATAAAAGAAATAACAGAAACGTTTCACAGCTCGTTCACATTTTTGACAAGTCAAGCCACGATACCGAACATAAACACATACAACGCTACGTCCCCAGCAGACGCCTGCGATCACTGAAGGAGCGAAGGCTTGTGGTTCCGTCACAGAGAGGCACAAAATCTCTCTCCAGAACCTTCTCGTTCTCTGTTCCCTGCCGGTGGAATGATCTCCCTACTTTCATCAGGAACGCAGAATCCCTGGCGATACTCAAGAGACAGCTGAAAACTCACCTCTTCCGTGAACACTTGATCCCCTCATAAAAAAAAAAAAAAAACTATCCTTCCCTTTTCCCTTCCTACTCCAGCTTATGGTACGGAGCAATGCATGAAACTTGAGCACTTCCTGTGTCTATTTGCCAATTCACGGAGAATCGCTTGTTTGTTTTCCTCACTTGTAAGTCGCTTTGGATAAAAGCGTCTGCTAAAAAAACAAAACAAACACAGGGAGACGCCAAAACTCCGTAAACTTGTCCTGACTGCTTATACACGATCCATTCAGAGTTACTCATTTCTGGGTTCATTTCCTTTCCCTCAGAAAATGGTTTGAGTCACACAAACGCTCTATGGACTCCATCGCTTCTGTGAAAAACAATATACTGTGTTCAAATGTAATTCAGGACCTGTAAGCGTTCATGTCAGATTAATTTCTTCTTCCCGGTGTGTTTCACAGCAACGCTCCACTGTGGCCTCCATGATGCACAGGCAGGAGACGGTGGAGTGTCTGAAGAAATTCAACGCCAGGAGGAAGCTCAAAGTAAGACACGCACACGTTTACTCTGCGCTCTAATCCAGAACTTATTGTTTTGAACTCATTATGTTTACTTGACAAAGAAAACTGATCTACTATTGATGCTTCATCTTCGTATCCTTCTTCTGTCACCAAAATCATGTTAGAAACATGCTAAATAATCCCTACGCTACAACATGCTAGCAGCTTATTAAATCATGCTAACATTATGCTAAAACATGTTAGCAATGTGTTAAATCATGCTAGAAACATGTTAGCACCTTATTGAATCATGATAACAACATGCTCAAACATGTAATATACTAATTTGAGCTAGAAACATGTGAAAATCAGGCTATAAACATGCTAGTATCATTTTAAAATCATGTTAGCATAATGTTAAAACATGCTAGCAACATGCTAAAGCATCTTAATGTGTTAAATCATGCTTGAAATATGTTAGATTACAACATGTTAAGATTATTAAGATAAAGTTTTGATCTTATACATGAGGATCAGGAGCATTCAGAAAACACTCTGCCTTTAGTCTGATTTGGCACGACTCTCTAACAGCGTTTGAAAGGCCGGATTAATTGTTATCCACAGCACTGACTAATATTTCACACGTTTACCAAGACTCATGATTAAGTCGAGCTTTGCTCCTCTTCTGTCCGGACTGTTTTAGGGCGCGATCCTCACTACCATGCTCGCTACACGGAACTTCTCAAGTAAGAAAGTCTCTTCACTTTACTTTGAATTTGCTATTTAATAGTTGTTTGTTCACTGAAGAATGTAAAGAAAGCTGTTTTTATGCTTCAGAAGTTGTAAAGCACGTCAGATATCACAGGAGATTTGAGTCAGATTTAACTAAATAAAATTGTAGTGTCCAAACACTGTATATTTCCAAGTGAATGGGTAATTTTAGTGCGAGTTTTGCCTTATTGTGCTAAAAGCAGCAGAAAAATGATGTATTTATCCTATCACAGTTCAAATAGCAATCACGACGTATCAAAATAATCATATTTTTTAATCAAAATGTGCATCTTTTATAGCAAAATGTCTTATTAGTAGCATTTCCCTGTTGATTGTCTTATTGCAAATTCATTTTTTCAACCCTACTGACTCAAATCAACGTTTAATATGCTTCTCAATCATATTTCATTATATTATGCAAATCTCTGATTAGGATTCATTCAGAGGTTCTGATTTTGAAGCCAATGGATCATGAATCCGTGAAGCGCAGAGACCGAAACTGTGGATTCTTATTTTGCACCTGATCCTTTCGCTCTTTTCATTTCACTCAACAGGCAAGAATCCTTACAAGAAGCCTGATGGTGTTAAGGTAAGTTAAATAAATCAAAGTGTTAAACTTTGACACATACTTCATGTGCCACGGACATGACTTATTATTATGATAATTATGATTATGATTAAACAATCAAGAAAAGGTGTGTAGGAATGATCCGAAAAGTAAAAAGAACTTAACTTTCCCTCCTAACTGATTTGCGACAGGATCATAGTACAACTATGTCCCTCCAGTTATAATAGTTGCTTCACTCCTGAATTACTCTGAAGGAGAGACTCAAGCTGAGACTCGGGGTTGAGCTGTTTTGACTCGAGCCAGTAAATAACCGTGTAGCAACCACCAGGCCTGGGTGGGTTACTTTTAAAATGTATTTCACTAAAGATTACAAAATACATACTTTAAAAAGTAATTTGTAACGTATTTTGTTAGATTACCCAAGTTTTGTAGCTTAATCTAAATACTTTAGAATACTTTGGAATACTAATAAGTGTGGAACAAACACAAAAAAGGTCATTGTGAGTTCTCACAATTCTGACTTTTTTCTCAGAATTGCATGATATAAAGTTAAAATTCTGAGATATAAACTCACAATATTGAGAAAAGTCAGAATTATGAGATATAAACTTGCAATATTGAGAAAAGACAGAATTCTGACTTTATAACTTGCAATTATGAGTGTATATCTCCCAATTCTGATTTTATTTTAATAAACGCAATTTTGTTTAAACCTCGCATTTCTGTGAAAAAAAGGTCATCATTTTTTAGATGCAAACTTGCATTTATGAAGAAAGTCGAACTGTCACAATTACCTTTTTCACAATTATAAGGGACTCACAATCAACTATCACAAAACAGTCGTGGATCATCCGGTAATGATTCAAGGGTATATACATTTTTGAATGGGGCAATTTTTAATTTTTATCCAGTCATTTTATGAATCACCAATTGCTGTTTATATTAATGTTTAAATGACATTAAAACTCAAAGTAATCACTTCGGTAATCTAAAACACTTTTCAGATGGAACTGTAATCTGATTACCACCCATTTAAAATCAAACACAGTCACACAAATTTTGTATTTTAAATGTGTAACTAAGTTACTCCCCGACCCTGGCAGCCACACAAAACACACTAAAATATCACATCAAAACACTGTTACGAACACCCACAACATCTTTGTGGCAGTGAGGGCACAAACGCTCATATTTTCTTCATAAAATGTAAAAAATGTTGTTTAATAGTGTGTTTACACATATTTCTAATAACCAACGGCCACATTATTTCTACAGTTCCTAACCTGACACTTAAAGTCTTTATATACCTTATCTTTACATACATACACACATAAATAAAGAATGATTGACATTACAGCGGCTGCACATACATGTTTGTTTAGCGTGTGCAATGTGTGAGCATGTGCACGCATTACTGCTCTTCTGGGTCGTGGCTTCAGAAAGCGTGTGTGGAGGGCGGGTCAGCTCCAGCGGGGACACATAGACGGATTTTTTTTATCTCTCTAGGTTTATATACGCGTGTATGTGTTTTTATATAGTTCAGGGTCAGACTCTTCTGTTCTTGAGGTCAAACATTCAGTGTCACTGAGTAACCTCATCTTTATATCTCACACTCCATTTACTGATATCACCGAACACATGGGTAGTGCTTTATGAAATCTGTGTTAATCTGTGCTAAATGAGTTTTGGATCAGTTATAGGCAAATTTGTGTTCAGGATTAGTGTCCCAAATCAAAATATGTTGGAAAAAAAGTATGTCAAATGTGCTCTGATGGCAAACTATTTCTAGGGGATTTTCAAAAATTGTCAAAAAAACAAAAAAAAGTATTGGGAATAATATCACCCACAACCCAAAACATGCATTTCTCAATTGAAGTCAAATCTACCAGTGTAATTAAAATAAGCAATTCCAATCAAAAGCTATTAGCATTTTTTGGGACAGTGCCACAAGGTTTCAATAGTTTTTGGACATGGTGCCAATGACTAATGCATTCATAAAATTCGAAAATGGAAGATGACCAAAATTACAGATATGGACCGATATACCCAAAAATTGGCTACCGAGTTAAATACACATTTATCAATAACAAATAATCAAAACATGAATTGTTACACAATAGAATTATTAAAAGAACTGTAAAATCCATAGTGGGAACCTCTGAGCAGTTCAAAAACCATAAAACATTCCCATACATCAAAATCATGGCTGGATGCTGGGACAGTTCATTCATCATAAAGCGAAATTCTTGGCCTCGGCCATTGCATTCATGGGAGTGTGCAGAAGTTTGTGTCGGTGCATTCAGGAAAAGCACACAAACACATAATTTATAGAGTAATCTATTATTGTCAATAAAACATAAGGCCTACAATATAAACCTCAGCCGAGTATGTGACCTGTTGTGACTGCAGGGCATATCTGTTTTAAATTACTCCGACTATTATCCGATTTTAGCTCTGTCTGGGGATGTGTTGTCTCAGCATCAAGACATTGTTCTCAATGAATTATTGAGACTGAGTCCGAGTGTTTCGCTGCTGAGGAAACAGACTGTAGACACAAACTGAACACACGCCGATGCAAGAACAACTGCCTGAATCAGTTCAGGAAGAGGCGACTTTTCGCAGACTTTTGGTCTCATGGCTTCGGCTTCACTGGTTGTACCATTGGACCTGCTTCATATGAGGCTATTTCAGTGTTAGGTCAACAGTCAAGGAATTGATCTCGGTTGGCATCCTCACCATTTAATAAGGGTTATACTCAGTTGCTGACAGACTCTGTTACTGTGGGGAAAATCGGGGTGTTTCATTGGCTGGAGTCTGTCACTACAAGAGGTTTACAACAAATGCCTCATCAGTAGGTCGAGATTTTCTCAGGTTCCTTTCTGACATTTAAGGCTGTCATGTGATCAACATGCCTGTTGTCACGTATGTAAACAACCCCAGTGCCCCCTTTGGGTCAAGGGTCACTTGTGTAATAGTTTTCCCAATGAATCAGAGTAGATTACCTTTTCCAGCCCCGGGCAGCATGTGGAAACTTTGGGTTTGTCCTTTTAACAGAGATGTTTGTTCTGGTCTGATTAGGTCTGGTCTTTCGTCAGAGATTATAGAGACCATTTTGAATGCGAGAGGTCCTTTTACAAGGAGCCTGTATGCTTTCAAATAGTGGTTATTTGCTTCACAGTTTACAAATACCACATGAGCCGGTGGTGTAAATCTGATCAGCTGTTTGCTTGCTTTAGTGCTCAAGTGTTCCTGCTACGAATGAAAGGATGTTGCGTTGGTTGAAGGTTGCAGTGAGGCGTGTGGGTTCATTTTGCCTCTTGGCATTCAAGCTCACGATACTAAAAGTGTTGCTTCTTCTGAGCCGTCGTCTAAGGGTGTATCCTTCAAGGACATTTGTGTGGCGGCAGACTGGGCAGACAGTGTTTGCACCAGCAAATTAATGATTCTATATGGGCTGCAGGCAATGTTTTGTTTGTTTGTTTAATTATTTAACATTTATTATAGATTTCTGTTAGCATATTGTGTTGTTGTGCTTGGAGTGTAAAACGTGCTTCAATTGTTTCATTTGTGAAAACGCAATAAACATGCCGAATTGGGCAGTTCTACCGTTTCATTTCGCACTGCAAGGCGAGTGTCGAGGATCAGTTCGGAGATTGAACGCGTAATTTCTAACACAAATAATGATCCCAAACACACCAGGTGATTTAGTTGAAAACAACTGGAAATTTCTTAACTTGTAAATCATATTTTGATGGTTTAATGAAACTTGTAGGGTCATTAAAAGTATATTGTGCAATACTATAGTATACAAAGTGGGATATAGTCTCCTTGATTTGGTTTGTTAATAAAATGTCTAGGTTACATATGTTCCCTGGTTCCCTAAGAATGGGAGCGAGACGCTGCTTCATGGAGTTTACACTATGGGGATGCCATCAGTGTGACCGGTGTCTGAAGCATGTGTAAACACACACCAATAAATCCTTGGCAGACGGCAGCCACACTACACACAGAGCGCCCATGAGTATAAAAAGGTGGTTGTGATGCACGTCATCAATTTTTTTTGTCTGAAGATGTGCAGGCAAGGTGCAGCATCTTGTTCCCCTTCTTAGGGAACCAGGGTTATATTCGTAACCTAGATGTTCTCTTTCGAAGTGGAACTTTGACTGGAGTTGACGATATGGGAAACCAATACCCACTGCCCCATTCTGAGGGAATGCCCGCCTCACTAAGCTTTGAATTGGGGCAAACATAATGGGCATAGCACAAATTGACACTACATATTACTTAACCGTATCAGAATATGTCAACCCCAACGTCGTATCCAAAATGACTCGTATAGACTGTATAGTGGCGCCACTACCTAAGCCAATATTTTCCAGAAGTAGGAGAAGATACTCAAGCTTCTTTACTCGATAGCAAGGAAGAGAAGTCCCGTCCTTTACAACCTCCCTCCCAGGCATGAACCTTTAAGGCCCAAGAGCAGAGATCTTAAAAAAATGGCTCAGTTATGTCAAAGCCCTAAAGGAGTAGACTACCAAAGGGAGTATATCAACTATGACCTTTTATATTACCACTTCTTCCAGGGGGAGAATGTAACCCTCAACTTCAACAGGTCAGCTGGATAGTATAATTACCATCGACTCTT
This sequence comes from Opsariichthys bidens, assembly GCA_037194245.1. Classification (NCBI taxonomy): domain Eukaryota; kingdom Metazoa; phylum Chordata; class Actinopteri; order Cypriniformes; family Xenocyprididae; genus Opsariichthys; species Opsariichthys bidens. The sequence continues at coordinate 12,102,303 of CM074307.1, read as the reverse complement.
TCCATAAAAAACTCAACCTCTCGGGAAACTGGCAGGGGAGCTTCAGCTCTACTTAGATCCTGCATCTACTTGTGCCAGCATGCATTCAGATTCCTGTTTTTACTAACCAAAACATACTCCAGTCCTGGGCCAATTCAGTAATGATTACTTTCAAATCCTCCCTCAGCAGGTGGCCATGAATGATAACGTATGCCCATTTATCAAGGTCCTCAACATTCTGTGAATCCGATGCTGGAGCTAAGCCCCAGAGAAACCTGCTGAACTACAGCATTTCTATAGACCAGAAAAGACAGCACCTTCTGAGCAGAATTGCAAAGCCCCACAGACCCGTCTTGCCTCCGCAAATGTCTTGCCATGAGCCACAAGGTGTTTAGCAGAGGAGGTGACTTATTTGATAACATCTGCCTCTACTCTGCCCACTTGCGACCCCACAATTGAAGCCACTGTTCTGCTTCAGGTCTGAACTGCAAAATACAAAGACCTGACTTTCATCCCACATGGAAAAAGTCAAGCTCAATACAGTGAGCATGTTCTGCTCCCTTGAGAGCCAAACACACTCTTTTCATTGGCAAGGCAAGAGCCTTGAAAAAAGGATTCTGCACTGGGGAGAGATGACTCGGAAGTATCTCTTCAACTGGGACATCCTTGAGTTTTACTGTTCACACAGACCTCACAACACGCGAATAGCTCAACTACATGGGAGGGACATGAACTGAATACAAATTTCTCCATTGTCTTGAGACCTCGATGTAGAGATATAGGAGGAATAAAAAGGCTCACAAGCTTATATGCAGGACAGCAGCAACAGAGCTAGCAGGAAAAGCCCCAAAAGGGAAAAACCTCCCGTCAGACTCCTCCTATGCTCCACCTACAATCCCGGCAGTTGATCCCGCCCTGCTGCCTCGGCGGCCGCGGGACCCAAACTCTCATTCCTCAAGAGAGAGTCAAGCATGGGTGGAGCTTCTCACGGCGAACGCATCACAAAAAATACATTCAGCTCCCTCGTTCCTGAAGACAAAAATGCTGATGATGTGTATTACAGGCGCCCTTTTATACTCATGTGTGACGTCATGGACTGCCGTCTGCCAATGATTTATTGGCGTGTGTTTACACATGCTTCAGACACCGGTCACGCTGATAGCGTCCCCACAGTGTCAACTCCATGATGCAGCATTGACATTCCACTTTGAAAAGGAACTAGCAGAGCTGAATGTTTTTCTATGGTATATTCTTTGAATAGCATCTTTCCTTTTCATGTATGAGAGGATGATACGATTATTGTTGCTAGATGTTATGCAGTTATGCAGTAGCATTAGCACAATGAGAAATGCGTCATTATCTGGTATCATGGTTATAATAAGGTTTTATTTTTATGTTTTACTGCACCTAACTGCAGAAAAGGAAGCCTAACTCGGCAGAAGTTGTGATGGTGAGATGTGCTAGTCACAATATCATTATTCACTTAATTCTCTAGTGACTAGTTTTGTAGTTCTCTTCGGTATAGTTCAGTGTTTAGATGTAGACTGAGAACTTTTCCAGCTGTATATTTATATGAGCCCATCCTTTATTTATGGTGTATTTTACTTCAAAATGTTGCAAGTTATAACAGTTCAACCTGAAATGTTATTAACGTTTCTGTAGTCTAGAGGATGCAACCGTAGTTAAAAACACTGTAAATGTTTTAGAACGTTAAAAGGTTGATGTTTAGCCCGCCGGGTTTGTTTGAAATGCTCTTTTGTTTTTCTAGAACATTCGGGCTGCTCTACTTGTGTAGAACATCCATGTTTTTAAGATCACCCAAGGCAGAATCCCTACGAAATGTATTACCATGTCTGCTTCATCTCCTCTGTGGTTTCCTGATGTTTCTTTGGTTTACACTGATCCCAACAGCAAAATAGGGGCAAGTTTAATTGGCTTAAGAAGAATGATTATTACTGAAGCTGAAGTATTATATTCAGGGTCACCTTCAATTCTGTCTCTGTAGGGAACAGTCTGTGAATTTAATTGGGCTGTTTGTCTTGAAAGCACACGAAACTCAAACAGTTTGGAATGTTTGGTAGGATCATTTGATGCCAATGAAAAGTTTTTGCTGCTTCATGCTGTTTAATGATCTAGCTGAATAACTTCTCTACAGGATTATTCTCTTAGGTTTTGTTCGCAGTCACACTTTTAAGCCTGTTAAGCTTTTACGCATCTTCTGTCTGTGGAAATGAGAAGTATGAGCATTGTGTAAAATGACGGTTTCCATCTGATTATTTGACAGCCCATTTTGCTGTAGTCGAGGAATAGTTAATTGCTGTCAAGGAATATCATTATGATAAAATATGCTAATTAACTATTCCCTCAACATCCAGGCAATGCAAGCTGTGTAATTTCAGTGATTTAGATGAATGTAATTTAACATTTCCTCTTCCCTTGCTGTTTTAAAGCTTTGCCTGTCTGCCTCTGTCCCTTCCCACCTATAGATCAACAACAAAACCAGCGTAATCGCCAGCCCTAAAGATCCTGCCCCCTCTCCTGCTCTGGTACTTTGTCTTTATGACTGTTTGTCAGTTGCTTTTTCCTACCATCTTCCCGTCACACTTCTCATTTTTTAGCAGCCTTTCTCTGTTCAATTCATGCTCGCTTATGAAATCCTGCATTAAAATAATGCAGCAAGTCAAATAATTGGCAAGGTCTACTGAAAGTGCATCGTTCTGCTTTTTTTGCTTCAACTGTGGCCTATTTAATGTCAAGTAATTGTAAAAATGTGTCCGGTGGACTAGAGCGCTGAGGTATGATCTTGTACGTGTTACACTTAAACTTATAAAGTTTAATTCTTAAATATATAACTGTTGATTTCATTAGAGGGTGTTTAAAATGCTTAGTCAATTATGTGCAAATGCGACGCACACGATTCTCTCCACCCGTTTGTGAATTTGACGAACTGATATTTTAGTGTGGGGTTTTGTTTTAGCTTGTTAACGATTACCTCAAGAAACATTTTTACGTTCTTAAAGTTGTGGGAGGTTGTTCTCCATGAACAGGAACAGGAGGATCTTTCATACAGGAACTGACCATGTTTTCAGGCATCAGTGAACATGTGAAAAACACACTTTACTTTCTCTGGCTGTAGTGACAAATGCTTTCCTACACTAACTCATTCATTATTGTTACTAATTTATTATTATTATTAGTGATGCTTGTAGTAATAATGATTATTATTACTACTATCTCACATACTTATTTTCCTTTTCCTTCTGTACAAAACTCGTCCTGCACTATGAATGCGGTGTCGAATCAAGACTGCAGTGACTTTTATAAGCGATCGAACATGCAATTTTCCTCCAGCGGATGAAAAATCCCATAGACTTAACATCGTGTCGCTCGGCCAATAAATGGAAGCCATGCCATAGCAACTAGTTACAGCACCCTAGAAACCATACCATAAACCTCCAATGAAAAAGAATGAGATGGATGTCTCTGGATCAGAACATTGTAGAGAGATGGGGTTGTGTGTTTTCACCCAAACTGTCTAGCCATGCCCTAGCAACCATTTTCACAACATAGCAACATAAACAGGCCATATCTCAACACCTGAACACAGTATAGACATTCACATTTTCTTCAAACATGTACTTGTGTAGTTTTTTAATTATTATTTTTAGAGCAAGTCATTAAAACTCTGAAATAGCACAAACGAAGGCATTAGAATTATGCAATGACTGAAAATATTCAAAATATTCTGGCTCTGCTTTTAAACGCGTCTGTCAGCCGTGCATTACAATAAATGAGTTTTATATTGTTTACATGCGTGTAATGTGATTGAAGCACACGCTATTAACATCAGAAGTGTTTAATTTGATAATCTAGGCATGAGCAACATAAATTATATCCAAAAACAGTAGGAAAAAATAAATTGTCATAAATTATCTACGTTTATAGAGATTGCACAAACGTGTAAAAAAACCTGTAAAATATCAATGAAGGTTTTAATTCTCCAATACTTTCGTGTTTTACTGTATGCTTTATTTTTCTTCTTTTTTTTGGCTGAATATCCTGCACTGTTGCTGTAGTGAACATGTTCTGCAGTAATTACCCATAATCCCATCTCACAATCACATGACCGACTGTCTCAACCACTGTGCTCCTCTTCCTTTCTAAAGTTCACCAAGCCTTATTAGAGAAAGTTACTCCATAATATCCAAAAATTGTCATTTTGCAGACGTCACGCAGACTAATAAAGAATGAGCTCTTTGTTTGACCTCCAGACGGTCAGCCAAGGTTAAGCACTATTGGTTTGAAAAGTTCCAGGCCAGATTTTGAGGGTCAGACACATTCAGGACGTGTAACGCTTGGTGTCCTTTAACTCTTCAACTCTCTGCTGCTTATTCTGATCTCTTGTTTTATCTTCCTTTCTCTCCCTATGCTCAAGGAGCCTCAAACAACCGTTATCCACAATCCCACTGATGGAAACAAGGTATTCAGTGTTCACGAGGATTGAGTTTTCCTCACACATTAAGATAAAGGGCTATAACGGGCTTATTTGAACTGGAGCTGCATCTGATGCACGCTGTCCATTATCACAGACGATAAAATTCGCAAAGTGTAGCTTTTTGTCCATGCAATGAAAGTCAATGAGGACCGGTGACTCTTAATTTCGTCAGAACTCAGTCTTAAGTGTGTTTTCTGCTCAGGTAATCAACATTATACTGAATGCTGTTCACACACTGACAGAAAAGCGTGCATTTTATCTTTTGGGGTAACAACTTGTTAAAATAGACCTTTTCTGAGAGTGTAGTTACGACCCGTGGCTCAGGGGAAGCAACAAAACAAGATAATCATTTATTAATTGCAGAAAAGAAATATAAACAATAAAGAAGAAACAAATAAACCCAACGATAACGATGTCTCTGAAATACTCAGTGTGTAGTGAAGGGCGCATGACTGAAAGTGTCATGTGCTGTCGAGGTGTAAAATGTGAAAATAAAGCAAAATCCAAAGCAAATATCAAAATCCAAAGATCCAGAGAAAGAGAGCCCTGTTGATCCATTGAAGGCCTCTTTTAAAGGACAGTCTAATTCGAAACCGGTGTCGCCGATACGCCGCAGACGTACAGATACGCCTGCATCTCCAAAGACGGACAGCAGAGGGCGTCACAGTGCAGATATTAAGTTAAAAACCTTAAAAATCCTCATGCTTGCAACCAGGCTTTAATTCTAGCATTTACAGTGAACAGATTTGCGAACCCATCTCTCATCAAATGTGGTCTGATTTTCATTCGAAGGGGAAGTTTACGCCGTTTTCAACTAAAAACGCAAGTTTTTTTGTGTTTCGGTCACTCAAGTTTTTGAAAACGATTTTGATATAATCTCTGTAGGCACAAAGTGCTTCTTCACAAAGTCAAGTCGCCATCTACTGGCCTGACATGCACAATACAGCATTTTTAGTCATTACGCAAGCAATGTATGCGAAAAACACAAAGGAAAAACTTTTCTGTTTTTAGTACATCGTTGTCGTGCAAACTGACCCTACGTCAGTTATCGACAAACACTAACTTGACTACTAACATGGAGTTCTTCTTCTCACAATTGAACTGAAGGCAGTGATTATGGGCTGGAAACAGAAGTGAACCTCAGTATTAAAACTTGTGCCGCAGATGAGCGCTGACGAGTCAAGTTGGAGATCTGCCCTCTTGTGACAGTCCCAAATAATAAATCAAAAGGACCCAGCAGGTGTGAAAACACTCTGTGAAAATTATTTTAATTTAATTTTCTTTTCTCAATTGAACTTCGATAATTAATGTGGTTCAGATAACATAATATTTTGAGTTTCCGTTGATTAAATCAATCGTCTTCATTGAATGAACTCAAACCAACAATTCTACAGAAAACGTTTAGTGGAGGTTTTGTTGCTTACGGAGGATCCAAGTTACTAAACTCAAGGGTTCACTTACTTTCTCCCGCCTGTGTGTGTTTTAGTCTGCAGCTGTAAGGCCTTGTTTCCACCTGCTATTAGGATGCGTTTTGGTTGATCAGATCACAAGTGCGCGAATCTAAATACAGCTGCAAACTTTTTGAGCTCGTCGAAAACGCATTCGACCGGATCGCTTTTGTAGTGTAAATGCGATCGAATGCGTTCAAACGCTAAAGTCTCCACTTAATGACCTAATAATGCACAAACACGGGAAGCCTTTGGTTTGAAGTCGAAAAATGTACCAAGCACAGTGTTCTCCCACCGTTCCTGATTTCTGACACGCACTCGGAGCGTTCGGCCGGTCTCGCGGCCGTCAGAGCAGAAATGAAAGCAGACGCTCTTTGTTTTTCTGTCGTCTCCTTTCACATTCGTTTGCAAAGCGAGCTGATTTTGTGCATTAGATCGAAAGATCTGGAAAAAAAAAACATTCATTTACCCTCCCCAGGGTCGGAAGTGGACAAAACATGAGTTTGAAAACGTGAATTTGTGATCCGATCGACCAAAACGCATCTTAATGTTCAGATCAATTTGACTAAAACGAATGAAATCAGAGATACTACAATGTGGGTGAAGGTTTTGAATCTTCTGTAAGGGGGTTCTCTGACTGTTTTTACTGATCATTTAACATTTATTTCTATTCCTTCCTTCGTTCACGTGTTTGTTCTGTCCCAGGAGTCGTCAGAGAGCGCCAACACCACCATTGAAGACGAGGACATTAAAGGTACAGTTGAACTGAACACACACTTCAGATGTGGTCCAACCGGTTATTGCTTCACATTTTCATTTATATTCACTACTCTATATAGGGACATATTCATTGCCATTTGTGCTTTAAAATTTTAGGATTCTTAAGAAATATTTCATTTGAAAAGAGTGCCGGCCTAAAGCGCCAGAGCTGAAACTGCGGTAGAGATTAAGGGACGACGATACGGTGTCATGAAACACAGATTCACCTGTTTCCTGATGTGTTATTCGTGCGGCCCACCCTACTCTATAATCTGTGGTGACGGTTGGTGAATCTCTGTGGAGATAAAGCTTTTTATTTTAAGCTTTCTTCTCACATGCCTTATAACTTTCTGTTCCTGTTTTTTGTTGTTGCTGTCTTGAGCTGTGAAGCTAGTGTCCCTTTAATGTGTGAACTGGTGTGATATAAATGCAGGTGGTCATGTGTGAGCATTTGAGCCATGATATAAAGGTGAAGCTAATTACACCTGTTTTCATTTCTCCGTGTCTTCGTCGTGATGAGGGTCACAAAATGACTACCGTAATCAGAATGACGGGAAGTGTGAGCGCGCTCGATTTAATCTAAACCGTAAACATGCCGCCAAAAAACTGAGCACATCCCAGAATGTGAACGAACATTCGAGATGTTTCCGCTGTGCCGATCCGACTGAAAGCCAAAACAATGAAGTTTGAGGATTTTAGAGGTTAATTAAAGTTCATTTGTTTCAGTGTACCTGTAGACACCTGCGGCTTATTTATGTTCAAAACAATATTTTTTTTAAAAATTCAGTGGGTGCGGCTTATATTCAGGTGCGCTCAATAGTCCGGAAATTACGGTACTTCTTCATCTGTATCTGATTTAGAATGAGCAGAAATCTGTGAGAAATATAACGACTCAAAGAACTGATAAAATAGGCTGTTACTGTAGGACAATAGCCTCGTGAGCGGCATCGTGTCGAATGTCACAGCTCCGACCGGTCGACGTCGACTCGACTTTAAAAATCTGAAGTCATTCAACGCCTAGAATGAAGTACAAGAATGATGCCGTTAGTTCCTGCGTGTCTTTTGGCAAACCTGTGAAGAGCAACTTTCAATGCATTTACAAGGGAAACGTTTCCATTCCTGTTTCATTCATGTCTGTTTTCAGGGTTTTAAATGTGTTAATCATCTTCATTATCCTTTCCCTCCTCTTTTTAACAACCTTTCCTCCTCGCTTTTTGCCCTCGCACTGTCAATCCATGTCTAAGTTCATTTGCTTCCCCATCCATCCGTGTATCCTTCCCATTTAAATAAATCCTGCACGTTTACTCGGAGCAGTGTCCCGCCTGCCATCTAGAATGTACCAGCGTGAACGATCTCATTCCCAGCAGTCTAGTTCCTCCACGTCCTCCTCCGTCTCCTGCTGGTCCCTCCCAAACGTGTGTCCGGAGGAGGTCTGCTGTAACCGCGTCCTCAGGGCCCTCCTGGCTCTCTACCTGCTCGTTTTCCTATCGGCCTTTTTGGCGTTCCTCTACGTCCACTCCACAGCCGATTGTGGCCAGTGCCTTAATCCCAAGGCTGCTCCCAAACGGTCTCCGCTAATCCAGAGCCACAGCACCATCCAGTGTAAGTGACAGGAGGGAGACAGGAAGTCAACGCACACCTTTAAAACAGTGAACCAGCACAATCTCACGGCGGTTTGTAACTATTTTGGCGAATTGTTGGCCAATTCGTACGATGTCCTTCGCTTTTGTGCGATTCACATCATACGAAATTGCCACCACGGTTCTGTTTTCCCATGAAATTCGCTGAACTGGCATGCCACACGGTTACAAATAACTAAAAATTGACATTTAATTAAAATTATTATTATTGTTTAATTTGCACAGATTAGACGTCAGCGGTTCGATAGGCCAAGCGAGATCTTATTTTTAGATGCTAGATTCAGTTTTCTATGGAAGCTCAAGACGTTGCGAGTTATAAAGTCAGATTTGAGAGACGTAAACTCGCCATTGAGAGGAAAAAGTCAGTGTTGCAAATTTATCTCGCAGAATTGAGATCCAAATTCTCATAAGTGCGAATTCGCACCTGCAGTTCTTTTTATAGTTTATATAAGAATTGTTAGATGTAAATTCACAATTGCACATTATAAAGTCAGTTCTGACATTTTCTCACAATTGCGAGTTCATATCACAGAATGATGAGATGAATTCCCAATTCAATTCTGATTATGCTTTTCCAACTGTTAGCTTTCACGCAGCGTGACGCTCGTCTGTGTATATTATAAGAAAATGAAAGTGTTTTTTGGCCTTTGACGCGTGTAAACCTGTCATAGGAAACGCCAGCAGTTTTCGAATCACAGCTGAAAGAAAATGTTGTTTTGTGACTCAGATTTTACGCTGAACTTGTTTGAGTTTTTGGTCAGGTCGTGTAAATCCAGAAGAATGACTGATTAGAATGAAACTAGAGTAACAGGGGCTTCCAGTTTTTTAGCAGTAATGTGGAAACATTTCATGATCTAGAACTCTGATGTTTGGGACGAGAACATGAATAAGAAGCGAGTGTGATGGAGCTCAAGCAAACAGCAGAACTTTAACTCAAGCCTGAAGATTACAGATCGAACAGTCACCGTCGTCTACAGCTGATTCATGGCTTCACTTTATCGTCGGGCAGCAGAAACCACTGACCACACAAACATGAAGCCTGTCAGCATTTTAAATGAGTTGAAGCTGAAAAATAACGTCCTGTTGAGGAAATGGTTTGTAAATCCAATAGTGCATTTGAATATATCGTGACTGAACATCAAAAATCAGTTCTGGAGTTTCTTTATGAGCTTCGATTACCTTAATGTCTTGCTCACAGGTCAGTAGAGTTCGTCCGCGCTCCCATTGGTTGTTGCTGTTCTCATTTGCATCAGTCAAATCATCATGGAAATGATTGACTTCCAGCTTCCCAGAGAATCTGTGACCCGTGGAAGGAATACATGTTATGATGTTATTAATCTGGTTGGACACGGTGAATACAGCTTTCCTCGCTCTGCCGTTCTCGTCTCGTTCAGAGTTTGACGAGTGTTATTTTGCCAGTAAAGCACAGACTGTTTGATTGTAAAGTGTCCCTTGAGGAGCGGCTGTGCAGGAAGACATTTGACCTGCTTTACTGCCCTCTAGTGGCAACATTAACAACTGCACAGTCGAAGAGAAGCTTGACTTCAGCTCAATTCCACCTTTTTCACCTATAATCATCTACAATAAGACATTTATATCACATCCCCGATTCAACATTTAGTTGCTGGTTCAGTCTTTTCTCCTCTCGTCTCTGTGTTGACATCATGTTCACAGACTTCATAATATTTCCACACAAATGGCATATTGGGAAAGGATTGCAGTGCGGTTCGGAACGGAGATCCGGGTGCCGATCGGGTGTTTGAAGCTTGTAAATGATCGTGTTTATTCCAGGACAGTTTTCAGTTGTCTGTAGGAAAGTATTGAAGTTCTTCCAGCGCTGAAGCGGAAACTGGTGGAATACCGGGATGTGATTTAATGCTGGAGTAAACGGGCTCAAAACCAATTTTGATCATTTTTCCTGCCATTCATTGAGAAGAACCGACTCAAAAGAGTCCACCTTGTGCCAACTGGGCATCGCCAGCTCAGATTTCAAACAGCATAGAAGTGATGTCGAGTTCTGAAACACAGCCGGAAATGCTTCACCGTTTCAAAATTAAGATCCGTTCACACGTTCACGCACTTTTCCGTTGTTTTTCCATGTAAACACACGCTAGACGGACGCCTTTGACCGTCGCGCACGACACGCCGTTAAAATCGGTTCAACGTTTACAAATGCATCTCGAGACCTTCGCGCAAAAACGTGTGAACGAGCTAAAATAAAGTTCGCTGCTTTCCAACACGGATTAAACACAGAGGTAATCTGCAGCGCTATGAATGATTTGATGATTTTACAATGCAAGAATCGACGAAATTAAACAAGATTGCACAGGCCAGGGCTGGAGTTATCTTGGATTTTTTCCAGAGCCGGAACACCTCAGACATTGACAGGGACAATCCCCCAAAATTAGAAAGGGCCAAATTGTCCAACTCTGCATTTTTGATTCTGTTTTGCAGCAAGCGGTTCACCAGTTCATTTCAGACAGATTTGCGAAACCGATTCAAGTGAAATAACAGATTTTAAAAAGTATTTTTGGTCAAGATCACTGTGTTTTACACTTTTTGTTCTTGGTTTTCTTCATTTGTGTGCTTCAGCGCGGAAACAGGAGATCATTAAAGTCACTGAGCTGCTGATCGAAGCCATTAATAATGGAGATTTCGAAGCGTACACGTGAGTGTTTTTATTTCATTGCTTTTCCTTCACTCCGTTGCAAATGTCTTGTCTTTTCATAACATTAACAATATTCCACAGGAAGATTTGTGACCCTGGACTGACGTCTTTTGAACCCGAAGCTTTGGGAAACCTCGTGGAGGGGACGGATTTCCACAGGTTCTACTTTGAAAACGGTAAGACGTGATGTTTCGTGTTAAAGGAATAATTTAACCAAAAGTCTGTCATCGTTTACATGTTTCTAAAGCTGCATGACTTTATAAGCTTTTTTCCATACTTAGAAATTCTATCAAGCTCCAACATTTTTTTTTATAATATTTATTATTCAATAATATTGAACTAAATTATAATGATTTTTAAACTGAAATATTTGAAGACACAGGTCTCAGCTAGTGAACCATGTAAGGGAACAAGTTTTTCTGGAAATGTTTTTTTCTAAAACTGTACATTTATTCACTTCAGAACTTGATTTGTGTCAATTTCATCAGACACATTTAAAGCTATTTTAATTTGCTCCATCCAACAACAGTGTCTCCAATTATGTGATCATGGTGTTCAGTAAAGGAGCAAAAAAGCGTTTTTAAAGTGAAAAAAATAATTCTTATGAGTAATCCAGTTCCTACATTCCTTAATTCTCTAACCTCCTTTACAATGTTAAACATGTGTAACCAATGCTGTTAGGTAAAGCAGACATGATATCATGTGCTTCGGTTAAGGTTTGAATATTTTAACACAATGAATTGAAAAAAAGAATAAGACATTCCTTTCAAAATTTACAAATACTTTCACCTGATGGTGTTAAATACTGATGGAGTTAAGGGGAGTTGACAAATACTGACGGAGTTGATACATAATGAAGAGAGTTGACAAACCTCAAATGTCCCTTATCTCAAGAATCAGTGATATTGTTTTAAAGTCTTTAATGTCTTTGAGATTTCAATATGCATGTTGCTGAGCAATGCATGGTTTTTGTTGTAGCGACTGAAGGCTGAAACACTATCGCCTCCCTCTGCTCTAGCTCTCTCCAAAGGCCACAAACCCATCCACACCATCCTGCTGAACCCTCACGTGCACCTGATCGGCGAGGACGCTGCGTGCGTCGCTTACATAAGGCTCACCCAATACATGGACGTCAACAACATGCCTCGCACCATGCAGTCCGAGGAGACCCGTGTCTGGCACCGCCGCGACGGCAAATGGCAGAACATCCACTTCCACCGCTCCGGCTCACCGACTGTGCCCACCAAGTGAGGTTTGTGTGCATCCATGGAACCATCGAGGTTTAGATTGAAAACAAAGTGGCCGTTCTTGTTGTGATGCAAACCCAACCCTTAGACAATGTCATCAATTTCAAAATCCAAAGCCTTAAAATTGTAATCAATAATATTGCTTTACTTTTCCAGTTAATATGGCCTTTCCTGTCAGCTGATCTCCATCAAGTGTCCGCCCAACTCCACCGCGATCTTCAGTGTGCTGGACTGCGCCAGAGTCTTGTTTACATTTCCTGCCGGACTGACAGAACACGGACGGCCGGAGAGTCATTGGCGTGTTTGTGTGCGAGTCCACGTTCATGTATTGAGTAAGCGGTTTACACACTAGACTCATTTATGTGAAAAGCATGTTCTGACTTAGTACTCTAATCTTTTTTAAAGGGTTATGTTTTTTGTATAACACAAAATATATGGAGCCATTTGTTAGTGATCTGTGGTGTGTGGGTACAGGATATCAGGAAATAATTGTTCTAAGGTTTTTTCTTGTCGTTTCAATTAGTGCTGTCAAATCGATTCATCGCATCTCAACACGACAGACTTTTATGTTAGATGCGATGAATCGATTTGGCCACTAGTTCTAAATAAATTTGTCGTCGATGACAAATTCAAAATGACAGATCATTTACTGACGTCTTAAAATGACAAATATAGGAGCTTGCTTATGGTTTCAGTGATGAAGTTTTGTGAAGTGCTATTTCTGCTTTACACTTTGGAGTATTAATAGTTTATTATTAGGAAATCCAAACATCTGACAAGCGTTAAGGTTTAGAGTTTTAATTTCTTTGCTTTGTCTGGATGTGTGGAAAACGAATGTATCTCACACTATACTACATCCGTCATGCTCATCCTGCAAAAAAAACACCTCTTTCCATTCTTTTTTTTAATGAACTGTGTGAAATTTAGTTCTGTTGCGGTATTTTAATTGGGCACATGACTGCTTCTCACTGGACTCTGCGGGACTTCTCAAGGAACTTCATTTTTAGCTTTTATGAATAGACTTCCTGCTCGTACTCATCTCTCCTTCCAATCCATTTCTCACACCAGCCTCTGTTTTAACAGAAATAGACAAACTTGGCAAAGCAGAATAAATTCACGTTATACACATCATTTCCTACAGAACACCTCCTGGGTTTGCTTTATTTCCGCATATAACATAATATCACTGAAGGACTGAAGATCGGTTTCTAAATACTTTAAAATGTCTAATAAAATGTGTGATTTCTGCAAAATGCTGGTACTGACATTATTTTGGTCGATTGTGTTTGCATCTACAATCAGTTCATTATTTTATCTGCTATGGCCGAGAGAAATGTCTTGCGATAGAAAAATCACCAGAGAATTCAGAAAACATCCTCATGAGTTTCACACGTGTGCTGCAAAAACTCACAACCAAATACAGAATCGCTGCAAACACTCGTGATCAGGATGTGAAAACAAGCGAACTCGCCTCAGGTCACGGACGTCTCAGACGTGTTTGGGTGCCTCGACTTCCGTTCTTGCAGTGCTTCTGTGATGATTTGCAGCAGGTGTTGTCACACTGACGATGGCAGTGTGTTGAGCTCTCTCAGCCACCGTAGGACATACAGCTGTAAAGCAATCAGAAGTCTGGACATACCGCTCCTACTTTTAGGAATACGCAAATGCTTATGATCACGACTTGCTTTCGATGGACAAGCGTGAAGCTTTTGAACAGTGTTTTCTTGAATTAAAAGATTATTGTCATGTGTGGGCCAAGATTGTTAGTACGGTTTATATTTCTCTACAAAATGTATTTTTAATTCATTTTAACAATGTCTTTAATTCAACAGCGCACAGGAAATAAATGCATGCGTCCGTTTTTTTTTTTTTCCAAACCTTTAAATAGAAAGTTTATGCTCTCAAAACATTCTTTCTCCACCACTGATGGACTTTTCCAGCTTTTCCCTGTGATCTTCTGAAAGAGCGCAGAATCTCGGGATCGAAACACAGGAGAAGAAGCGGCAGAAACAAGCGATAGAAGCATCTCTCGTGTTCACCGTAGACGTGATTTTCTCAGCTTTTTGATAAATATGTTGCTTTTTATTACTTGCCAACATTCAAGTGTTGATAAAAAAAAAGAATGCATGACGATAGAATAAAATGTTTGTTTGATCAAAAGCAGAGGTTCTGCTCTTTCTTTTAATATGTTAGACATGTTCAGATATTCGCACAACAAAATATTCTGGGAGACAGTATATTTTTTGTGAAAATTAGCATGTTTAACACTTTCCCGTCTGCAATTTTGATTATGTACGTAAAATTTTTTAGAATTAACACACAATCCGATTTCGATTCTCAAATTATGCATATTTTCCTTGATAGAAAATGAGCTAATGTTGAGATTAACATGTCATGTTTTTATTTTACATCATTGCAACAGCAGAAAAATGAACAAATCACTCGTCCTCCGCTTTCAGAGAAAACCATAAATCCAGTTGTACTTTAAAATTAAAAATTCACTCGTTCATTATAGTGAGTTTCCAGTTTACACAGACGTTGCTGTATCTCTCTCACACACACACACCAAAACAAAGAAATGACAGAGTAACTGGAGGTGAATAACGACAGCATTCTTGATGAAAAACGGATAAATCCTCAATCTAATTAAAAACCATTCCGAGGCATTCTGGGATTAAGAAAGACTACAGCGTGATATTTATTCTTTGACTCTCAGTATAAATACACAGCCAGTTATTTCAGATTTCTGATTGCTTGCACTTGATTACAAACTCACGAGCCTGAAGACATTCAGATGATATTGGATCAGGTCTGCGGTGAGATTTTAAGCGTCATCTGAGATGCTTTTAATCATACGGCGGTCCGCCGATGCGTTTGTACAGCAGTTACAGGAGACGAAAGAGTATATGACCGTTTCTGTCAAAGTCCATTATTTACAAATGAGCTCAGCGTCCGAACCGACCGTTGAGTTCTGCTTCTACAATAACACAGCAACCAAAATGACACACACTCACACACACACACACAAAACATCTACGTTTTCATACGAATCACTCGGCAATTCAGAAGGAAACACTATCTTTGGTCACAAAATGAGAAAATAAATGGAGTCGGGAAAGACATTCAGCCATAAAGCAGTTCAAATGTTTACATTATTTGCCATGAATGAGAAGATCGAGCGATAATAAATAAGGATGAGGATAAAACGGGATCCGGTGAAGAATTATTTTGCGTGTACAAAGGCCGACAGACAGTTTTGCATCTATTGTTCGTCCGGGTCGTCGGTGGGCTCGGGCGTGCAGTAGCGCTGGAGCAGGCGGTGCAGGTGCCGCTGCAGGTCGTCGGGTCGCGGGGTGTCCGGCGCGTCCTCCAGCCGCTCCAGGTGCGTTTGTTTGCTTCGGCCGTCCTTCACCACCGTTCGTTTCTGGGTGCGCGTCTTATGCATGCGGGTCCTGCGGGTCAACGAGAACATCTTTCATAATCGTTCCTTCACTTTCACTCTCCAGATATTAAACATGCCAGTGATTTCGGGATCTACTCCAACACGCTTTCATGCTGGAACTGTCCACAGGTTCTCCATCGCTGCTCCTTTAGTTCCTCTCTCAAACACGCCGGGTTAAATATGGACAAACTCAGCGTTTGACCCAACCTGCTGGGTAGTTTTATTTAACTCAACTATCGTTTAGAAATCACTATATGTCTGGATTAAAATTAAATTAAATCAGACTAGAGGCAACAATGATCATCAAAAAGTGAACATTTATTCATAAGCAATGCAATAAATGTTTATCGTTTCATTGTTATTCATTAAAGTCATTAATAAATGTTCATTTCCAACATATTTTGGGTTCGTTTTCAGCAAGCAATGCAGTCATTGTTTAACAATAGGGTTAAAACTGAGTTTGTCCACGGACCACCTGACCAATCACAGCGCTGGCTTAAAATGAACCCAAAATATGTTGGAAATTTAAAATCAGACACGTAATTACTAGAGGCAATTTAGTAATAAGATATTTCGGGGTTCATTTTAATCAAGCAATACACACATTTTTAAACAATAGTTGGGTTAAATAAAACTACCCAGCAGATTCAGAACATTTAACCCAACCGCTGGGTTTGTCCATTTTCAACCCAGCATTATGTAGCCCCTCCTTCTGAAAAGCACAGTGCGCTCTGATTGGTCGGTTGGAGCGGTGTGTTTTGGGGAAATGTCCCGCCCCTTACCATGACCTCCGGTTTCACCACACTACTAAGCCCCGCCCCTTTATTCTGCGCATGAATTATTTAAATGAGGAAGAAAACTCTAGACTACAATGGAGTTCAGAAACACTGATACAGAGAAGAACTGGAAATTTGCAGAGCTTTTTCACGATCGAACAGCGTTACAAACTAAAGAAAGATGTAAATGTGCTCTTTAAAAGTAAATGACACATTGAAATGAACTTGCGTTGAGAGTCATGTTCTGGAGAGCTTGTCGAACAGTAACCAAAGCAGGAGGAGCTCCGGTGAGTCCTGAAGCATGTTAGTAAAACACACGAGACGCGAGGCAGGCCGGTTTTGAACAACGCCATCCGAACCGGCACCGCCTCTCGTTCTGGTTTAGCATCAACTCTCAGGGAACCATGAAAACACGAGCAGCAGATGAAGTCTGTCTTCAGCAACACTTGGTGGATTAGAAATCATTAACTGCTCTTTTATCCTCATCATCACACCGTTCTGCTAATCAACGACATGCCACCGTCCAGACCTTCTGACCACTGATCCGTCCTCTTTCACCGTCTCTCGCTCAACTAAATGAGGCAGGTGCACTTTCCCAAAGCTTCCTACATAGCCCAAAGCCTGGACATACGAGAGACACATGACTGAGCCGAGGAGGGAATGCAAATACAAGACGTTTAATGAGGCGAACACCAGCGACGGGCGCTTTCCAAACACGAGAGCCTTCGAAGCCTTTGTGAATCAGTGATTCGGAGTGCGGTTTCAGTAAACGAGGCGTAGATGCGTCACAAATGTTTCATAATGTCGTACACGTCAGTGTTTCGCCACTAGGGGGCGATGATCTCTGTGACCACACGAACCCATATATGACTTTTACCTGATCTCGGATCAGTTTTATACATTTGTAGAGATTTCATGTATATTAAGTAGATCTTACTGGTCTGATTATCCAAACGCTCCATAGAAGTGACAAAAAAATAAGCACAGCGATTTAATACAATAACACATGTTATGGAGATATTATGACGTCGCAGTTGGTGTGTGTTTTTATGCGTGTTCTGATTGAGTTTTACACTGTTCTGGTCACCAGCGAGTGGCGCTTCCAGCCATTTTGTGAAACTGATTGATTTCAAAGAGTTCATTTCTCCCGTCACTAGTGAACACGCTGAGCTAAAACATACATTCATGATATTTACTGTACGATTAACTCTGACCAATAACATATTTGGAAAGCGCCCATAAAACGTCCGAATGTCTTTGAGATAACAACAGAATATCTAGACCTTTTCAAAGTCGTCCTTGGCTGATGGGAGATCCGACGAGAGTGAGGGGTCTCCGATTCGTTTTTCCATCCGTTCACCTTGCAGTACCGTGGTTTTGACGACCTTGCTGACCTTCCGACCTTGAACGGGCTCTTCCTCGAACTCAGAAGCTGTCGCCCCGATGTAAGAAGAAGGTTCAGAGAAGGTCACCTGAAATGCACGGACATGAGAAGATGAGCACCATGGAGGAGACCTGTACTCTGTGGAGTAAAGCACTGGGCTTTCAAGATATATTAGGATACACAGAAACATATTAATTAGGCATGAAAACGACCACCAACGAGAACTATATTAGGTGATATTTATTCTCTTTAAATGCTCGAGCTTGATTTGTTTTTATCGTTCATCAGCCAAAAGTGATTCCAACGGTATCGTGTCTCTGTTCTGTTATCCTCATAGATATTCTAGAATACGATATCTTTATCGCTATCGTGAACGAGCTTCAACGGAAACATGTTTGCGGACGGATTCTCTACCAAATTACAAGCGCAATGGAAGTACAGGTACAGCTATCGGCCCGAGACTGAACAGAGCACAGGATTCCCACCTCGGTCTGATCTCCTCCGCTCTTCACCACCGTCCTCTTCACAACTTTAGAGAAACCGTCCGCCTCGTCCACAGCGACGGCTTCCTGCCGCGGTCCCTCCAACATCACTTCCTCTCGCTCTACTCCGTCTGCTGACACAAACTTACGGATGACCTTCCTCGTTATCTGTGCGGAGAGAACGACACAAGGTTGATCAGGGAAAACTCTGAACATGAGAAGATCTCGTGAACCTTTGAAATAGTATTTCAGATTTTTATTGTCAATTTTAAAGTAATCTTTCAAATAACGTGAATTATTCAAAGACGTCCTATGATTAAAATATTAACACTTTTCTGCTGTAGCATTTTTACATTATTTTACCAAATGCGGACGTCTGAATCACAGAAAAGCGTTCACCTTTTTGACGACCATGTTTCCAAACTCGTCAGTGTATTGCTCTTCTGTCACCGTCTGAGGAGGAATTTCAGGCATCTCGTCACCCTAAAAAAATAAAAATCATATATGAAACACTTGTAAACTGTTTGTTAAACATGTAAACGAACAAATTATTTACAAAGAAACGTGAAAGAGATCATGAAGTGTTACAGTGTCACATAATTTACATCGACTCCACCGACATTCACTGAAATTGATTGAAGCATATTGTATATTTATTTATTTCCATTGCTCAATATTCCACCAAAACACATGAATGCGGGTCCACCGACACCAACAAGTACCTGAATGATAACGCGGCGCCGCCGCACCACCCTGGTGGTCAAAACCTCCTCCTCTGAACTATCAGACAGCAAACCTAGTTCCTTAGATATTTCCTAAGAGTAGCAGAGATGCATTGTGGTCGCAGGTCTCAAGTACTACTACTGTATATCTCATATACTCACACCATGCAAAGCCAAAGTACTCTAAAAGTTCCTTTTACTCTCTTTTTTTGTGTTATTATTTGCCTTCTCAATGTAACAGCTTTCAATGCAAACAGATATTAGTAAATGATGGTAATAAACAGACTGCACTGCTGCACAACCAAAATCATGCGGTCAAGAAAACAGGTGAGTTTCAAAGCGCCAATAAATATTGATGCTCGTCACATTATATCCAATAATTACAGTTTGAGATAAAGCAAAGGGATGGACCAACACAAACTAGTTCATATTTTGGTGAACTGGTGGCTACTTCGTATCTCGTTCATATGTTTTTGTACGATCTGCTCACGCCGCAGTGACGGGATGTGGACCTTCATGCTTACATTTTTTCTAATATTCATATGTGTGCAGCAGCAATGTGGCCCTGTGGTGTCGGCGGAGACTGTGTTAACTAGCTCATCCTTTGTTAAGACCTTACCGACTCATCAGCCAGTGGCACATATCCCAACAAACCGTCCCATACCGGAGTGATCAAAAAGATCTTACACTAGATTAAATATTTTGACTGTTGCGATTCCAAATCGGTTTAATGACCCGTAACTCTGCCTGCGTATCGGACAAGTGTTCACTGTTGGCCAGAGGAGAACTGGCCCCCCGACTAAGCCTGGTTTCTCCCGAGGTTTTTTTCTCCATTTGTTGGAGTTTTGGTTCCTTGCCGCTGTTGCCTTTGGCTTGCTTACGTTGGGGACACTTGCTTGATATTCAGCAGTGTTTTTGATATGCCTACATTGGCGCCGTTGTATACAAACTGAGCTGAGCCGGACGATTACGTCACTGTTTTCTGCAGTGCTGATATACCTAAATTAACTAGACTAATAACTACTGATATTTGCAACGGAATGAATCAATAATATATAGAATAAGCTGCACAATGACACCATTTTCTTATTAACGTAAAGCTGCTTTGCCACAATTTGCATTGTAAAAAGCGCTATATAAATAAAGGTGACTTGATATGTACAGTTCACATCTTACAAATTCATATGAAATCACCACCCAGTGAGATCAGATTGGGTGCACACATATGAACTGGTTTTTAATGGAAACACCAAACATTAATGTTTTGAAAAGCTCCATTAGGGTCAGTTTGTTAGCACAGGTCAGGGAGTTACAGCACTCAAAACTGACCCCCAAACTGAGGTCATGCTGCATGGCTTACCCTCCCTAGAAAGTCGTCATCGTCATCATATTGCAATCTCTCCACTGGAGGTAACTCTTCAGCAAATGAATGATCACCTGTATAACCATAAGGGAAAGTCTTCTCCTCAGCAGTGTACTCGTCCTCGGGCTCAAGAACTATGGGAAGGTCCTCACTGCCCCAGGATGAGGGCCGATCATCCTTTTTCAAATGGGTGTACGGTCTAAGTTTAGGTACGCCTGTCGGGTATTCAGGGCTGCTTGATGAAGATGGAAGTTCCTCAACTTGGTAAATGGCTTGAGGAACATCTAAA
Organism: Opsariichthys bidens; assembly: GCA_037194245.1. Classification (NCBI taxonomy): domain Eukaryota; kingdom Metazoa; phylum Chordata; class Actinopteri; order Cypriniformes; family Xenocyprididae; genus Opsariichthys; species Opsariichthys bidens. Next base: position 12,081,609 of record CM074307.1, on the reverse strand, counting down.
AGTTCTGACGATTCAAACTCTGGCTCAGATGTCTCAGAAAACGTTTGTTGGCAATCAAAAAACTCCGCATCTGACTCAACGCTATCTGTGTGAACAGGTCTCGGTCTGGATTTAAGATTGAGACTATAAAGTGGCGAGTCAACATCTAAAGCTGCAGTGGCATCTAACGGTATCAGTTTTGTAGGCATCTCAGTGGCTTTGAGCTCTTGAGCCATTTCTAGAGTACAAGGAGTCATGGCAGCTACAAATGGATACGTTCCAGGTAAGGCTAAACTTGATTCAGGCTCATCACCACCAAATGATGGTAATGTTTGTTCAAATTCAGAGACAACGCATTTGAAGTTCGGGGAAAGCTGAGCCACCTCTGAAGTATAAGGAACCATCTTGCCTAGAGATTCATTGGACTCCCATTGATCAGAAGACGATGTGCTAATTGTTGGAGAGATGGAACTTAAATCAGGTAGTGACGCCAGAACGCCCGTCGATGACGTCTTCACAGATCTTGAGAGCAAATATTTGGATTCAGGTGATTCGTGAGTCAAACTAAATGCAGAGGAATCAATTTGATTTAGTTCAATTCTTCTGTGAGAGGCTTTGAGATGAAACTGAAACGAATTTACTTCTTGCAATACATGTGATGCTTTAGGCTCTTCGGGCGATGGATCAGGAGTGGATTTGTGGGCGTCCGAGTCAATGACTGGTTGAGATCTGTTCTGCTCAGGTTTGTTGGTGACACGTGGTGACTCTTTCGATGACTCACTGGTCAATAAGGATGCGGTCAACTTTATTTGAGGCACTAAACTTTTTGAAATGGATAATGCATCTCCTTTTCTTAAACTTAAATCTTTCACTTGAGGCTCTAAATGATTGTCCTTTGAGACATTGTCCTGTGCAAAATGAAAGGGAACAAAACAATGTTTCTCCCCATTTGTAATAATTACTTCACACAAATGCAATCGTTTTTATCGCACGGGAAAGATTACCATGCATTAACATCCGATGCAAAATACGGATGTCTCTCTAAGGCAGGGGTTCCCAATGCTGTTCCTCCAAAGTTCAGCCCGACTCTGATCAAACTCAGATGAACTGGTTGACTTCAATACTCAGGAGCTCTTGGTTATTTCAGACAGGTGTGTTGGATCAGGGTTAGATCTGAACTCTGATCTCAAGGAACAGCATTGGCCACCGCTAAGATTCAAACATGCAGTTGAGATAAATAATAATAAGAGTCTCAAAATTAGACGAAACCATTATGTGAGTTAGTTTAAATTCTCAGAATGGACCATTTTCTCAACACTGCTAAAAGCTACATTTAGACTTGCTTTGTTAGTACACTGTGAAAACTGTGTTTCGTTGTAGGTTTGACACAACATCTTAGTTCATTCATCGTTATAAAGATTCACAGCTTCATGCTCAACATCTTACCCTTTCATTGGTGTCTTGAGGGGCTAGTTTTCTTGAATCATCTCTTTGTTCCTGTGAACTTTCCATGTGTTGACCGTCATCCCTTTTATGGATTATGAGGCCTTCACTTTCATCCTTTGCATATGCGGCTGTTGCTGTAATTACATCCCTTTCTTCACAGTAAGTAATTGTCTTTGTTACACCTTCTGTGTCCTTCTGTGCCTGCTCTGAGACTATATCATGAGATGGGCTTGGTTTCAGCCAGTCATCAAATGCACATTCAACTTTAATTTTAGAATCCGTTTCTGGTGGAGGCTTGATTTGTGCTGCGCATTGTTCAAATGTCACAAGATTCAGCAAAGCAGAATCATCTTTGAGGACAGATGGATCTTTCTCGTCAATCTCGTCAATGTCAGAAAATGACAAATTCTCATAAAACTCCTCATATTCAGATTCAATAACTGATTCAGGTTGATAAATTGTCTCAAAAACTAAAGGTTCTGGAGTAACTGTTTCAGTTAAATCTGATTCTAAAGTTGCTGCTTCGGGTGATGGGTTTCGCAATTCTGTCTCAAGACAGAACATCTGAGGTGATGAGGATCCAGAATCGATCTCTGGAATATCAGAGGTAGAAGATAAAGGTCTGTTTTCAGACATGATCCACTGTGGCCATGATGAACATGATTCAGGATGCACCGAGTCCATATCAGAACTCTGATCATTACACAATGAAGGGGACAGTGGAGTGAAAACTGATCTGTGCTGCATGAGTATCACACGACACTGTTCATTTGGAACTGGTGATGGTGTTGAGTATTCAGGTATGGGTGAATCAGGTGAAAGACTTCGAAATTCATTCAATGAGAATGTCGTCTCAGGAGATGAGGGTCGACTTTCGACTGAAAACTCTGCGCATGGCAATGAGGGTCTGTGCTCAGGAACTGGAGAATCAGGAGAGAGTTGTCTGTACTCATTCATAGATGTATATGATTCTGGCGAGGATGCTCTCCTATCTGAATTGTCCATTAGACATGGATATAAACTTGTACAATAAAACAATGAATCCATGGAAAGTGCTTGACTTTTTCCAAATAAATCATAGGATTCTGCTTGCGCAGGTGATTGCCGAGAACTGGTATTATTAGGTGAAGAATATTTTTCAGAACAGCTTTGCTCAGTGCATTCATTATTTGCCTTAATTTCTGGAGAAGTCTTAAACATCTCCTTTGTACGTCCAGCATACTCAAACACACCTGGCTTTGAACAGAAAGTTTCTCCTCTATATTGAGGATCATACATATGGGAAATCAATGATGAGAGGACAGCTTTGTACACAAGCTTATACTGAGGCTCCATTCTGACAGTCTTCTGTAATGAGAGATATGTGACAGTGTTGTTTACTTCTTGGCCAATTGATTGTTGGCTTTCAGGAGTCAAGGCTCTATTTTCAGATGCTAAACTTGCCATGTCAAATTCTATATCAGACACAACTGATTCTAGGGAGGATGATCTGTATGTGGTGTTTTGGGCGACATTTACATACACTGATGATTTGAAGTCATAAATAGGTGAGTCTGGTGATAATGGTCTTTTTTCGTTCAAGGACATGATTGATTCGGGTGAGGATGTTCTCTGTTCAGTAGATTGAGGTGCAAAAACCCAAAGCTCAATGTCTGTGTCGGATGATAGTGACTCACAAGACTCGGATCGGTATAAACTCATTGCTGATATTTCATGTACACAAGAAAACTGTGGAACTGGTGAGTCTGGAGGTAATAGTCCACACTCTTCCAATGATTTAAGGGATTCTGGAGATGCTCGATCTACTATAGACATTCCTGTATGAGGTGACATTGGTCTGTACTCACTTTCTGAATCAGGGGAGAGTGGTCTATCCTCAATTTCTGATATTACTGATTCAGGAGAGTCAGATCTTTGCTCTGGATTAAAGTCAGATTGACAAAATTCGCTTTCAACCTCCAAACTAACTGATTCTGGGGAGGATGTCCGGGAGCATGTAAGTGGCACGATAAATGTGTGTGTGGTCGGAGTGAAATCAGGAATAGGTGAATCAGGGGTCAGAGGTCTGTTTTCATTAAATGATGAGATTGACTCAGACGAGGACCTTCTAAGGTCAATCATCAAGTCATCAAATACATCTGTCTGCATATCTATTTCTGATAGTATTGATTCAGGAGATAGTGATATGTAACCTGTTACTATTTTTGGTTCAAAATGATTGGTATAATATTGATATATCGGAGAATCAGGAGATAATGATCTAGCGTCAGATCTCTCTCCATTTACAGATTCTGTTGATTCTGGAGAAGAATCTTGAGTTAAAACATTTAATTCCCATTCTTCCTCTGATAATGCAGATTCAGGGGATGAGGACCTACAATCTGTTACCGAAATTGATTCAAAAACTGCAGGAAAATACTGTGGTGTAGGTGAGTCTGGAGAGAGGGGTCTACATTCATTCATAGACCCATTTGACTGTGGAGAAGACCCTCTAATGTCGTCCAAAAGCATGGCAGATTCAGGAGACATGGGTCTCCATTCAGACAAGGAGTCTGGGGAAAGTGGTCTTTTGTCCATATCTGATAAAATTGAATCGGGGGAATCTGGTCGATACTCTATAGTTAGCAATTCTTCAAGGCAAAGTTCATATTCTGAATTCTCTGAGCACAGCGATTGAGGTGAACATGATCTAGCTCCTGTTACTGGAAAGGTACTCTGAGCTGATAATTCACTGAATTGAGGTACAGGTGAATCAGGGGACAGTGGTCTAATTTCAATCTCTGATATTGTAGACTGGGGTGAGTCAGATCTTTGCTCTGGATTAAGGTCAGATTGACACAATTCGTTTTCAACATCCAAACTAACTGATTCTGGAGAGGTTGGTCGGGAGACTGTAAGTGGCACGATAAATGTGTGTGTGGTCGGAGTGAAATCAGGAATAGGTGAATCAGGGGTCAGAGGTCTGTTTTCATTAATTGATGTGATTGACTCAGACGAGGACCTTCTAAGGTCAATCATAAAATCATCAAATACATCTGTCTGCAAATCTATTTCTGACAGTATTGATTCAGGAGATAGTGATATGTAACCTGTTACTATTGTTGGTTCAAAATGATTGGTATAATATTGATATATTGGAGAATCAGGAGATAATGATCTAGTGTCAGATCTCTCTCCATTCACAGATTCTGTTGATTCTGGAGAAGAATCTTGAGTTAAAGCATATAATTCCCATTCCTCCTCTGATAATGCAGATTCAGGGGATGAAGACCTACAATCTGTTACCGAAATTGATTCAAAAACTGCAGGAAAATACTGTGGTGTAGGTGAGTCTGGAGAGAGGGGTCTACATTCATTCATAGACCCATTTGACTGTGGAGAAGACCCTCTAATGTCGTCCAAAAGCATGGCAGATTCAGGAGACATGGGTCTCCATTCAGACAAGGAGTCTGGGGAAAGTGGTCTTTTGTCCATATCTGATAAAATTGAATCGGGGGAATCTGGTCGATACTCTATAGTTAGCAATTCTTCAAGGCAAAGTTCATATTCTGAATTCTCTGAGCACAGCGATTGAGGTGAACATGATCTAGCTCCTGTTACTGGAAAGGTACTCTGAGCTGATAATTCACTGAATTGAGGTACTGGTGAATCAGGGGACAGTGGTCTAATCTCAATCTCTGATATTGTAGACTGGGGTGAGTCAGATCTTTGCTCTGGATTAAGGTCAGATTGACACAATTCGTTTTCAACATCCAAACTAACTGATTCTGGAGAGGTTGGTCGGGAGACTGTAAGTGGCACGATAAATGTGTGTGTGGTCGGAGTGAAATCAGGAATAGGTGAATCAGGGGTCAGAGGTCTGTTTTCATTAATTGATGTGATTGACTCAGACGAGGACCTTCTAAGGTCAATCATAAAATCATCAAATACATCTGTCTGCAAATCTATTTCTGATAGTATTGATTCAGGAGATAGTGATATGTAACCTGTTACTATTGTTGGTTCAAAATGATTGGTATAATATTGATATATCGGAGAATCTGGAGATAATGATCTAGAGTCAGATCTCTCTCCATCCACAGATTCTGTTGATTCTGGAGAAGAATCTTGAGTTAAAACATTTAATTCCCATTCCTCCTCTGATAATGTAGATTCAGGGGATGAGGACCTACAATCTGTTACCGAAATTGATTCAAAAACCGCAGGAAAATACTGTGGTGTAGGTGAGTCTGGAGAGAGGGGTCTACATTCATTCATAGACCCATTTGACTGTGGAGAAGACCCTCTAATGTCGTCCAAAAGCATGGCAGATTCAGGAGACATGGGTCTCCATTCAGACAAGGAGTCTGGGGAAAGTGGTCTTTTGTCCGTATCTGATAAAATTGAATCGGGGGAATCTGGTCGATACTCTATAGTTACTAATTCTTCAAGGCAAAGTTCATATTCTGAATTCTCTGAGCACAGCGATTGAGGTGAACATGATCTAGCTCCTGTTACTGGCAAAGTACCCTCTGCGAATAATTGACTGAATTGAGGTACAGGTGAATCAGGGGACAGTGGTCTAGTCTCAATCTCTGATATTGTAGACTGGGGTGAGTCCGATCTTTGCTCTGGATTAAGGTCAGATTGACACAATTCGCTTTCAAAATCCAAACTAACTGGTTCTGGAGAAGTTGGTCGGGAGACTGTAAAAGGCACGATAAATGTGTGTGTGGTCGGAGTGAAATCAGGAATAGGTGAATCAGGGGTCAGAGGTCGGTTTTCATTATTTGATGTGATTGACTCAGACGAGGACCTTCTAAGGTCAATCATCAAGTCATCAAATACATCTGTCTGCAAATCTATTTCTGATAGTATTGATTCAGGAGATAGTGATATGTAACCTGTTACTATTGTTGGTTCAAAATGATTGGTATAATATTGATATATCGGAGAATCTGGAGATAATGATCTAGAGTTAGATCTCTCTCCATCCACAGATTCTGTTGATTCTGGAGAAGAATCTTGAGTTAAAACATTTAATTCCCATTCCTCCTCTGATAATGTAGATTCAGGGGATGAGGACCTACAATCTGTTACCGAAATTGATTCAAAAACCGCAGGAAAATACTGTGGTGTAGGTGAGTCTGGAGAGAGGGGTCTACATTCATTCATAGACCCATTTGACTGTGGAGAAGACCCTCTAATGTCGTCCAAAAGCATGGCAGATTCAGGAGACATGGGTCTCCATTCAGACAAGGAGTCTGGGGAAAGTGGTCTTTTGTCCGTATCTGATAAAATTGAATCGGGGGAATCTGGTCGATACTCTATAGTTAGCAATTCTTCAAGGTAAAATTCATATTCTGTATTCTCTGAGCACAGCGATTGAGGTGAACATGATCTAGCTCCTGTTACTGGAAAGGTACCCTGAGAGAAAAATCTAGTGAATTCAGTTACAGGCGAGTCAGGAGATAGTGGTCTGAACTCATTAACTGATGCTATTGATTCAGGAGACAAGGGTCTACACTCAATTTCTGCAAGTGCGTCATCCAGCAGAAATGATTCTGGAGATATGGGTCTAAATTGATGATGTGACTCGGACAGAAGTGGTTTGTGTTCATATTGGAACATTGCTGGATTTTCAAAATTCAGTTGTATCTGACGTAAATCCTGAGTCAAAATTATTGACTTTTCTGAAACATCACCAGTGTGCTTCAAAGCAACAAGCTTGGAGCAGAACGTCTTGCCCTTGTAGTGTGGATCAAATATCTTGGCAATACGATTACTAAGTGTAGCTGTAGACATAAAAGTAAACTTTGCTTTTGGCAATTCACTCGTGCTTTGTTCTTCATTGGGCTCAATAGCTAAAATTTTTTGAGAGTATGTTTCCCCTATTGGCTCACCTTCAAAAGTGACACTTTCTACTATAACTTTGGACAATGGAACATCTTCAGGCTCCAAAATGAAAGATTCTGGGGATTCTGGTCTTGGTTCGCAGACAAAGGACTCGTACTGAGAATATTCAATATCAGATGTTTCTAATTCGGGAGATGAGTCTCTATGGCTCCCAAATGGGATGACATTAAAGTTCAATGTGGTTCTATATACAGGTATAGGTGAATCAGGTGAAAGGGGTCTGTGTTCATTTATAGATGTAAATGATTCAGGAGATGATAGTCGGGTTTCAGGTAATACTTCTGATATTGCTTTTTTTTCATTGTCTGAGAGACCTGACTCATCTGAATCAGATCTACACACTTTAGTAGGTAAGACCCATTCCCACATTGTTTGAGTAAAGCTGGGAGGAGGAGAATCAGGTGAGAGGCATCTCTGCTTATTGAGAGATGCAGTTGATTCAGGGGATGATGGTCGACTTCCATCTAGACACTCTAACGATATCTGATCACAATCTATGTCTGAAACTTCAGACTGTAACGAGGGTGATCTATATCCTGTCGTGAGCGCTGAAGAGTCATTTTGCACTTCTGTTGTAAAACAAGGTATTGGGGAATCAGGGGAAAGTACTCTGTATTCATTTACAGATGCTATTGATTCTGGAGACGACGGTCTTAATTCAGTCACGAATACATAAGGAGATGGAGTATAGCTTTCTATACTCATCTCTGTGGATGGTTCCCTATCTGAAGTGTCAGAACTGATAGACACAGGAGACCAAGATCTATTTGATTCAGGCGATAATGATTGACAGAGAATCACAGAACCTGGTGAAATTGGTCTTTCTGTGTCAACAGCCACCAGCAAATAAGATGCTGATGATGTACCTTCTGTAAATCCTGCAAGAGGGACCGTTTTTTCACCAGGTGCAGGGAACGTTTGGTATTCTTCAACATATATTGTTAATTCAGGTGTGTCATTTTCAAAAGCAGTGGGCAAAGGTGTAGCTGGCCTAAAATCAGGCAACGGAGAGTCAACAGAGAGAAGAGTCCAGTCATTCAGTGAAGTTACAGATTCAGGTGAAGATACTCTTAATTCCGCCATTAATACGCACGAGTCTGGGGAAGATGGTCTGTATTCAAATGGTATTGGTGAGTCTAAAGGCAATGAGACCTCAGATTCTGGCGACGATGATCTATATTCAGGTGAAGTAATTCCAAGGTTGTCAACATACTCAAACTCTGGAGACAATGATCTTAACTCAAATTGGGATGTTAAAGGTGTAAGAGGTCTACAAGTCACAACTTCGACTGAGCTAGGGCTGGTATATTTGGTTTTTGTGGTTAGAGTAATTGGTACGGTTATTTCAACTCTTGCTTCTGAAGAACCAGAATCAGTTATTGGAAGTGGCAGTATATGTGGCTGCTCGGCAGCTGAATCAAGTGACATTTGGTTGAGTTTAGAGGTGGTAATCTTCTGTGTAAATTGCTGAGGAGGACTGGAAATCGTTTGAGCTAAGCTTTGTACTCCTTCAGTAGAGAATTCTGTGAAGCTGACATCAATATCTTTGGAAACATCTGGATGGTCTTGTGCACAGGCAAGGCTGATGTTACAATTCCCTTCCTCCACAGAAGAAATCTCATTTTCAGGGGACTTATAGGTCTCTGCAATTACACTCTTTTTATGTAGCTGAGCTGAAACATAACTGTCACCAAAAAGGGTTCTATAGAATCTGTCAGAAACTTCCTCAACGTGGCGCTTTATATACTCCTCACTTAGACTTGGTTTCTCTGAAAGTGCAGGTTCATATTCAATAGTTGATGCAGATACAGTTTCCGTCTTTTCACTTGATTTAATTGTACTGGAGACATGTGAGGAAATACATTGTTCAGAATCTTGCTTGAGTTCCACACACAACTCACTGAAATCTGGTTCAACATTCTCTGATTCCAAGAGTGTGTGCCCAAAATCTGAGAGGGTTAATTGCCTCTGACTCAGTTTGTACCCTTCCGTTGACTTTATGGGTGGAACATTCTGTTCATCACCCTGTTGGGTGGAGACAGGGATAAACTGACCTCCAGTTGCTCCTAACTCTTGGAGAGGATCATCCAGAGTTTGTAAATGTTTTGATGATTTGTTGGGAATAGTACCGCCTTTGTAAACTGGGTCACAAATGTGAGACTGTAGTCTCCAGGGAACAGTTTTGTACAGGGTAAAGAAGGGACTTACTTGTTTGATAGTGCCTGGGAATTGTTGCTGCAGTCCAGCCATATCAAAAGAACTATGTGTTGAGGCGCTGACCACCCTGACAAATACAGAATCAAATTTAAATGACTTAATATATTTTCAATTGTATAGGTCAGGAATAGAACTGACTTACTCTGAACCCATCACTTTGTCTGTCAACAACCTCTCTTTCTGGGAATCATTGAGGGAAGACGCATTGCAGGAGAGATCCTCAACAGATGCCACCAGAGGCCCAAGTTCTGACCCTCTTTGAGTGACCTCTACTCGCCGACCCGGCCTGGGGCTGTCCATGTCCTCCTGAAGTGCTGAAAAACCTGCAAATGCCAATATAGTTTCTGTTGTATGGTTATAAAATAATTGCAATAGTAATGCAGTGGATCATCCTCTGTAAAATGAGGAATAAGAATATTTTATAATCAAACACTTCAAGTTATCATTCATACCTTCACTATGATCCAATGATATGGTTTGCTCAATTTCGGCATAGGTGTGTGATGACTGGTCTTGACTGGACTGGATGATTTTTGTTTCAATGAGATGCACAATGTCCATGCGATTTATTTTTGTAAGTGTCTTCATCAGAGTGTTCTCTGCTGTTAAGTGGAGAGATGTTATTATACTTTTGTCCTCTAGAATGCAACACACAACTAGATATGTACAATGTGAGTGATGCCATAATATCATAATTTGTTCCCTTTTACTGTGCGTGTAACGAGCATCGCCACACTGCACTCAGTCAAAAGAGCCTCTGTGATGCCCATATGACTGATTAATGGTATATGTCCACTAGTCATTTTTTCCCCCAAAATCATATGCTCGATCACTAAAAAGTCATTTCCTCATGTAATCAATCAATTTACAACAATGTGATTTCAAATTCTATGCAACAATGCTGTTTTTTTAATGTACTTGCTTAATTGTGGAATTTTATTTAACTTAATTCCAAAAGATGCTGCACTCCTGCTGAAAAATCCAGTATAAACCAGCATGAGATCCATGTTGGTCCAGGCTGGTTTATGCTGGTTAAAGCTCACATATTGCTGGTCTAGCTGGTGGACCAGCACAGTCATGCTGTTCTCAAGCGAAACTCAGCTGGTTTACCAGGCCTCCCACTTTCCAGGCTGATGGCCAGCAAACCAACAACCAGTATCCAATGCTGGTCCCAGCATTCAAAACACACCTTATGCTGTTGACCAGAAATGCTGGATTTTTCAGCAGGGACATTGGTAGTGGGTGAGGGGAAATCCTCAAATAATTATTCAAAGTCCACTGATCTTTGATTCAATAGGGTTTGCTATGTGATTAGAACAATGAAAATTCATAGAAACAAAAGGAAAACACACGATCGGTAGTCTTACCTGCAGCATCTTTGCCCTCTCTTTCTTTCCATAACCTTATGAGTGCATGGCTTTGGTCTTGTAGAGAATTTGGATTCTCGTTTCTTATCTGTTTGATCTGCATCTCACTGAATTCAAGCGCTTGAGCCAATTCTGTTTGAATAAAAGCACATTGGTAATGAGTCATGCATTTAATACTGCAATGCAATATGTGTTGAAATAAGATAAGGTTTACAACAATAAAGAGTAAGCATGACAATTACTGCAAACCAATGCAACCACTACTTGAATATATCCCAACTCCTTAAATAATTCTTCTATTTTAACCAAGTTTAACCAAATGTCTGTATAGAGCAAACTCTTTATAGATTATACATACACTTTCTGTCTAGCTCTGTCAATATCTAAGCTCTCTGCTCAAAATCCCTATTAACTGAAACAATGTAATGACAAAAGTACTGTATGTTGGTTAATTGATATTCAAATAAACTAGGCTCAACAATCAAAGGCAGGCGCTTTTATCCAAAGTGGGGATTTCGTGCCTTGCTCAATGCCACTTTAGTCATGGTCTCGAAGGTGGAGCGAGTGCTGTTCATTCACAATCCCCACCTTCAATTCCTGCCGGCATGGGAATCGAACTAGCAACCTTCAGGTTACAAGCCCGACTCCCTCAACATTAGGCCACGACTACCAGGGCTCTGTAGGAACCAGTTAGGGAACCATTGGTATAGACGTAATCTGCTTACCTGACCAGCTGAAACCAAGGTGGTCTGCTATTACAGCCAGACGCCCTTCTTTCCTATCAGCCTCATCCTGTGGATCTACTGCAAATTCCAGCAAAGCAGCAAAAGACACATGAGCACACAAATCTAATACTGGAAGTCATGTACAAATAATAATTATTTACAACACTAAGTTAAATAAGGTCACTGGCTTTCTCATATAAAAGATATTCATTTTAAATGATACTTTTTAAACCAACATTTCTGAGCAAATATGCTACAGAAAAACCATTATCATTTTAGATTACTTTCAAGCAACCATGAATAAATACTATGAATAACTGTCCCAGGAGTTGTGAAAATTGTAATATCAACTGCAGCTCGCAACTGACTAAAAATGTAATTCATTTTGTCATAAACCTAAATGCAGTCAGAAAATATACTGGCATTACATACATTACATAAATACTCCCCACTGCATCTGGTTTTACGTTAATCTTGAGACTTATGTCAGATATAAGGAAAAGAGACAGTCACAAACATAGCCCAAACATCAAAGAAGCACCACGAAGAGTTGAAGCATTATTTACAAGACACAGAAGCAGCACTTTCATCACTGAGGTGCTGAGGCAGATGAGAAAGAGATAATGGGCCCCAAGAGATGGGGGATACCTTGACTTCGGACTTTATCAGCAGGGATTCGTTCCATCTGCGTCTCAACAGGGTTGTCCCATCTGGGCCTAATGACCAAGGAATCCTCAGGGAAAGGCATTTGCATGTCAAGGAAAGGTTCGCCCTCTATTACTGAGGCATTGACGGTTACATCATCTTTCTCTGCCTGAGCCAAACTCTCCACTACCTTAGCTGCCTCATGACTAATCTCTTCACAAAATGCAACAGACTGTTTGTTTGTGTCAGTGGGCCGGGCCTTTTTTTGTTTTGCTGGTGTGGAAGATTGAATTGGCTGACCAGGCTTTCCCCTGACTGGTAGTCTTGAAGGAAGTGGCTTAGTTGTGCTGGATAGGTCAGTGCTTGTTGAACGTCTCTGGTCCTTTTTTGTTGGTTTCTTGGTGGAGTCGCTTTCACAGAAGCTCTTGGCTTTGGAAGACTTTGTTAAACTGGAGGTTATGGGCGGGCTTGTGTCCGTGTCTGACTTTCTCCTCGATTGAGGTTTTACGGGCAACTTTGACTTCTTATCCTTGGAAAGTTCTACACTTTCAGACCTGAGGGAGCTGGCCTTAACAGGGATTCGGGATTTAGGTTTCTCTTCGTCTTTGGAGGTGGACATATCTTTTCTTTTAGAGTCAAGTTTACTTTTAGATTCTGTCTTTTCGTGGACTTTAGTTTGTTCTATTACTGAGTGCTGATCCTCTGGGGAGGAATCTGAGAACTCTTGCTCCTGTTGGGAATGAACTGATCTAGTAACAGTTGACACTGCTGTCTGAACACTGGCTATGGGCGTATCAGAGTAACAAGGATCAGATGTAAAATGTCCCTCACTCATTACTTTGTCTGATTTAATATCTGCTGTTTCTGGCATTGTTTGGTCCTTCTCTGAGGTTTTGGTTGAGATAGAAACACCCAATGTAATGGGGGTTTTAGACTTTAAAACATCTGACTTTGTAGCTTCAGCCAGATTAACCTCAATAGGAGAAGGTACAGATGTATCTGCAGCCTCTTTAGAGAGGTCATTATCCTCCTCTGCTTTTATCTGCAAAGAGAGGTCACAACCAACCTCCTTCTCAGCATCACTGGATGCTCTATCAGGTCCACTACCTCGTTCTTCAGCTACGCCCTCTTCAACGGGTTGCTCTATTTGGTAAAATGCAAAGCCTTCCTCCTCGTAACTCCGTTTTGTCATGTCTATCGCACCACTTCTTGTCATCTCAAAAAGTTTTCCCTCTTGGAAGAGGAAAGGATTTTGTTCACTTGTTGGTGTACCCTCCTCAGTCGGTGTCCTTGCTGGTGTTGTGTCTGGAGTCGCCCCTTGGGAATGCCGTTCTACAACCAGACCCAAGATCTTTTGCTCTTCTTCTTTGACTCTTGCTGCAAATGCATCATCATCTTCTCGCATTGAATTCCAGGTGTCAGTCTCTGCTTTTGCTGTAACTCCTCTAGATTCAGTCTTAGGAGGTTCCTCCTCAGCATCATCTTCCTCTGTGTCATCATAAATACATATTTCTGGTTTAAATGTTTCTCTCGTTTGCCCAATTACAACTGGAATAGAATCAATATCTAGGCTGCCACTAGAGATATCAACATAAGATGTCCCTGTATGCCTCATGTAATCACCTTTAATCTCATCTGTCACATTAGACTCTTCCTGACTAGGCAATATGTAATCAACATTTTGGTAATTAGCTGCCTCATTCTGCTTTTCATGACTGTAAATTTCTTGATTCCCTTTTGATCTTTTTAAGCTTTGCTCTTTCTGCTCATCAGTTATATTTGCAGCCAGGCTGTTGCTGTTAGAGGCAGCTTTATTCAACTGTACTAACTCTGAATCAACATATTCTTTGTCCTTAAGTTTCTCACTATGAGATTCCTGGAGGTGTGGTTTTATGGTTTGCTTTTCTGAGACAGACTGAGGTCTCCTCATTGCTGATTCAGCTGAAGATGCTGCACTGTGGGCCATGGTTTGTTGAATGTCCTCAGCTGTTTGGGGGCTCTTATGTATACCTGCTGGAAAAGGAGAGGGAGGTTGTACTTTAATGATCGGTTCAACAGACCGTGCTATCTCTGATGCTTGGTTGGGTTCAGTAAACCCAACATCATCCACAGAGGATGTTTCATATTTGGATGTAAGCGCAAACAGTCTGATGCTGTCATCTCCTGCATCAGACCCTACCAATGTCTGAGAAGTTTCACTATCTTTTCTATTGTCCATTTTGTCTTTTTCATCCTGCTCCATTTCATCAAATGTTTTTATTTTGGCAGCCATTTTAAACATCTCTTCCTCGGGAGTAATTTTCCTCTGTGTCAGGCCACACTTCAACTCATCATCTTCTACTGTCTCCTCTGGGATTACAGATGGCTTAAAGGGAACAATCAGGACCATGGGGTCTGGGGTTTTGGGATTGACCTCATAACTTACCTCTTCAGAACTTGGTGTGTCAGGGGAGAGAGGACTCTTACCCGAGCTTGTCATCAGGGACGTCTGCTCACAACTGTCATCGTCGGCATTACCCTCCTGTTCTTTGAGCATTCTACTACGCAAACTCTCTGGGGGGATTTCAGGGGCTTTGGAGGATGTCAGGGGGCCTGTGGTCACACTGGGTTGTTCTACTGTAGGTGGAAAAGCCAGGTTGGTTTTCATCTCTATGGGGCTGTTTTCTAAAGAGTCACGACAAGGGGATTCATTTGTTGGACTAGGCTCAATAGAGTCTGGGGTTTTTTGGGAAGAGTTGTCTTCCATCAAGGGACTACCCTCTAAAGAGTCTTTGTGGCTAATGGTAAAAGAGTCATCAGCTACTGGACTAAGGTTTTCTGAATCTTGGTGTCTAAGAGGCAGCACTAAACCACCATGATCCTGTGTTGCTGCCCTTGAGGCCAGGAAGTCAGCAGAGGTTGGTGTTGGCTGACCATCAAAGGATTCGTCATCGCTCAGAAAACTCTCTAGTGTTTCAGAGGCTCTTTTTGTCAGTTTTCGAGATTTAGGTGGCTTGGATAACACAGAAACAACGTCCTTATCAACAGAAGTTTTTTCACCCCCAAAGTTCACCCCCCTATTCCTATGAGGAATAGACATAGACTCACTTTTTGTGGGCTCATCCACTGCTTTGCTCATTGCTGGATGATGAATTGATGCCTGTTCATTAGTTGCCTTCATCTCAGTAGAAAAAGAAACAGATATTTTACTTGTCTTGACCTTAGGCGTGACTGCAACTGATTTTGAGGACTTTGTGAGAATAGACTGAGCTGGGCTTTTTGGTGACAATGAGAGGCTCTCGGGGCTTGTTTCTGGAGTTTCGGCCATGCCCTCATGTTTGCAACTTTCCTCAGAACTCAATGGGGCTTCCACTTCAGCAAGACTGGCACTGGGTGAGTTGATCAATGCTTCATGTTTAACACTGTCAGAGCTGTCGTCAAACGCACTGTTCTCTGTACCATTATCAGGCAAAAGATCTTGGCCATGTTTTGGCAAACTTTGAGGAGCAGTTGTAGTGGAGGGACCTGCTGACTCTATTCCACTCTCACCACTCTTCTGACTTGCTTTTGTATGTTCTTCAGAGTGTTTTACGTGTGGACTAATTTTGGCTTCTTTTTCTTCATGGTAATCTCCAGGCTTTAAAACATCAGGAGACACTTCTACATGTGATTGTGCTTGGGGAAGACATTGTGACTTTGTGCGTGTAGCCTCCGGTGTACTTGCTGATGTGTGTTCTGTTTTGGAAGACGCTTTGTGCTCAAAGAGCCCAGACTTTCTCTTTGAGGGGTCTTGGCCAGTTTGAAATGCTCTCATTAGTTCTCTTACAGACATGGTTTCTTCTAGACTTCCAGGCTCAGGCTTTGGTGACTTAGAAGGAGACTGTTTCTGGGGTGAAGAAGTTTGTTTTTTCAGGCCTGATGTTTTCTGGTCTTTGACAACAGAAGCTGCTTTACCTTCTGTTGCTTTATTCGGAGGTTTTTGGCCTGTCTGTTTTTTATGACCTTTTTGTTCTTCCTCCACTTTCTTTTGAAGAGCCTTAACTTTCTCTTTAATGGAACCAATTGGTGTCTCCTCAACCACTGGTGACACCGGAGACCTTTTCTGGTCTCCAGGTACAGGTAGGAAGGCATCCCCGTCGGAAGACTTCTCTGTGCTCTTACTAACGCTACTTTCTTTTGTGCTAAATGATTGCTTTTCTTCCGCGTGTCCTTGAGGCCCTTTCCTCCTGACTGGCTTTTTTATTTCTGCTGTATGGGCTTTAGCGTCTTTTGCCAATGTAGCGACTATTTTTCGACCACCTCTGCGCAGAACAACCTCAGTGAACCTTTGCTGTGATGGAGTCTCTTGGGATGCAGGCATAGATCTTTCAGGTACATCCAATGAGTATTCCTTAACTTCACCAGTGGAAACGGTGTCCATGCCAGACCTGTCCCTCGCACCCTTTGGTCTCTGCGATCCTCTGTTGACTCTGACTTCCTTTAGAAGCGATTCTTGAGATTCGAAGGCAGCCATCATTTTGGCCTCTTCAATTTCACTTTCGGTCAGGAGAACCCACCCCTCATCCTTCCTATACGGACGACTCTCTGTTTTTGCAGACTCTTCCTTGTCAAATGTTCCACTTCTCAGAATTTCACTAACTTTCTCCAAATCCTCTTTGACTTTTTCCATGATCTCAAAAGGCTCTGCTGACACCTCCTCCACCCCCTTATCTAAGTAATCCCCTTGCATAGGACCTGCTTTCTCTGAGGAATCAGTGGTCAGAATCGCAGTCATTTTGATCAGGTCTTGTTTCATCTCTGACACTTCAGAGAGTAAATCTGGACTTGCAAGCGCAGGGGAGTCTCGGATCAAGTGCGTTTTCAGGAATGATGTTTCAGTTGTCTCAGAGTCTTCATCATCTTCCGTTTGGATGACAATTAAGGAGCAAATTAACCAAAATTTAAATTAAAGGGACAGAGATTGGAAAAGGACATAAGGGATAAATTCATAGCTTCAAGGACCAGAAGGCATCAAGATGACAAAAAAAGGTAAGTGGACTGTGGGAGGATGAGTGGAGAGTCTACTGGACTTACGGGAGAATAACAACTGCAAAGCAAATACTAGCCAAATCTCAAAGACAATGGAAGAATAAACAAGAAACTTGCTTATCCACATTAGGTTCAACAGCGCACTCACACACAGACAAAAAGACAAACTAAAGTGATATTTAAAAGGGAGACAAAAATAAGCCAACCCAAACACTGGGAAATATACTGAAAACAATAACACAAAGTAGACACTGCTCAAGATGTATAACTCATGTCTACAGAAGAAGAAAGAAAGAGAGAAAGAGAGAACTCAATAAAACTGAACTCAGCAAAACGAGTCTGTAATGTTTTTTAAAGAAAGCCAGTGATGTGCAACTGAAACTGAATTTCATACAAAATTAAAGGCATTTGGATAACATACGCTCTCAGAATAAAATGTGCAAAAATTTTATCTGCAGGGGTACACCATCCTATAATGGGGACCGTGACCTTAAAGCGACGCCTTTGAACCTTATTTACCCGTAAAAGTTCATAAGGGTAAGGGTACACATTACTACTCTAAGGTACTAAAATGCACCTTTTATGAGAAGATTAGGTACAAAGTTATCTTTTTAAGGGCACTGCCCTCATGACAAGATGTTGTACTGCTAAAGACACAATTTTTGCATATTTCAGACTGAAAGTAAAATAATTATTTTTAATATTAGTGGCAATTATGAACAATGTTAAAAAAAAATCACACACACAAAACAGCATTCAAAACACGAATGTTATTCCCTTGGTAGATTTGGTAAACTTGTTAGTGTAGTAGTAATAGATTTGGATTCCAATTTATACTTACACCTGAGCATTAGACTAATGTATGTACTATACTTACAGTTTACATACATAGTGTGGTGATTTAATTATTCTCTAAAGCAATAGTAAGCAATATTCAACCGATGAAGCCACATTTCAACAAGGGCACTGACTAGTTTACAACAGGTCTATATTACATGTTTTCCGCCATCATAAATAAAGAGAGGAAATCTTCTTACTAGCTGTCTTACAAGAACACTTTGCTTATGTGTAAAAATGCAAAAAAAAAAAAAGGTACTAAGGAGGGAAACAGCTACAGATTCAGATGGGAATCATAATTTGCTTTGCAGGTTGTTATTGTGTGTAATGAAGGGAGTAGGGATCTAAAACAGTTGAAAACATAAACATCACCACAGTATGAATGAAGTTCACATTGTGAGAAAATATATCAATAAATATTTTTCATTAAGGGTGTAACGGTACCAGAAAATCTCGTTATGGGTCTTTCGGTTTGAAAGAGTGTTTTAACCGCGGCATGTTTGTGGAACGTAATGTCAAACTCCTTCTTGCACTTCAAACTAAATCATAAACCTGCACGGCCTTCCCTACTGTCAGATACACGTGCTGTTTTAATTATATATAGAATACAGAATCATGCAAATATTTCCATTTCACATAAAGGATCATCCTGACAGCAAGCGAGTCACAGACGTCAATGAACGAGTGCTGCGAGTCAAATAGACGGAACACGTGTGCTGCAAATCCTCACAACACATGCAAACACAAAAACACGCTACATTTGCACAAACCACAACGGAAATGTTTCGAGGGGACCCTAAAAAGTGACGGACCCTACTAGACAACAGCACAAACTAAAAAACATTCAAATATATCATGTAGGCATGAACTCCATGTGTTTCACTAACAGAAAAGTGTTTTAATATGTGGCATTGTTGTTCACTCATTAAACTGTAAGAGATGATCATTTAGTGGATGATTTACAAATATTCGTTCATCATCTGTTACTAATGTGACGTCATGGTAACGGCACCTGAGGCGCTCGACGACCTGAAAAACACTTTATTAAAAAATAAATACATGAAATAATGTACACTTGTTTATTTTTGTTTGCAGTTGTTATAGTATTTCATGATTGTGAACACATCGTGCACTCAAATGTCGTTCACTATATAGGGATCAGTGAATGAGTGAAGGGGGAGTTCAACTGGTTTTGGACGCACGTCCTAGTAGGGTCCGTCACTTTTTGGGGTCTCCCTTGAAACATTTCCGTTGTGGTTTGTGTATTTGCAGCGCTTTTTGCAAATGTAGCGTGTTTTTGTGTTTGCATGTGTTGTGAGGATTTGCAGCACATGTGTTGTCAAACTGATGATCATGTTTTTTTTTTAAATTTGCATGTGTTTTTTTTATTTGTATGTGGTTTTTTATTGGCATGTGTTTTTTTTATTTGCATGTTTTTCATTTGCATGTGGTTTTTTATTGGCATGTGTTTT
Source organism: Opsariichthys bidens (assembly GCA_037194245.1). Classification (NCBI taxonomy): domain Eukaryota; kingdom Metazoa; phylum Chordata; class Actinopteri; order Cypriniformes; family Xenocyprididae; genus Opsariichthys; species Opsariichthys bidens. The sequence goes on along the minus strand of CM074307.1, from coordinate 12,062,019 downwards.
TTTTATTTGCATGTTTTTTATATGCATGTGTTTTTTATTTGCATGTGTTTTTTTTATTTGCATGTGTTTTTTTTTTTTATTTGCATGTGTTTTTTTTTTTATTGGCATGTGTTTTTTTTATTTGCATGTTTTTTATATGCATGTGTTTTTTTATTTGCATGTGTTTTTTTTATTTGCATGTGTTTTTTTTTTTATTTGCATGTGTTTTTTTTTTATTGGCATGTGTTTTTTTTATTTGCATGTTTTTTATATGCATGTGTTTTTTTATTTGCATGTGTTTTTTTTATTTGCATGTGTTTTTTTTTTATTTGCATGTGTTTTTTTTTTATTGGCATGTGTTTTTTTTATTTGCATGTTTTTTATATGCATGTGTTTTTTTATTTGCATGTGTTTTTTTTATTTGCATGTATTTTTTTTATTTGCATGTGTTTTCTTATTCGCAGCACGTTGAGCTCTCTCGGCCACCGTAGGAACAGATTGAAATAGGACTAATCCTAAAATATGTGCAAGCACTTTAAATTACAACAGCACCAGCATAAACTTCAGTGTCGCAGCAATATTGACAGAGAACTAAAGAAAATTGTAAAATAAATAAATAACATGCTGTACTGAGGTACATAGCAAAAAGTCTATTTTGTGTACCGTTACACCCTTAATAAATCACTGAGACACACGATTATTTGACAGAATGTTAAAATCATGCTTTGTGAGTTATTTTACAGCGGTGACATTCTCAATTAGTAAGTTAAGTGGAAAAGTATCAACATATTTTAATTGATTAAACTCCATATCTTACATTTCTCAAGTGTTCGGCTCGTCTGTAAAGAAAAAAAGGTGAAGAAAATTCAATTGTGTACATGCTATGAATGAACAGACAGATATTTAGCTTAAAATTGCCAGTTTACTTTCTTTCTTCATGCCACATAAGTTGAAAACATTACAGCTGCTCCACCAAACAAAGTACGGTTGTGAGAAAATGTGTGTAAACCCTTTACGAATGATCCGTGCATGAATGGCTTCTAAAACAAAAAATACATTTAAGGAGCCATTCATGAGGGTTTGGAAACATTTTCTCACTATTACTGTTCACACAACAACTTCTGTCTCTGTAATAATAATAATAATAAAACCCAGTGGGACAGGATTTGAACTGAGATAATGGAGGAAAGCAAAGGATCTTTTGTTAATTAAAGTGCAAAATCGCAGTTACCTCCTCATCAGGTTCTTGTTCTGAATCTGATTCCTTTGAGGAGCAAGAAGCAGCAAAAGAGGACGAGAGCGCCAGAAGATAGAGAGATGGACAGAGGTGCAGAGGGACAGAAGGGGACAGAGAGAGCTAAGCAGTTATCACATGTCTGAGGCCAGCCGGCGGCGCGTGTGGGGCGGGTTAGAGCCAACACAAATGCATTCAACATGTTGATCCAAAAACGTTGTAAATCAACAGAAACATAGTATGAGGCCTTCCAAATATCCACAGCAATAAGTTGTGCAAGTGACTAATTACATGTAGTGTTGCTTCAACTATAAAACTATGCAGATATTGTGGTATGAAGCAAAAAATGAACGTATGGAATGCATGCAAACCTGCCATGAAAGCAGACGACAAACAATAAATGGAAATGGTTGCGTTTTGCAGCATATGGCACGAACTTACCTTTGAGTAAGCTGGCAGGGTGATGTTTAGATTGCATATCGCTCCATGAGTCAACGTCCTGTAAGATCTCGGCTCTTTCGTGAAGGACAGGCGCCCGCAAGGCTCTTGAGTGTTGTCTCGTATCTATTTGCCAAGCGTGCAGTTAAATTAGACCATACGGATCCTGTTAAAATGCTTCAGATACATGAATGCGTACTTGACTTACTTTGATGAAAAGAGCCAGTCGGTTCTCTTTAAAGGCGTAGAAGCTGAAGACATGATGCTGGCCACTTTTTGTTAAGGGAACCAGGTTTCCAAAGCAGTCAGCGTATATTGGTTTTCCTTCCAATACCTAGAACGCAATATGAAATCCATTCAAATATGTCAGTACTAAAGTAGACATATTTCTCCATTTCTAAGACTACAAATTCCGATTTGCATTTCTGCAGGATTTCACAGGAGACTTAAATAAACTGCAGAATCAAGATCTCACAAGCAGACTTCCAACCAATCAGCAAACCTCGGGAACCTGTCAGAGAAGACTCGACACAAAGCGAGCGATACCTCCAGGTATACCGAGAAACCAAATCTCTATTTCTTTTGGGCTGCATTGAAGTATATGAAGAGGAATCCATTACAGAGTTCTCAGTGCTGGATTTCCATCACTCACCTCCACGTCTCGGCTGCGTGCCACTTCCGTGAAGTTCTCTTGCTGCTCCAATGTTTTATCCATTTTATCATCGGTCATACAGAAACAGCGCAATCGAGCTTCAATAAGGTCATGCGTTTTGGCAAAGATGACGAATTTGGCCATGTAAGGTACACAGATGATCTCACGATACACCTGAGTGGCAAAGTTCACCGACTCCTGTACCTGCCTGCAGTCGATCAGCCAGAATCTGATGAGGAAAACATGGGAGATATTGGAGCTTCGTCCAGGATCGGCACATTTATACCCAAAGTGTACTTCAGCTTTGACGCAAACACTAGTCGAACGCATAGCTTCATCCTCGTCCGGCATCTGCATTACTTCTCTCCATGAGTAATGGCTGATAAAAACCTCTTTGTACTCATTTAATCTGGAGTTCTGTCTTTACCCCACACACAAGCGCTCATCAATGCTCGAAACACTCGCATGGACTGTGATTCATTCATCCTGAACACTAGAGGGCGCTCTATGCACATTTAGTCCAAAAACGAGACTCATGTTGAACAGCCATATCATGTGACATGACATAAACAAGGCTTCCAGAGAGACAATAAACACACGATTGCAACGATATATGGTTTACGTGTTCTTCAAGCCATGCTGGGTATTAGATTACATTTATAATGCAATGCTAATCAACATAGTCTTTACCATTTTGCAGACGAGGTCTGATTTTTTGATCTGAAGCCACATCAGATCACAGAATGTTATTTAAAACACTTATAAAATAAGTTTGGAGCAAAAACACGGTTTTAATCTCATAAATTGACATGTATAGATGGTGTGCTAAGCTAACATGTTAGCTAGCCCTAAGATGCACCTCAAAAAATAAAAAAATTATTTTTATTTAACACTTTTGAGTAGTAAAGCTCACTGAAATATTTTTTTTTTCAAGAAAGGCATTTGATACAGTTTCAAAATGTGAAGCTTGATCAAAGAAATGAGGGATTAAAACTGTGAATAGAAAGTCGTCAGAAATTATAATGCAGACAAAATAATAATTACAGCCATAATCAAGCCGGAGAGGTGCGAATGTGTGCAGGGTGTTGACAAACTGGACAGGGCAGTTTAAAAATAGAGACAATACACTGAATAGATGCTTAGAAGAAGACAATAAACATCAGTTAGCGTTTTAGAGACTCCTCAAAATAAAGTCACCTGACCTGGTCTTAAAAATCATTTCATAAAAGTTTTAGACTTATCTGACTTCATATTTGAAATATAACATGGTCAGGCATGTGGCTTCAGCTGGAATGCACTTCTAGATTAAAACAAGGCCGACTCCACTTTTATTTTCGTAAATATATTTTTATAAAAATGCATTTCTAATAACTTTACAAAAATTTGACAAAAAATGTATGACGATAACTAATTCTGATTTTACAATAAAATGCTGATTTTAAATGAGACCATAATTATGCTTTTACGGCAAAGGGTTCATGAACTCGACCTGTTTTAGTTTGGGAATGTCATTTCTTGGGATTTTTTCAAGAGCAAGGCTCACAGGTTGATTTAGCGCAAAAAAAGCTGAGCATACAGAGTTGATGGAGACTAAATTTGCGTCACACGTACTGAAGCGCACCCGTAAGCGTACACGTAAAAACCAAAGTATATTTGGGCCTTTCAAAGGGAAAATTCATCATTCAAAAGACATATTCAGTAATGCTCTTCTGTTGCGTCTAGAGAATATACCTGGCAGACACATTTGTGGTGAAAGACACACAGTCATTGGTGAAAGTCAATGGTGTCGTCCCAGTGATATCCTCCCACTGAGCAGGAGTGGTCCCACCTGTATGGAAGAAACATTACGAAATACAAAAAAGTCAATATTTTTGGTATTTTCAAATGAGTTTTATTGGTTTTGTTGATCTTTGGTCATCATGTCATCTTGTTTATGGCTTTTATTTCCATATCATGTAATATCATGAGATTATTTTGAAAGTTCATGTTCACAAAAAAAAGAAAAAGAAAAAAGATAAAATCTTATTCGGACATTCCAAATTAACTATTAATTCCATTAATTCCATTAACTCATGATCGTGTCACGTTTGGTGCTTTAACAAACAATACTTTGATAGCGTTACAGTGTTACACTTAAAGAATTAGTTCACTTTAAAATGTAAATTACCCCAAGCTTTACTCACCCTCAGGACATCCTAGGTGTAAATGAACACAATCAGAGTTATATTAATAAACATCCTGACGCATCCGAGCTTTATAATGGTTGCAGAAATCATTATAAATGTACTCCGCACTGCTCCGGGCGGGGGGTTAATAAACGCCTTCTGAAGCCAAGTGATGCGTTTGTGTAAGAAAAATATCCATATTTAACAAGTTATAAAGTAAAATATCTAGCTCCCGCCAGAACGCCTTCCGTATTCAACGTACGAAGAAAGTGTAAAACTCTCGTAAGTTCAAAATGTTTACGCTACGTCCAACGCCTGCTGTATTCAACGCTCAACGGTCTGGCGGGAGCTAGATATTTTACTTTATATCTTGTTAAATATGGATATTTTTCTTACACAAACGCATCACTTGGCTTCAGAAGGCGTTTATTAACCCCCCGCCCGGAGCAGTGCGGAGTACATTTATAATGATTTCTGCAACCATTATAAAGCTCGGATGCGTCAGGATGCGTCAGGATGTTTATTAATATATCTCTGATTGTGTTCATTTACACCTAGGATGGCCTGAGGGTGAGGAAAGCTTGGGGTAATTTTCATTTTAAAGTGAACGAATCCTTTAAGCTATGCATGCCTTATGGAAGAGTTGTGTCTGTAGGGCTTAGATTAAAAATGCATATCATGCATATCCTACAGAGTTTTGTTTGTGAACTTTCTCACCTGTGATGCTGCACAGCAAACGTAACGTAGGAGTATCTCCACCTCCGAAGCCGCCCAGGACTGGGTCAGCAGAGCTCTTCGGGACGGGGATGGTCATGGTTATGGGTTTGTGGAATTTCCTTCTCCGTGGTTCCAGAGTCACTATAGGGCTGAATGTGGCTTTATTACCCAAATTCTTCCTCACTACATCAACACTCATGGGTTGAGCCTGGCCAAAAGGCATGAATGAAATGATCACAACCATGTTAAAGCATCGCTGTCACTGTTAGCAACAGAATGCCTTTGACTACATTTCTATTCAACGTAAAAAAAGAGAAAAGATTCAGCTACCTGCAGGCCGACCCGTATGCGTTTGGTGAGCGCTCCCTCGGGGAAGACGGCCTGGACTTGAGGAACCACCGTACTGCTGAGAACTCCACCTTCTGGACCAATGAGATTACTGTCCTGCTTGATCCGCGACACCACAGCAAAATACTGCGGGAAGTCTCGAGTGATGATGCGACAGATGCGCTTCCTCTCCAACTCCTCTGGCGGGTCCAGTCCTGAAATTTAAGATGGACATACTGTACAGAATCTGTCCGTTTGTTATAGAATAGTGGACGCACATCTCTAGAATGGCAGGTTATAATATGGATTTGATCATATGTTTACACGTAGATGATGTGCTTTTCCTCACCCTCGTCCATGCCGTTGAGGATCTGGTTGAGCTCTTCTTCTGTGAACTCACAGTGATGCTCTTTCCAGCTCTCTCCGGTTTCACTGCGCAAGATCACCAGCTCCCGCTCCTTCCCTCTCAGAGCCGCGAAGTGCGGGATCTCCACAATCACCGGCCTGACGCCGAGTTACAAGAACGTTATTCACACAAATGTCTGCAATTTTACTAGCGTTAAATCACTGTAACAGATGGTATTATTGGAATTAGTATCATTTACAGAAAACTTTCTCTTTGTATATACTAGTTTCTTGTTGAATAATGACAAGCGGATCCAATAAAGTCTATGCTATGTATAAATAATGTGTATTATATTGTTTTCTTTCACTTGAATGTTTGAAAAAGTTATCAAAAGGACTTGGATTAAAATGGCCTAAATTAATGAAAACTTTCACAAACATACTAAATAAAACAATATTCAGAGCTAAAAAAAATGCACACAGCCACAGAAACTCATGCTGCAAGTAAAGTAGCTCAGCAAATGGCAAAACAAATAAAAATAAAATGGGTACGAACAGGCACCTAAAGGAGCGAAAGGAGATGATTCAGAACGACACACTTGTGACTACAAACACTAGGATGTTTTTCCTCATGAATTTCCCAAACCTGTGACATTTGGATGGCAAAGTATAGAAGTATATTTTGCTTGGAAACAAGTTTGGAAACAATCATGAAAAATAAAAATGACTCTAGGGTGCTTCTACGGAACCACTGACGACTAAACAGAGCTACTTTACAACAAAAGCAGAACACAATTAAAAGGAAGAGAGTGTGAAAGGAGAAAGTGGGGTGTGGGACGGGCATCCATTGACTGTTTCATGTGTCACTCCTACCCCAGAAATTTTGTCCCTGGCGGGCCCAGCTGCAGAATGCGGCTAACCAAACTCTCGCCCTCATTCAGAGGGGGCGGGGCCGTAGGGAGGTGGAGCTTACTGTCATCCAATAGCAGCAGTGAGAAAAGAGAGCACAGGTGTCGAGTTTGTTTTGTAGACACCCTCCATATGGAAGAACTTTTCTTGAAACAAATGTAAAAAAAAAAAAAAACAATCCAGGAAGGGTTTCAATTTATCTCCAAGTGGCAAGTAAGAAAAATGATGATGATGATGATGATGATTTTCCTAGTCCACACTAAAAGTCAGTTCCATGACTCTTTGATTCACGAGTGTTAAAACAGAAACATCCTTTAAACATCATTCATTAAAATGCCAACAGAATTGGTTTGTTCGTTCTGCAAAACTGTTGAACTGAAATCGAATCCAGTAAATCTATCGATAACAACATTTTTCAATTATTTGTCTGCATCATCAGATGCTCATGCGAGTCTCCAGTTGACATTTTATCAAAGGTTTTAAGTGTATCGATTAGATTTAAGACTAGATGTAAATGAAAATGATTATATATTCATCCTTGTGTTCATTTAGAAAGAAAGATCTGGAACACGTGGCTGAATTTCATATACAAATTTGAATCTTTAACCCCGTTGCAAACGGCATCCATTTGTCTGGAAGTGTTTCCGCCACTGAATAAGAAATAAAAAAGCTAATTGTGACTTTTTATCTCACAATTCTGATTTCATTTCTCAGAATCGTGTGATATAAAATCACAACTGCTTGTTATAAAGTCAGAATTGAATCATACAAATATAAACTAGCAATTCAGAGTTTTTCCTCAGGATTGGACTTTATAACTCACAATTGCTACTTTATATCAGGCGTATCTGATAAAAAGAGTCAGAATTGTGAGATAAAAAGTCGCAATTATCTTTTTATTAATTCTGTCACAGAAACAAGCTCTTGCACACAAGCTTCAGAGGAGCTTCTGAAAGCTAAAATGACAGACGGGACACTCTGCAGTCTCGTGGACTTCATGTGCACTCAAACATGACCACAAGTACACAACAACTGAGACATTTTTCTTGACAACAATGGCATTTTGGGAGAAGCTAAACTGAAGAGCTCTGTCACACCGCTGAAGCACATCGGCCCTTTTCCTCAATGAAATCCTGCTCTGTCGGAGGACGATTGTGCATTTGAACAAGAGTTTTCTCGCTCGTTCTCAACTACGCCTTCAAGGGATCCTCCACCCAGAAATGGAAACCAGTGACTTTGTTTTTTCAGGAAACAATCCATCACTGTGAGTCCATATAATGAAAGTGTCTGAGACGCCCAAAGTTCAAAACGCCAGAGTTTGGAAATCAAAAGTGTCACAGGAGTGTGTGAGAAAGATAATCATATTTGAAACTATTTAAACTATAAACCATCACTTCCGGTCAACTGTCATACATACTGTCAACATACATTCATAAGTTTATGCTTGATGTAAATGCCAGCAAAATGAAGACTGATGTAAGCGCGCTGTGAAAGTCAGGGCAGAAGTCGGCGCTGTAGGGATTACCATCATGTGTGCTTTGTCTGGTTTTTGATGTGTCAACTTTGAGGGTTTCATTCAATGCATTATATGGACTCACAGAGATGGAATATTTTTCTATAAATCTTTGTTTATGTAGATCTGAAGAAAGAAAGGATGTTTGAGGGAGAGGCGTTTCCTCTGAGGAGGCAAGGGAGGCAAAAAAAAAACAAAACTGGAATAATCGATTTGATAAAAAAAAAATAAAACAACACCAATACTACAAATTGTGACATTAGAAAGTGTAAAAGTCACTCGTTTTTTCTGAAGTAGCGGCAGGCTTGCCTCCTCTGTCCCCGTTGAGTTAAAGCGTTCATGGGTTTAGTGGGGGGTGACGGGGAATGAGTGGGGGAAAGTCACATGAGAGGAGGTCTACAACTGCTACAACATCATGGTTACAACAGACTCGGCTCCTTATTTTGGAATTAGAACGTACATGTTTGGGGGCGACAACAGTCCAGCTCTGCACTACGATGCCCTCGAGCCTCAGTTCTCTCAACCACTATGATGTGGTTAGAATAGGATGTGACAGTCAGACTGTTTATTCTTCAGTTTTGAGACAGGAATCCCTACTGACTTCAGGGTCATGTTCGGGAAGGGCTGTAGAAGACTGGGTGCGTTCACACTTGTCATGTTTGGTTGGATTAAAACGAACCCTGGTGCGATCGCTCAGTGAGTGCGGTTAAAAAGACGGGTCTCGGTTCCAAACGACGTGATGTCACAAGATATACTAAGTCGACTAAGCCTGGTTTCTCGCAAGCTTTTTTTCTCCATTTGTTGGAGTTTTGGTCCTTTGTCTTGCTTAAGTTGGAGACACTTGCTTGATATTCATCAGTGTTTTTGGTGTCGTTGTATGTGAACTGAGCCGAGCCGGACGATTACGTCACTGTTTTCTGCAGTGCTGATATACATAAATGAACTAGACTAATAACTACTGATATTTGCAACGGAATGAATCAATAATATATAGAATAAACTGCACAATGACACCATTTTCTTATTAATGTAAAGCTGCTTTGCCACAATCTGCATTGTAAAAAGCGCTATATAAATAAAGATGACTTGACTTGACAAGATGCGACGCTACGAGTCACTGATTCGACGACGCGGGAAGATCGGAGCATCCACAATGAGTCGAGGGCAAACGTGGAGCGACGAGGAGGTGAAGTTTCTGTTTCTGTGAACAACGGAGGAAATCCTGGAGCTGTTCTGAATGTTCTGAACATTTGATGAGCTCTTCGTGATTCTCAGCTGGTCAAAATAAAGCGTGAAATGACGGCGTTTAATCCAGAACACAGCGTTGTTCTGAATGTTCGGTGAGCGAGTCCGTACGCCTTTGGTTCGGTCACTTCAGGTTCGCTGTTAAAAATGCCAGTGTGAACGCTGAGAGGACCAGCACTATATGTTCTGTGTTTGTCTTTTGTTCCAGAACAAACGAACCGAACTACAAGTGTGAACGCACCTCAAGTCACAGAATGATTCTATGCCGCTCATATCTGCTTACTGCCAACGTAGATATTCTTCGATCTGCATAATGTCAGGCAACAGTACTGTCTAATATGAGCCTCAGTGAACCAAAGGCCTCATACTCAGGCTTCAGCCATGACGCCTCTCTCACCTCATTGGGCAGCATGACGACTTCTGCAGAGCATGTCTTTGAACCTTAAAGAGGAGTATTTTGCTGCTGCCCAGCTCATTTCAATTCAATGGCTGGTTGCTCCAATTTTGACGCCAACAAAGAATGGCAGTTTAAAGTTGTGGTCAAAGTTTACCAATCCCGGGTTCTTCCTTTCAGCCTGACCTAAACCTTCACAAAATGCATAGCTGCTGCTCTGGCTCCATTGCGAATGCAATGTGTTTTGAGTTTCCACGACGGTTGGCTGAGTTTGGATCAGTCGGATGCTTTGGTGTCTCAGAATAGACAGGTTTGAGAATTAACATTCAGAGAAGTGTCCAGAGAAGACCTACTGATGCAGATGTTGATAAAACTTTCATTCATTGGAACGTTGCATGGGTATTCTGTTGATTTTACATCATTGGACACTCGCTATTGAGGTGCATTATGGGATTGAATGAGTGCCCTCGATAATGTCCACTATGGTTTTGGTCACCACTATAAACGGCTGTCCACCTCAAATAGTGTGTTATATAGAAGTATGGGGTGATTTTGGACACAGCACTGTAAAGATTAAGATTCATCTACAGTTAGTCAGTAAGGGAAAAACATATTAAATCAATTTAAAAAGTGTTCTTTTTTTGATGGTGCAATGAATTTCCCTACAAGCCATAAGAATATAAAAAAAAAGGTGGCACAGCCTTGTTGAATACAGAAGAGCTGAAGCAGCGTCGGGCATTTTGACAGGAGGTGAGTAATAAAAGCAGCAAAGAACAAATGTAGAGTACATTATTTCATTAAAGCAGCATTAGAAAATGAAAAAGTGTTTGTAAGCCCAGCTATATATGACTTGATCTATATAGCCTTTTAAATATACTTTATCATAACCGTATGATTTTAATGACACTGTCTGTCGACATGAACTGGTGCAAACATATCCACGTCGCTAAGATCAGATGCTTTCTGAACTGCTGTTTTCTCACCGCGGTCCTTTCTGTCGTGTGTTTCTTGTGTTATTGAGACGAAAGTGCGCAGCACATATTTACACATTCATCCAAACTTCACTCTCAACAGCGTGGACGCCGTCGGGATGTTCGCCGCAAGGGTATTTCCAACTTCTTTTGACTTCTAAGCACATGAGCCGCGAGTATGTCGTGTTCAGTCTCGGGTGATGCTGGCTGCAGTTCACATAATGGCCACCGGTGTCACTAATAGCAAGGGTTTCTGAACAGCGTTGCCAAGTCCGCGGTTTTCCTGTGGAGCTGACCCTTTGCAAAACTCGCCCTCTGTTGCCATGTCCAAAAAGTCTTGCACTTTCACGCCACACATCATGTTCTCACGCAGTGAAAAACTGGACACTGACAACGTATGAAACGGTTTCATATTTAAAATATTGTAATGTTTTAAAGCAGTTTAATCAATAAATAGCGTCTAGTGTGTGTTTAATGTGTCGCTCCTCCATCATCTCTTCATACCAGTTCATTTATAGCATCAAATAAACATGAATGAACATCAGAAGGAATGTCGTTTCAAGACGTGATTCGAGTTCATCTACTGACTCCCCTGACCGCTTTGGCGGATTTGGGGTTCTGATTGGTCAGATGGCCTGTCAATCAAACTGTTTGCGAAGGGCTACTTTTACACTGTTGCCGCAGGTTGTTTTTCATGTCTGTGGGTTGAACCAAATAATATGATATTTAGCCCTGGAATGTGAATTTTACCAGGTGAACCCAACCAAAAAACGTAAACCGAACGTGATTTTTACCGTGGGACCCCCTTGAAACATGATGGGCTAATTTTTGAGTAGCAATTGGGCGGGTTTCATTGTGAAACCCTGTATCTGAATTCTGCATACAGCTCCTTAAAATATATAACCATGAATTTTGTTTGAGGAGTAGTTAGACGTTTATATATAATGATTTAGTTTAGTATAATGTATAATCCAGAGCGCCAAACCCCTCGAGTTGTTCATTGACCAAAAGTCAGAATCTCATATTCTGATCAATCACATATTCAATATAAAAATGATCAATATGTTTAAATAGGGATGAGACACTGCAATCGTACTTTCCAACACTCTGATCCAAATAAACTTACCCAAGGAACTGGGCTCCAGAGGGTCCGACCTCGATCAGCCTGCTCGCTAGACCGTCTCCCTCCACCATGGGGGGCATGGTCGCCAGCCGGTGCCTTTTGACCAGTCTGCAGGTGACTCGAGTCGGGGCGCTGCACTTCCGCGGCGGAATGAGAAGTCGCAGACCGTTGTGGCGGCATCCTCGCATGGCACCTCCACGGGCGTCCACCATGAAGCTGACCAAGAAACTGCAGTGAGGATGCACAATGTTAGAAATCACATCTTCAGAAGAAGGACGAGTTTAGTAATAAAAAACAACCATATGCATCACGACTCGTCGAAAGGTGAAGTTCCAGTCTCAGTGTAGGTTTTAGTACAAAAACACACTTAAAAATGTACAACACAGACAACATCGAAAATGTAAACATTATTGAGTATTTACAGCTTTAGGATTTTTGCTTATAGTTACAAATTTGTGTAGTTATATTTTTACCATTTTATAAGATCCCAAACTAAACATTGCCACTATTATAGAGAATATATAAAACGTAACGGGCGGAAAAATGCACAATAACAGATGTTTTTGTGCCAGTCTTACTTCTAAACCGAACCCCACGATCTCTTTAAAATATATACTATATAAATAAAAACGCAACAGACACGGAACTGCCAAATATTTTCAATGGAGAGTAGCAAAACGTCTCTCCTAATCCGTTCACATGTACTTTAAGTCGAATGTTCAGTAAAGCTGTTCTCATTTACATGTTTTCTGTCGGACAACAGAATGAGTGTGACATAGTGACTGACTACATGTTGACCAGCGGTCTGAAGAGTTTTGTTGCGTTTTTGAGGAAAAAGTCAATAAAGGCGAGCGCGAAAAGTCAAAGTCGACACCGAACAGACAGACACATGTGCTCTATTGACAAACAGTTCATCATCACGGAACGAAAAGCAGTTTCTAAGTGTCGTGTACTGTCTGTGTTTTCATTGGTTTCTATGGTTACTTTTTATTAGTCCCACCTGTGCCTTGTTTTACCCCTCTATAATATGGATTAGTTTTATGAACATTTCATTTTTTGCTGTAATTTATAGTCATTTTTTGTTACAGTATATTGAGAAAATGTTTTGTGTATCCAACATAAATATCACACAATTGATAAATGATTACAGAGACGTTATTGTAGTCTTGTTCAATGTAAACGTGTCATCTACATGAAACAAATGACACTGAGAAAACACTGTAACCTCCCTGATCATAAATACATAATACATGAATTCAGTGTTCATAAACGAGGAGTCAACAAGGTTGTTCGTGTGTAAATAATTTACATTTCAGATGCTGTCAGCATGTCATTTTGTTGTGTATTGTGTAACTTATTTAATGGAATCACACTTTACATACGAATATTCAAACAAACATTATCAAAACAACATGAATCACTGTTTGATTTTCATGCAACACACACACACACACACACACACCTGCACAGATTGTCAGGAATTATGATTTAGTGATCCTGGAGACACAACATGCACGGCAAACGAAAAGTGCCAATTTTAAATGTAAATATAATGTAAATTTTGCAATACTTCTTATGGAAATGCTTTAGGAAACACCTGATCTAAAATGATCGTTTATTTTGTTATTCAGTTATTTTGTTGTTCTTTTATTCAAGTCTTTTGGCTGGAGGATGATAATAATGTTACTGTAACGAAGGATTGTCACATCATACTAAATCCATGATTAAAAAACATGAACCCTTTTAGCTCACAATTGTGGACAGCTAAAAACAAAAAGAGAAATAAACAACAAATATAGTGTTAGTCTCCAAGACAAGTTTGTGAAATGATGAGCAACATTCAGATGACTTCAATCTTGCACTGCCTTTTGGCATCTTTAGTGTCGTTTGATAAAAAGATTCTACACTTAAATCTAAATATGTTATTGTCATTATACATTTATATATATCTCAAGAATTTGATTCCAAGAGGCATAGCAAGAAGACGCCAAACTAAGTGGTCCTTGTGCACACTGAATGGAGGTCAGAGGTCAAATGACACGTCGCTCTAGTCACCTGCTATTGTCATGGTCATGACATGGAGAACAACGGCTGAAATACCATCCGTCAGAGAGAAAGAGTCAGAAAGAGAGAATGAGGTTTGAAAAACAGAGGAACTTACAGCAAGAAAACTGTGGTTCAAGGTTCGAGTTAAATATATCGAACAGTGATTTAAAAGAGCTGATGAATCGATCACAATAACACCAGCAACATCTAAAGAAAGTCCATTCCATGTTGACTGTCAACACGAGGAGCTTCGGTATTTGATTCGCGCAGATGTTTTTCATACCCGGAATGAGCAGGACTTGAGGAAAGAGCGACGTTGTCCAAGTTTTCCATTTCCCAGCTCAGTCTGTATGAGTCCGGATCGTGTTCTCTCGCAAGAGAAGACACCTGGAGAGGACAAAGGCATCGCTCTTAAAACTGGGAACGGTCCTTTTCAGTGTAAATAGCAAGAAAAAGTAGTGTAAATAGTTGTTAGATGCTATTTAAACTTTAAACTTAATACAGTGTACAAAAACAAAATATTGCAATAATAACAGTGTATATGATTTTATGTATTAAAATCATCAATGGATGCTGCTTTATTCTATCCCTAAAGTCCTGTTAAACACTTTATTCTCACTATTAAAGCTGCAGTCTGTAAGTTTTTCCTCTTTGTCGCCATCTCTGTTTGAAACCTGCTATTGCGGTTATTTGCGGAATTTTCCTCTTTACACGGGTTGTGCATCGACTCCTCATCGTGGATGAATCTAATCACAGATTCTACCTCTTGGAAGTACGACCAAAATATGAATTTTCATGGGAAAATGTCATCTGAAGAAGTACGAATGTTTTATTGTATGTTCTGAAAAGCATTACAATAAATCCAATAGAGATTAAATCTAACGATGGCTTTTTTTTTTTTTTTTTTAATGAAAAAGTTACGGACTGCAGCTTTAAATACCTGTTAGGCACTTTGTTTCCACTTTTTACGTATTTTCTTCATTTTTATTTCAATTAAACTGGTATGTGATCGGAACAGAGAGAAGAACGAGTTCGGAAAAAGGCGGATTCGAACTCGAGTCGGTCGCGTCACAAGCAAACGCCACCCGTCTCCCTCTCCACACCACTGGCACTGTTATCAGACACGTTTCTTGTCTGGACCAATCAGGCGATGGTGGGCGGAGTTACTGTAAAAAGCCTCTGCCAACAAGACGGGCTTTTTGCACTTGGTGTAAATAGACACTCCGTGTGTTATATTGCTTTTGATTTCGGGTAGAATGATGTTTCATTACATGTTCGAACATGTGCGACTATAGGTGTGTCCCAATTCACGTACTTGTTTTGTAGTATAAACAGCGTGACAAGTGTGTTCAGAACTCGAAAATCCCAAATAGAAAATGTGCACTTTTTAACCAAAAAAAAAAAAAAATGAAGTGTGGAACGTTGGACACTTTATGCATTTCAGACTGATGATGGATGGACGCTGTTGAGTACATCGTTTGGGACACAACTCATATCTTTCTGTGTTTTGCACACAAACTTTCTTTTGCTTTTTAACATATTAATCCTTACAAAATTCTTGAAGGGAACTACAGGGTACACATACGAAAGCCCCCATATGAAACACTTCTCAACGTCACCTGGTTACTGTACATCATCTCCTCCATCATCCCATAATGTTTTGCAGGATAGTAGCTTTGATGAGTGGGAGTGTAGGACCGGTCCAGACTGAAGGAAAACACACATCAATCTCAAAATACATCGTATTAGAAGCGAAATAGTGGCTCGTCATGACGAGAGAACAACGCCTCGCACGTACCTTTGTAAGCGACTATGTCAGCGTTAGCAGAAAGAAGAATAAGAAATGTCCACTAAGAAACTGTAGGTGTTCAGAAAGACATAAACGAAAGTGAAAATCCAGACTGATGTACCTGTCCGATCGAGCTCCTTCCAAACTGAAGCGCAAGTAGTTCATGCCGTCCAGGTACTGCCCGGGCAGAGAGTCGTCTCCCAGCTCTCTCAAATCCTCGGCTCTCAGATATTCTCCCCCGTCACCTGTCATGGTGTCATCGCCTGGTGACAGACACACCGTGTTATTGCTGTAATGCCATGTTAACACATCCTAAAACAGAAGAGACCTCGAGAGAAAACACCCGAGCAGCTTCATTTAAACGCGACACACAACCTCGACTTTCCATTTACACTATCAGCAAAGCCTGGCTCGGCGATCTACTGAACACCGCAGCAGTTGTAGGACAGGATAAGCTCAGTGAAGCAGTTCTCAAGGCTGGCCAGCAGGGGCAGCGTCTCTAGCGTGTGCTGTAAGCCAAAGAGCTGACGATTAAATCAACACATACTGTGGACGGACAGCGGCGTTTGGCTTTCAGAGGCGTATTGGCTGCCTGGAGTGTGGAGCAACGGAGAGAACAAATGTTGAAGTTGTTTAAGTAACTAAAACCTAATAAAAGCTAACAAAATAGTATAAAATGAAAATAAAGTATTAACAAAAACTATAACAGTGAATCAAACATAACACAAACATACTTTATGGACTTAATCTCGCTTTATTAACCAATGTCTTTACTGCGACCTTCGATGATCCAGTTCAAGCATACGAATAAGCAAAAATTACTTTAGAAAAGCCTAACCCTAACCCTGAGGCGTAATCACTTGACTTTTAGTGTGAAAGGGCTTTTGCATTTGCCAAAAATAGAACTTTTTCTATTTTTTCTTATTAAAAAACAAACAAACAAGTCCAGCGCAGGTGAGAAAAGGTAACGTAACACTTTACTTTCCATTAAAATGAACTAATGCAGTTATTATAAAGCATTACTTTTCCCAACACTAACTAAACAAACTCATGAAAAGAAGTGAAATTTGTAAATTAAATATTTAAACATATAAATATATTCGGCATAAACCTATTGACTGCACTAAATTCCAATCAACGAGAGCAAAAATAAAATCATTTAGTACATATATCACTGTGTTAGGTTAGTCGGTCGTTTAAATGCAACCAATCATGCCATGCACACTTCTTCCACATCCTCGCTGTCGGGCGGAAACCTCGTATCTCCACATTTCATCTGTCATCTGTCAAACCTCATAACTCCACCCAGGGCTCCAGACTAACTTTTCCACTGGTTGCACTGGTGCTACCAATTTTGTCAGTTGGTCGCACCAGCACATGATTTGGTCGCACCTTTTTTTTTTTTGCTACAACAATTTTAATCAATGCATGCTTGATGAATAGTACTTTTAAATATTAATATTTAATATTAAGATTAATATTAATCTTAAATATATTAAATCACAGTGGCTGATGGCCGATATAAATCTGGTATATATATATCTATAATTTACATTTATTTTAAATTCAAATGTAATATTATATGTATATTTGATCGCGTTTCCCGTGAAGCTGAACTGAAGTCTGAATTCATTTCACACAGATCGACTGTCACCCGTTCACGCGGGTTACAAACACTTCAGAAAATCTCACTTTTGTATTCGAATAAATCTGCAAGGTCTATGAAATTAAATGTTAATTAGATATTCAGAGATTTGTTTTAATGATATAGATGTGTATTTGCTGAATGTTTAATTTAAATGAGAAAATATTAGCCTTTAGTTTGCCTTTCTGTAACTAATAATATAAAAGCAAACAATGTACTTTCTCACATACAGTTTACTTTCTTTCTTTGTTGCGGTTGGTCAGACAAAATAAACCAAACATTTTAGTCCATTCACATTTGAGTCTATTTTGTCCAGTCAGTTTGAGTCGCTGACAGACTAACTGCGCGTGACCACCGGCGCGGAGCGCGAGCATGTTCAACGCACCAGCGGTTACGCAATGAAAGCAATGATGCTGCGTTTGAATTTTCACGACAGAGACGTGCTTATATACATTACCTCGACAACACTATTTGACATTAGCGCGGGCCAAACATTCTCTCGCGGCCTATTGAGGAACCCTGGTCTAACCCATTGCTGTTGAAGTAACTTAATGCATTTCTACCTGTGCGCTCATCATCATGTGTCTGTATGCATGGCTCGTCCTTTCCACCAGCATCCTTCAACTCCAAACTTTGTTTTTTTTAATGATTATTATTCAGCGATTAACCTTTTCATTTTTATATGGCTTAATTCCGAAATTTGGCGCGTTTCATCATCATTGTGCAATGCGCGTGTACGTTCGCTCTCTAGCGGTTAATATATAGAACTGCATGTGTCTTGCGGAAGAACATTGTAGCCGGAACTACTTCTCTCTGTTTGTCTATGACTAGTCACGCAGGGACTGTGATACTCCGCAGCGGAGACGAGCCCAGTCTGAAATAGACCGAATATAAACACTTATTATAGTGTACCGTAGTGATTCAGGATAAGACAAAAACACGGTTTGGAAAATGGATTCATGATGTACTCATTCATTATATAAATTTTGTTAATTTTGAAAGCAAAACGGTTACGGACGGCAGCAGCTGCTGATACCTCGTTCTGTTACACACGCGCGAATAACATGATCATGTACTCGCACAAATGCGACTATATAAAATTTTTACTCGCACATCGTTAAAAAAAGGTCGCATATGCGACCATTTTGGTCGCAGTCTGGAACCCTGCCACCTGTGTCGTGAATGAAGTGCTGCACACAGTACGGATTGTCTCTGCTTGTTGGCACTGCAAGGGTAAATGTTAAATAAATGTTTTATGTCATTTATGTATCATTAGCAGTAGCAACCGTTTCACTTGAAACGTGCCTCGCAACTAAAGGAGCCTTCCACGCAAACCAGGGCGGAAATTAACAGAGAATCAGGGCAGAAATACCACCAATATTAATAAAAATGCCTCGAAGAACCAAGATATGCTGCAAAAAAAGTCTCCATATAAGTTCTTGCTTTTAATATTTAATAAGCAATACTACAAGTGCAAAAGTAGGTGATGTAGGTGACTTACATTTTAGACACAGTACTGTCTGTTTTTCCTCTATTTTGAAAATGAAAGTAGTTCCAAACAGTAGAGCCATCGCGTGCAAAAGTTTCACTTTCGTTGCTGAATGAATCCGCGTTTTTGAACGAATCGGCTGCGTTTCACTTCAAATTTTTATACCTCGCTAACTTCCTACCGTCTCGTGGACTGGGATGCATCGCTTACGTCACATGAGCGCCCTCTACTGGCGTAACTCGTGCATAAACAGAACGACGTCCTTGATCACCTGGAATTCACTGGAGCTGATTTATTACTAAAACTCCTTTTTTTTACTCATGAATTTGTTTAAAGCACCATTCTATATGCATACAAGTTGTTAGAGAAAATATATAAAATTCTATATGAGCTGATGGAGAAAAATAAAATTACATTATGCACTTCCGTTAAGTGTAATCTGCTGTGACGTCACAATCAAGTTGAATTGTGGGATATATTGCCGCTTGAAGTGTACATCAGAGTAGACTCGAGGTCAGAGGGTCTGTCCGTATAAACATCCCTCGTCCTCTTCAATTCCCCCGAGAGGAAGTGTTTAGGGAGGTTTGCGAAAAATTGAAGTGGCACGCAGTCCTACTTTGTCCCTCAGTTTGAACGAATCATTTCGCTCAACGATTCAATGACTCACTCATTAAGACAGTGATACGCTGCCACCTACTGGCGTTTTTAGTATCCTTTAATTTTATCTGAGGGACGAGGACTGATCTGTCACAATAGTTACAGCCACGATTGACAACAAAGCGTTTAATTATTGTTTTTTTCATTTTACTGAATTCGTTTTCAGACAAGGTTTCCGCCTGATAGCAACGACTATTATTAACATCGTTAAAACCCAGATGAGAAGTTTGAGCCGTTATTGCACCACACCAATCCACGCCGGCTATACCTTCAAAATCAATAGAGTCATCTGACATCGCCTCATCCTCTATCTGTCTCGGAACTGAAGAAATTCCACGTTAATAAACCCCGAAAACATACGACAGAACACGAGAGAAAACTCGTTGATCCATCCGAGCAGTGTAATGAAATAAAACAGCAGTAAAGTCGTTGTTTGTCACTCTCACCCTCCTCGTCAGACACTTCGAGGACTTCCGTCATGGTCTCCGGCACGTTCAGCTTGTGTTTCTCTGTCACCGTCTATAAAGAGGAAAATTGCTTTAAATGCAGTGCGTTTATTTGTTTTTGACCTTCGCACAAACGCGTCTTCTCAGGGGAACTTGCCGTAGTTGTAGTGATGATCTCTTCGGTCACCACCCTCAGCGTGTCCACCACAGAGATGTAACCGAGTCGACGTGCGATGGCAAGAGCGGTGTTTCCGTTCTACATCAGCGATAAGAAGCGTTTTTCTTCTTCTCAGGGTACGAGTTAGATGTGAATGAAGCTGCGTGTGTTTGAATGCACTCACCACAGTGATGGCGTTGGGTTTGGCTCCGAACTGAAGCAAGACGTTGATTATGTGCGTGTTGCCCTGTTGAGCCGCCTGATGTAGAGGCGTATAACCGTTCTGACAGGAATGCAAACGTTAGTTTCGTTTTTAATACGAAACCGCCTTCGTCTCAATAGAAAACACGAATAGATTCAGAAATACCTTTGTTTTAGCATTGACGCTCGCCCCGCTCTTCAACAGAAAATTAACCATCTTCGCATTTCCGTAGTGGCAGGAGACGATCAGAGGCGTGTATCCCAACTGTAACAGAGATCACATCGTCACAGCCGGTGAAATGAATCAAAAACAAACTAAAGAATTGCTTCGGGGTTTAATAACGCTCTTCTTACTTTGGTTTGCTGGTCAAGGTTGGCACCATTTTGAACTAAGATCTCGCCAACACCTACTTTGTCTTCTTGTGCGGCGAGATGAAGGGACGTGAGTCCACTCTGAGAAGACAAGAACCAAACCCCATGTTTGCTAGTTCAGCACCACAACAACAAATGTAGGGTTAAATATCACAAAAGCACGATAAACAAGCTCCTCTAGACCACTTGAATCCATTTATCACACTAAATCATGAGTTGAGGGTCAAAGTCGATGGCTCTTCACAGGCGTGCATCGCCTTTATTGTGATGCTTCTAAAGTAAAGTGTTGCATCTCAATTCGTCTACTTATAGCAGCCCAAAAATTACATTCATCCTGTCACTGTTTAAACTGCTCCGTCAGTGAAAATCCTCCACATTCAATTGTAATTTCCAGTGGTATCAGAGAGAGGTGTAGCCGGACGCTGATCTGAGTCGTGATGATCATGAGCAGCCGTATCTGTATAAAAGCTCACAGTGCTGTTGCAGATGAAATATAACATGGACACCATCTTTTGGTAACATTTCTCTTTGTAAATCATATAATCTAGCACATTTAATTGAATGCATTAATGAGAGCGATTGCATGTAGGGGTGCACCGAATGTTCGGCAACCGAAATAATAAGTAAAAAGTAAAAAGTAAAAAGGCCGAATAAATTTTGCCGAACAATGACGTTTTTAATGATGTTTTAACGTTCACATATCGCGTCTTTTCCGCGCGCATATTCTTTATATCCTATGTAGGCGCGCGGTAACCGTGCGCAAAACGGAAGGGACGCGCATGCGGTGCGGCGCGCTTGTTTTTTCCGGGCGCGCCTGTGCCGCGGCGAGATGAAAACATCTCAACTTTTCAGAATGCCGGAAGCGCACCGCAGGTCATGTGACAAGAACCAACCGATCATCTTCGACCTTTCCGTAACAAAACATGGAAATCTCAGCCGAACAGCTGATCATAGCTGTACAGGGGGGTTGTTATGTCTCATCTCCATAAATATATCTAGTAGTAAAGCTAAAGCAAGGGCTAAAAATCAATTTATCTCTTGCTGAAACTTTCTCATCGTCAGAATCCACAGTTCATGGTTGCATAGCAACGACAGACGCCACAGAAGCGCTTGCAGAAGAAGGAGGAAGCGACGCGGCCGCGCTTTACACGCTTTATTAGGCGCGATATGTGAAGTCGGCTTATGTCTAGGACAGTTATTTATTTGTTGTGGGTTCATTGTTGTTGTAGACGTACAGAGTTACACTCTTTCAGCAGTCAGTTATAGGCTATTCAAGAAGAACATAGGCTTCAAAGATGGCCAAATAATTTTTTATTTTTTTTATTTTACTAATTTATTCATTTTAAGTTATATTGTACTTTGTTTGTATAATATCTGCTGGAATGTTAAAAAAATGTTCAGTGTTAAATATTTTGAAATTAAATTTTTGTTATTTGATTTATTTCTCTGAAAAGCAACACAAAATAGTAAAAAGCAAATTTTTACTATTTAATTATTGTAATGGTGAAAAAAATTGGCAAAATAAATGGAAAAAATGCGAAACACCGCATTCGGTATTCGGCCTTCGGCCAAGCATTTCATTTCGGTGCATCCCTAATTGCATGTGTCAGTTGACCGTTCATACAGCCCCGCCCCCTTTAGTTACCGTTGCCATGCGCTCTCACGCCACACATCCTGTTCTCACAGTGAAAACACATCGACACTGACAACGCTTGGACAGAGCAGGTTACTTTTGATATGAAACACTTTCATATTTAAAGAAGTTTAAACAATAAATACCGTGTAGTAACTCTTTAACGTGTTTCAGATTGGTCTGACTGGTTACATCACCTGTCAATCAAACTGTCTGGGAATTTGATTGACAGGCGATCTGACCAATCATAACACTGAATCCGCCGTTTTGTCTGACAAAGGGAGTTAGTAGATTAACCTTGGTGAACTTGAACTTGATAAACTGTGTGTCCTCACGTCTTCATTCCTTCTGATGTTCATCATGTTTATTTGATGCTATAAATGAACTCGTGTGAAGAGATGATCGACACATTAAACACACACTAGACGCTATTTATTGATTAAACGGCTTTAAAACATTACAATATTTGAAACCTGCTCGGTCTCGTCTGTTCTCCGCGATGCATTTTTCACTGCGTGAGAACATGATGTGTGGCGTGACAGCGCACGGCAACAGTAACTACAGGGGGCGGGGCTTTGCGAACGCTCCATACAGAGCGTAGCATTTTCCCAGCCATTCACCTTAGTGGTCACGTTGACGTGAGCTCCTCGCTGCAGAAGCAGAGCTGCCATCTCGTCGTGTCCCTCCTGGGACGCCAGATGCAGCGGCATCACCCCCTGTTTGGTCTGGATGTTGGTCTCGGCTCCGTACTGCAGGAGTGTGGTGGCTATTTCCATTTGATTCTTTTTGGCGGCTATATGAAGGGGAGTATATCCATTCTGCATGAGAGGAGAACAGACGCAGTTAGGACGGTGCGACCACAGAGAGATCACGCCATCCGTACGTCACCCATCTTCTCACCTTGGCCGTTGCGTGAGGAGATGCGCCTTTGTCCAAAAGCAGGAGCGCCACCTTCTGGTTGTCATAGTGAGCAGCGACGTGTAGAGGAGTGAGGCCGTTCTGCTGGGATGAGGGTCAGCGCAACATGATCAAGGGGAACTGTTAGTGTGGCAAAAGCATTAAACCAAACCCAACGACACACATCTGACGTTAGCGGGGAGTGTTAGAGTTTAGTTTGAAGGCGAGGCTCATATTAGAGTGCAAACAAAACCTGGCTGCTTATTAAAGAAGAGAGGAAGAAAACAATGTTGTTTCCTTTTCTTGACAGAATGTTATCAGTAAGTGAAACGATGCTTACCAGCACTCTCGCCGTCAACATCGCCTCGATGCGTTTCTTTTAAACAACATCCCAAACAAACCAAACGGTTATGTCAAGGACACCCATGATGTGTGTGTGTGTGTGTGTGTGTGTGTGCCCACCTTCCCGGCGGAGTCCGGCGGCGCGCGCCGCTGCAGGAGGAGCTTCGCCACGTCCAGACTGCCGTATTTTGAAGCCACGTGTAAAGGCGTGAACCCTTTCTGTAGATGTTCACAGATCAAACCAGTCCCGGTCAAACACACCAAACTACCCGGATGTAGATTTCATTACACACTCCAAATATTGAACGCATGTGCTATAGGGTTCGGTTTAGGGTTAGTTGCATGTAATTAAACACAATGTATCGGTATTACTAACATCCCTTCATGTAATAATATTAAGTGTTACCAAAAATTTTCTAACAAACAAATACAAGTTTTTTCCCAAAAGCGTCGTTATCCAACTATAGCTCCATCAAGTAAGGCCGTCAAACTCGGACGTGGATTTTGAAAGTTTCCAAACTCATTTTCTCATCACATCTCAGAGTTTATTTACATTCTGTTTTATTATAGACTACAACACACTGATGTGGAAATAGTATAAATAACGACTACTTACACTTAATAATGCTATTTTCACTAAGTGTAAATGACAATTATCATTATTTGTACTACGTGAAAATAAGCACTGCCTAATAATCACTAAATTTACATAAATGAACCTGTTTAAAAATTTACATGCTCTTCATTGTTAATTTTGCATGTTGCTATCTGGATAATCGATGCGGTGCATTTTCCCGCCACTTTTCAGTGTTGTGCGGCAGGGGGCGCTGTTACGCCTCTCCTGAAATAGCACAGCATCTCCGGATCCAAAGCAAGACGAAAGAAGCATTGCTTTGTTTGTTCATTCTTTGGTTTTCCAGCATCTTTTGACCCGTTTCCAACAGTGACTACATGATTTTGAGATTCATCTGTTATTACAAAAGGTGCAATCATTGAGATGCTCAAGTAAAACTTTTGGATTGGTGTCAGGGTTGGCTAGAGAAGGTGTCCTAGGAGACAAAACCATTTTGAATGTGTACGTAGACGTCTGGTCTTTTCACCAGGCTGGAGAAATTCACTGACCTTGGTGGCTAAGGAGTGTGAAGCACCGGCCTCCAACAGCACCGTGGTGACGTCCAGATGTCCCTCGCGCGCGGCGATGTGAAGAGGAGTGTACCCGTTCGTGGTCGCCGCGTCCGGGTGAGCCATGTGTTGGAGCAGGAGCTGGACGATCTCCGTCTTTCCCAGACGAGACGCGATGTGAAGCGGAGTCTGATCCTCCTGACGGGTGAGAAGAGTTTGGATGATATTAGTTTTCATTTTCCATTTCCATCTGGATCGGCGCGTGTGCGTTGGAAATATTTGCCATCGGGGTGAACATTACATGCTTTCAATCATTCATTTGAGCAGCTCGTGAGGTTCTTATCCAGGATGTGAGCTGAAATCCTTGCGGGTGTGCTTGTGTTCACCGACTGTGATGAGCCCCAACGGAAGCGTCCCAAAAAAGTAGTTCTGACGATGGAATCGGACATAATTGCATGGTCAATTGCCTTGCTCTTACCCTCGCTCTCGCGTCCACCATGGCTCCATTCCTCAGAAGACAGCGGACGACCTCCATCTGTCCAGCACGGGCGGCCATGTGTAAAGCGGTCTCTCCACGCTGGGACAGAACACGGAGCGAGTTCAGATAAGATTCCTTCCCTTTTTTTTGTTAGCCGGTTTAAATAATAATTGACTTGTTTAGTGGAGTATTGAGTCGGTCAGGTTCGCAGCTAAACTAAACTCTACCGGAAATCAATCGTGAGTTGATTCTACTGCGCATTCTTGAGGTCACATGATGTTCAGAGTTTACTCACGATGTTGCTGACGTCCGGCGAAGCTCCGTTCTGCAGCAGCAGGAGAACGATGTTGAGGTGACCCATGAAGGCTGCCACGTGGATCGGTGTGAGACCAGACTAGAGAGAGAGGGAGTGAAGACATGAGCCATGACAACATTTCTATACAATCTGCTGATGGAAGGGAACGGATTCTGAACGGATTCTATCCCACGCTTGAGAAGAAGCACGTGCTCGCTCGTACCTCGGTGACGGCTTGAATGAACGCTCCATACTTGATCAAGAGCTCCATCACTTTGACTCTGTTTTTCTTGCAGGCGATGTGAAGAGGAGTGAAGCCGTTCTAAAAACAAACCACATGCAAGATTATGAAGCGCTTTATAGAGGACACACGCCTCACGGGAATCTGAGTTCACGTACCAACGCTCGAGCGTTCGGGTTGGCTCTCTTGTCCAGCAGGAGTTTGGTCACTCTGTAGTGACCGCAGTGGGCGGCGACATGGAGGGCCGTCAGGTAGTCCAGTGTGACATCATCAACGGGCGCCTTGTG
The DNA here is from genome assembly GCA_037194245.1 of Opsariichthys bidens. Taxonomy (NCBI): domain Eukaryota; kingdom Metazoa; phylum Chordata; class Actinopteri; order Cypriniformes; family Xenocyprididae; genus Opsariichthys; species Opsariichthys bidens. The sequence continues at coordinate 12,035,910 of CM074307.1, read as the reverse complement.
CTGCAGCAGGTGTTTGACACACTCCACATGGTCACCCTGCGCTGCCATGTGGAGCGGAGACAAACCGTTCTAACAGAGACAGTGAGAGAGAAATAACCTGAATTTAAAGTAATGCCTCTTTCACCAGATGTAATATCAGTCTCTGGAGTCTCCAGTGAAGTTTCAGCTCAGATCATTTATTATCGCTTGTTAAATTCGGGTTTGAGCAAAAACACGCCGTTTTTATGTGTGTCCCTTTAAATGCAAATGAGCTGCTGCTCCAGAGGGCGGAGCTTCAACAGCTCAACAACAACACAGCTGGAGAATCTCACGCAGACAAAATGAGGAAAGTGTTCAAACGGATGGAGAGACTCAGGAAGACGTTTCTGAACGGTTCGTGGATAAATTGATGTCGTTGCTGTGGAGTTGATCAACTCGTCACGTTCATCTTTTTTCCTCGAATCGAATCTCGGGGGCGGGGTTTATGTAAATTTTAGGGTAAGTGATGTCACTAAACCAGGAAGGAGCTTTAAATTGAATTTGAATTAAAATGGACTGAAATTTCACTATGAATTACCAGTAATTGTTATCAAACACACCATATGCTTAGATAATATTCATTATCAGTGTTTGATATGCCTAAAGAAATGTTCATTTGTTACTTTGTTGCATTTCTTTGAATTTACACATTGAATTAAACATGATGTTCTGAAGTAGAAACACTGGAACAGTATTTGTTCTCCAATAATATTTAATAGATACTTGAAATGTATTCCAATAATCTTTTGTTTAAAACTATTTTTTTACAGCGTATGACCAAGATTACTAAATAATTCAGGCTTTAGGATGCAAAACACAAAACTTACCTCCCGTAATGCATTAGAGTTAGTTTGCAGAATTTATATTTATTATTGTATTATATTATCTTCTAAAAGCTCTCATTGCGATCGCTACCTTGGTTCTGGCCAGCATAGGGGCTCCTCTCTCCAGTAAGAGCTCCACTGCGGTGTCGTGTCCACTTCTGGCTGCGCAGTGTAAAGGTGTGAGGCCGTCCTGCAGCACACAAGGTCACATCAGTAATGTCATTACAAAGCGCTTCGGGACTTTAAACACCTCACACCAAACCCGACACACTCCACCACACCGTCTCTGCAGTACAGTGTAGTCATCACTGCTGATAGCACATAAAAAGCACTGCTGAAGTCAGAAACAACAGAGCGTGAGTGTGTGTGTGTGTGTGAGTGTGTGTGTGTGTGTGTGTGTGTGTGTGTGGGGGGGATGATACATCAGATACTGCAGGAGGGAGACTGCAGAAGAAAGGGACAGAACTCAACCAGCTGGACTCCACACTGCAGTCAAAATCTGAAGAAGAACACAACCGGCCACGGCTTTAATCACACACACACACACACTCTCTCTCTCACACACACACACACACACACACACACACACACAGACAGACACACACTCACACAGACACACACACACATGCACTCACACTCACACACATGCATGCACTCACACACACACACACGCACTCACACTCTCACACACACACACACTCACACTCACACTCACACACATGCATGCACTCTCACACACACACACACACACGCACTCACACACTCACACACACGCACACACTCACACACACGCACACACACACACACACGCACACTCACACACACACACACACACACGCACACTCACACTCACACACACACACACACACTCACACACACATGCACACACACACACGCACACACACACACACACACACGCACACTCACACACACACACACGCACTCACACACGCACTCACATACACACACACACACACACACTCTCACACGCACTCACATACACACACACTCACACACACACACACTCTCACACGCACTCACATACACACACACTCACACACACACATATACACACAGTGACTCATCATCAGTGGCAACTGAAAATAGGATCTATGATTTCCCATAATATTTTGTTTACAAAGAACTGTATGCATATTATAATCTATAAATACTAGAGATGCACCAATGTATCGACTAATGGCGGGTCTCGTACGGTGGCCGAGAGAGCTCGACGCGCTGCACAACACCAGCAAACTCAAAAACGCGCTGCAAACACACAAACCACAGCGGAAATGTTTCACCGGGGACGCCAAAAAGTGTGCTGTGAATGAAATGTGTGTTTTCTGAATGAGAAACGTTGGTCTGAGTGAGTTTGAGTTTTGGAGGAGAGATGAACTGTTTGGCCAACATTCATGCCGGTAATGCAGACTGTGTGAAGAGTTTTGGAAATGTGCTTTCAGTATCGAACAATGTTTGTTAGCAATTGAAAAAACCGTAATGCGACAACAACGCATTAACAGTTCAAAAATAGCAGCGTTAAAGCAGGCTCTGCTTGACCCTGTGAATCACCCGCTGTCCGCAGTGCTTCCCAACACCAAACGTAACGCTCACGACGGATGCTTCCCTCACGGGCTGGGCGGGTCATCTGTTCTGGCACATAATTACCTGGAGATGATTGCGGTCTTTCAAGCATCGAAGCACCTCCTCCCAGACCTGAGGAGCCGTCATGAGCTTGTCCGGAAAGGCAACACATGGTTGGTCGCTTTCATAAATCATCAGGGGGCTCTGAGGTCACGACCCCTTTGCCACACCAGATCCTTCTGTGTGTCACGTGTGCCCTTGACAGCCACCAGAGGGCCCTCCACCCCAGACTACTGCCGCTCAATCAACAAGTCGTGGCCTAGTGGTGAGGGAGTCGGGCTTGTAATCAGAAGGTTGCAGGTTCGATTCCCACGCCGGCAGGAATTGAAGGTGGGGATTGTGAATGAACAGCACTCTCTCCACCTTCAATATCATGACTAAAGTGCCCTTGAGCGAGACACCTGACCCCTGATTGCTCCCCTTGTGAGTCGCTTTGGATAAAAGCGTCTGCTAAATGATGAAAAAAAAAACTACAATTCCCATAATCCATTGCCTGGACTCATTGATCGCTTCCACCTGTGTGTCATTACCCTCTGTCGCTTTATAACTGGTTTATTCAGTCCATGGCAAAAGAAGTCAGTGAATGTAGTAGTAGGCGGTCCTCGAGAGCGCGAGTTCCTTGACGAAGGAACTCAGCGCTAGCCAGCGCGGCTATCCGTATGTACAAAACTATACAAATAAAGTTCTTGCTAACCCTTGTTTTGGCATCAATCTGAGCCCCTCTGTCCAGCAGCAGATGAACCATGTTAGTGTTTCCTCTTTTGGATGCAACGTGTAGCGGCGTGATCCCGTTCTGTGAAGAAAAAAAAAAAGATTTTTTAAAGATATTTGATTCACACTAAATGAGTAAAGTTTCATGATTTACGTCGACGTTGTCGCGACAAAGCTTTGAAAGTTGGAAATAACTAGAAAACATGTGAAGATTTTACTGAAAGAAGTCAATAATATGTCATTAACATGTTCTAACACATCTATCGTGTTTTAGCAAGTTAACGCATAATTAACGAGTTTAGCACATTGTTAACATGATTCACACATTACTAGCATATTTTAACCAGTTGTTTGCATATTTTAACAAATTATTAACATATTTATCATGATTCAGACAATGGTACCATGTTTTAACATGTTGCTAGCATGATTTATCGCATTTTAGCATGTTTTAGCATGTTAATAACATTATATAGTATGTTGCTAGCATTTTTATAGCATGATTTAGTACACTGCTAACATGCTTTAACACGCTTCCAGCATGATTTACTACAATATTAGCATGTTTCTAGCATGATTTAACAAATTGTTTGCGCGTGTTAGCATGTTATTAACATGATTTACTATGTTGCTAACATGTTTCAATCATGGTCTAGCAGATTGCTAAAATTTTATCATGTTACTAGTATGATTTATCACATTTTAGCATGTTTTAACATGTTATTAACATTATATAGTATGTTGCTAGCATGTTTCTAGCATGATTTAGTACACTGCTAACGTGCTTTAACACGCTTCCAGCATTATTTACTACAATATTAGCATGTTTCTAGCATGATTTTGTACATATTAACATGTTTCTAGCATGATTTAGCTCAATATTAGCATGTTTCTAGCATGATTTAACATATTGTTTGCGCGTGTTAGCATGTTATTAACATGATTTACCATGTTGCTAACATGTTTCAATCATGGTCTAGCAGATTGCTAAAGTTTTAACATGTTGCTAGCATGATTTATCACATTTTAACATGTTAATAACATTATATAGTTCGTTGCTAGCATGTTTCTAGCATGATTTAGTACACTGCTAACATGCTTTAACACGCTTCCAGCATTATTTAGTTCAATATTAGCATGTTTCTAGCATGATTTAGTACAATATTAGCATGTTTCTAGCATGATTTAACATATCATTTGCGCGTGTTAGCACGTGTTAGCATGATTTACCATGTTGCTAACATGTTTCAGTCATGGTCTAGCAGATTGCTAAAGTGTTAGCATGTTGCTAGCATGATTTATCACATGGATAGCATGCTTTAACATGTTATGAGCGTGTTTTAACTCGTGGCTAGCATGTGTCGCGCTGTAGACACACACCCGCGCGGTGAAGTCCACAGCGGCGCCGCGGTTGAGCAGAAGCGTCGCCACGTTCACGTTTCCATAGTGAGCGGCGATGTGCAGCGGCGTGAATCCACTCTACAAACACATCAAGAGAGGGGCGGGACACAAAGAAACACGTGAGATGTCAGTCAAGACCGCGACGACGTGTCAGAGCCGAGCTCATCTCGCTCTAACGGGCCGCGTCAGCATGCAGCGGTCACGGGTCGCCTCACTTCACAGCATAAAGACAATCATGGAAAGGCGGCTTTAGTCCCACATGAAGGAGTCTGGAAAGAAATCTTGACCACTAACATATAAACACACAGCGGCTCTAAACTCCTGGGTTATTTTTTTCAGAGAGTAACCATTTTCTGGGTTATAGGGCTAATATTTTGACCCAATTCCTGGGTTGTTTGGGTTTCTGGGTTATTTCTCAAGGATGTTGATTTAATTGAATGCAATAAAAATGTAAAAGTGCCTGAAGTTTTATTGTCTGAAATAAGGCCTACTGGCATAATAACCCAAGTTGGGTTATTTTTGACCCAGAAGTTTTTCAACCTAGATATTGGGGTTGTTCTTTTGACCCAGAAGTTGGGTTATATTAACTACAATGTTGGGTTATTTTAACCCAACATTTGGGTCAGGTATTTAACCCAGGATTTGGGTCAAAAAGAATAACCCGTTTTTCTGGGTTGAGATCATTTTTTTAACCCAGGATTTGGGTCAAAAAGAATAACCCGTTTTTCTGGGTTGAGATCATTTTTTTTAACCCAGGATTTGGGTCAAAAATAACCCATTATGCATAATACACACATATAAACTGTAAGAGAGGTCAAACTCCTAGACACAGGCATGCAAACAGAAAAACAGGACAGAAACGACAAATAAACGAACTCATGATTTGTTAAAGATTTAACAAAGACGACATACTGTTTTAGTAGAAGAAGAGTAACCAAAGGAAACATAAAATAATATAAAAATAAAACACACAAGTGCAGAATATAGATCGTATCGGTAATAAAATCATGTCTGGACTAAAGATTGTAGAGGAGTTTGAATATGTGAAATTCTTGCCTTACCTTCCCGTTCTGAAAGTCAGGGTCCGATTTAATGTGAAAACATCATTTACAAAAGTGTGAAGAATATATTGACTGTGACACGTTCAAAGCTGGTGCAAAATCAAAGATGCGATGCAGCATGCCGTGCAGTGGGTTATTTACAGTGAAATTCACAATCGGAAAATCTCTGGCAACATATCGAGACGACTAACTCCAAAAGCTTGATTTTCAGCACTGCCGTTAGCATTCATACATGCGTCCGTTCATGACAGAATCATTCCATCAATCAATGCAGAATCATAACTGGTAATGCAACAACAACAACAGCAGTTTCAGAACTTTGTCTGTTGGATGTATGGATGCTGAAATCTAATCTAAACACATTTTAGCACAAGCGACATATTAAAGAGCTTAATGCAATCCCGCTAATGCATGTCGGGAGTCGAGCGACTGTCAGTGAAAGTGAATTCATGCCACTGGGGTCCGTTTGACCTTAAGAGTAATGAAATAAATGGCCATTCCATTAAAGCCATGTGATTTCCCTCGGCTTGTGTATGTTTAGGACAGTGTTGAATGTTTTTTATTACTTACATTAGAGACTAAAGACTGAAAAAAAAACCTGATGATTCTAACGTTCTACATAAAGGAGCTGTGTGGAAAAATCAGAAACTGTTGTTTTTAGTGACACCAGTGGCCATTACGTGAACTGCAGCTGCAACTTACGAATACAAGAAACGGAATACATGAAATTCAATTCAGCCGTTTAAGATAATGAACATGAATTATATAGATTCAGGGCTGGGTGGGTCACTCTTAAAATGTATTTCACTACAGATGACAAAATACATGCTTTAAAAAGTCATTTCAAGTTTAGTCACTTCATCTAAATACTTTAGAATACTTTGGAATACTAATAAGTGTGAAACAAACACAAAAAAGGTCATTGTGAGTTTTTATCTCACAATTCTGACTTTTTCCCGCAGAATTGTGTGATATAAAGTTGCAATTGTGAGTTATAAAGTCAGAATTATGAGATATAAACTGACAATATTGAGAAAAGTCAGAATTATGAGATATAAACTGACAATATTGAGAAAAGTCAGAATTATGAGATATAAACTGACAATATTGAGAAAAGTCAGAATTATGAGATATAAACTCACAATATTGAGAAAAGTCAGAATTATGAGATATAAACTCACAATATTGAGAAAAGTCAGAATTATGAGATATAAACTCACAATATTGAGAAAAGTCAGAATTATGAGATATAAACTCACAATATTGAGAAAAGTCAGAATTATGAGATATAAACTGACAATATTGAGAAAAGTCAGAATTATGGGATATAAACTCACAATATTGAGAAAAGTCAGAATTATGAGATATAAACTCACAATATTGAGAAAAGTCAGAATTATGAGATATAAACTCACAATATTGAGAAAAGTCAGAATTATGAGATATAAACTCACAATATTGAGAAAAGTCAAAATTATGAGATATAAACTCTCATACTAAATTCACAAATGCAAGAAAAAACAGTCAGTATTGCAAGTTTATATCTCCCAATTCTGATTACCACCCATTTAAAATGTAACTGTAATGAAACACAGTCACTCAAATGTTGTATTTTAAATGTGTAACTAAGTGACTTGTGTTTCGTTACTCCCCAACCCTGAATGTATTATATAATCAGTCATTTCTCTTGGGTATTTGCATGTAGCACTTACAAACTACATCGCATGAGGATGTGAGCTCAAGTGAGCATGCGGGAGTTCTGCAGCTTAAAAGACTGAAATATTAATTCACGATGAAGAGGATTATAGATGTTGGGAGGATAGACACTGTCTGGACTCTGATTAGAATATCTCCATATCAAACATCATCATCATCATCATCATCGTCATCATCAATCACGATACACTCTCATTCAATCTATTTCACAAATAAAACTGAAACGTGAGACACAACACGTTTGGATGATGCCGTGATGAGAATTAACAGCCATGCAAGAGAACTTAAAGTCAAAGAACAGAAAAGCCCAATTCTACATGCCAAAAAGACGACCAGATATGAGTGAAATAAATCCAAAAAAAAAAAAAGATGTGAGGAACTAGACAAATATCTCTACCTCAGTTGTCCTATTGACCATCATCTGTTGCAGCAAAAACAGGGAAGGAAATAGACGTGTTATATTTCACTCAAACACATTTTCTCCGAGACGGCGGCGGCATGCAAACGCAAAAGCAAGAGGTCTTCATTTTTCTCGGAGGGACCGTTTCATCAGCCCGACGCTCGAACGCTGTAAGGTCACGTGACCCCTCCAATCACATTTCACCGCTTTTGGTTGCGAAATAAATGAACCCTAGTAACAAATACACCGCAGTCGCAACCGAAGCCTTGCCGTCCAGTGTTGGGAGTCACGCGCGTGACGTAATCAGACACGAATTACGTAAACGAGTTCTAGATTAAGGGTGTAATTCAGTTGGTTCGTTTGGTCTGGACCAAAAAAACATTGAGTCCGCTTCGTGTTCACACTGGCATGACTTTGAGCCTAAAGGCAAAGAGATTCGCTCACAACCTGACGTGTTTAAGACGTGTCGCCGATACGATAAATGTGGCGAGAAACCAGACGGACCAAGTGTGAACACACCCAGACACACAAAAACACATTCAGTTTTCCTCAAAATGAAGTGAAATGCAAATCAGTAAATGTGTTACTTTATGGCTTTAATCTCACTTTATTATCAACACGTCTCTGCCAGGATCCAATTCAAGCACACCAATTGTGTTTTATTGTTGTTGTTGTTTTGAAGTACGAGTGTCGATCTTTCTTCTTCTGTGAGCCGAGCTGAAAGGTTTGTTTGAGCGGCGCCCTCTACTGCACAGACGCGGATCTGCATTTCCTTATTCATTTCACTTTTGGTGTGAAAGGACTTTTACATTTGCCAGAAATAGACAAACAAGCAAGCCCAGCCCAGATGAGAAAAGGAATTGCCAAAGTAACGTAACGCATCACTTCATAAAAGTAACTAAGTCACACAATTAGTTGCTTTTTTTCCAATATTGTAATGCATTACTTTTAAAAGTAACTTTCCCCAACACTGGCGGCATCAGATACCGAAACACAAGACAAAATTACACGTTTAATTATCTAATGATTAAGCATTAAATCATTCCATATTGTATATTTATAGGCGTCTATTGGTAAAATCTAATGTGCCTCAAAAATAATACATAATATGATCAAACATCTAAAATTTCTGTTCTTTGAAACTAAAACTTTACGTTCTGAACGCTTTGATGCTGCACGTTTAATAAAACGGTGCAAATCAGTGGCCACTTTTAAAGAGAAATAAATACCTCTACTAGCGATTCCCCAAACACACACACACACACACACACACGCGTCAGATCCGCATGCACACATTCAGCTCTGCAAGCGCATGATGTTTCTTGAGTTATCAACACTGAGAAGAGGGAATGATAAACATGGGATGGGTAAGAAGATAAAACAGTGAGACCCGGATAGCGTCGGGATGGAAACACAGGACGCAGGCACATTTATACTGGAGAGAGAAACAGAGAAATGCAGAGAGACAGAAGATTTCATCTGAAAACATCCTGAAACCACGGCAAGTCACATGACCACACACGAGAGCGCCGGCACAAGACGCCGAATCTTTGACCGTCTGTTAGTGCATGCGGGGCAGGGACTGGGAGCAATTCCGTGGACCTCACAAACAAAAAACTACTAACATTTTCAGTTGTGTTTCATTAAAATTCTGATTCAAACTAAGTGCAAAAATGTCTTGAATCTATGCAGTCTTTAAGATCGGATGTTTTTTCAAGCTTTCGATATTTATTTCCTTCCGACTCTCAGCTCACATTTACCTTAGACTGGACATCTGCATTGTGGTCATTTTGGAGCAGCAGGGCAGCAGATTTGGTGTCGTCCTTGCGGGCTGCGATGTGCAGGGCCGGCAGACGAACTTTGCCCTTCGTGTCGTTCTCTAGAAGGATGGACACCACCTGATTATGGCCTTGCTGGAGTGCGATCGCTAGAGGCGTGAAGCCGTCCTGCGAAACGGGAAAAGGGGAAACTTACAAAAGAAGGTTTCAGAAATGATTCACCACAGAATAACCTTTTTGTGCTGTTATAACTGTATGTGCTGCTCAATAAATAACCCCAAACCGGCACTGATCACTGATAGAGTTAGTTCACTTCAGAATTAAAATTCATTTACTCACCCCCAAGATGTTTATGTCTTTCTTTAGTCAAAAAGAAATGAAGATTGTTCTCCATATAGTGGACTTCAATGGGGTTCAACGGGTCCAAATGTCAGTTTCAGTGCAGCTTCAATGATCCAGACGAGGAATAAGAGTCTGATCTAGAGAAACCATCGCACATTTTACACAAAAATAAACTTTTTAATCACAAATGCTGGTCTTGCACTGCTCTGATGCGCCACACATCACGTCATCACGATGGAAAGGTCACGTGACGAAGGAGGAAGTACCGATCCAAAGTGAACGTCAAAGATTAAGTCGAACGGCCTTCATAAAAAAAGGTTCAACAATGATGTTGTGTCAAAAATGAGTGACCTTTCCAGCGTGATGACGTGATGTGTGGCGCATCAGAGCAGTGCAAGACCAGCATTTGAGATTAAAAAGTTAATTTTTTTTAATATAAAATGTGCGACGGTTTCTCTAGATCAGACTCTCATTCCTCGTCTGGATCATGTAGATCTTTGAAGCTGCACTGAAACTGACATTTGGACCCGTTGAACCCCATTGAACTCCACTATATGGAGAACAATTCCTTCATTTCTTTTCCACTGAAGAAAGAAAGACATCTAGGATGACATGGAGAAGAGCGAATTATCAGGAAACTTTAATTCTAAAGTTATGGATGGATCTGATCACGTTAATATCAGTCTCAGCATCATGTGATTGACTTAACCAATGACATCTTTAGAATCGGTTGCCGGGCGGGTTCGGGGTGAACTGGTCTGAAGTGCCATTTTGCACCATGAATTTAAACACCCCAAAATGGTTCTTGATTACAAAAGAGTTATTTTCCAATCCTAAGGTGCTACAAAGAACCGTTAAAACACCTTCAGGCCCAAAACAAGTGATCGCAAATGCTTTCAGTTAATTCGCGGAGTTTAAGTCACAGTTTTGCAACATTACTACCATTTCAGAAGCACTTCACCTCTGTCGCGGTGCTCTGGTTTCCACCATTCTCCAGAAGATATCGCACCACATCTAAATGGTTTTCTTGGGAAGCCATGTACAGAGGAGTGAATCCGTTCTGTGGAAGCACACATTTTTAACGCTGGTTTTTTAATCGGAGCACTTTTAGCAGGCGTAAATGTCGGACTTGTTCCTACCTGAGACTGTGCGTTAATGTCCGCTCCCCTCTTGACCAGGAGCTTCACCACTTCTCCTTGTCCTGCCAGTGAAGCGATGTGGAGAGCCGTGTTTCCTTTCTGTGAGCCGAACAAACACAACCATCGTGAGATCAGACGCTGCTGTTCTACAGTGTCTGCGCGACAAGAGCAAATCAAGCCATTATAATCCGCGATGCTGTCTACACTAGATGCGGCGCGGCCCCTTTTATTATTTCTCATGTTCTCACATGCTTGTGCTACTTTAGGACAATTGGATTCAGGAACTTTCACTTTACGGCCCGATAAACTTTAAGCAAAAATGCAGAACGAACTGGAGCGACGAGATTTTGCTCAAAATCAGGCCAAAACAAAGTTTGCAACGGTTTGTAAAAGTTTGCTCTGTCTGGTGAACACCTTCAGCACTGATGGTGTTTTCTCACCGCTCATTTTTTGTTGTGTTTATTTTATTATTGAGAGGAAAATGCGCAGCACGTATTTACATATTCATGTAAACAGCAGCAGAAGATCGTTGAAGGAGCATCAAAATAAAGTGTTCGTTCACCCTAAAAATGTAAATTCAGTCATTAATTCTTCACCCGTAAGATCTTCGTTCATCTTCAGAACACAAATGAAGATATTTCTGATGAAATTCAGTGAGTCTCTATTGACACTTTCAGACACTAAAACATATTTAAAACGGGTCGTGTGACTACAGTGGTTCAACATTAATATTATAAAGCGGCGAGAATACTTTTGTGCGCCAAAAAATCAAAAATGAAAAGTGATGGACGATTTCAAAACACTGAAGCTTTACGAATCTTTTGATTCGAATCAGTGATTCGGTTCGTGAATCAAACTGCCAAAGTCACGTGATCGATTGAAGTTTCGACACGCTCATGACGTAACGAAGCCTCGTTTACTGAAATCACGCGACTTTGGCAGTTCGATTCACGCTCCGAGCAACTGATTCGAATCAAAAGATTCGTAAAGCTTCAGTGTTTTGAAATCGTCCATCACTAGATATTGTTGAATAAAGTCGTTATTTTAATGCACAAAAAGTATGCTCATCACTTTATAATTCTGTAGTCACATGACCTGTTTTAAATATGTTTTAGTATCTGAACGCGTCAATAGAGACTCGCAGAATTTCATCAAAAATATCTTCATTTGTGTTCTGAAGATGAACGAAGATCTTACAGGTGAAGAATTAATGCCTGAAACTTCATTTTTAGGGTGAACGAACAGTTTAAACACGGTGTATTAATGCTCTAATGACTGCTAGTTCACATGTAGTAACTCATCGTGGACGTGCGCTATGGAAACGAAGCGTGTCTTAGGAAGGGTTTGTTGGAGTAGAATTGGCTAGACCATGGGTCTTCAACCGGGGGTCCGCGGCGGTATTGCAGGGGGTCCGTCAATTAATGTTTGATCACAAATAATTTAAAAAAAAATAAAACGTGTAAAAACATCACAAAGTCAAATTTAAATAAAATATATTTTATTTTACAAATAGTATTACATTAACAGCTTTAATAAAACCCTTCCGTCCACGTGCAGTCACGTGATCTCATGATACTGTCAACGCAGACTATAATTTGAAAATGCTACTGGCTAATAATTTATATACAATTTAACTCGCCAGAATGGATCGCCTGATAGTAAAATTAAAATGTGAAGTTCTGTTTAAACACACCAACCCGACGTCCAAGAACTAGCGGCGACGGAAGCCGACGGTGTTGTCGCTCATGTCGGCGGAAAAATATGAGCTTGAGCACCGAAAGAATTTAAGCCGACTGTCAACTAGCGCCTGCATATAAATGAGATGACTGTCTATTTAAGCAGATATATTTGTCTATATTCGTCATTCAAAAGGGGAAAGCGAAACCAAGACGGCAAGTATACAAACCATATACAAAGCAGCGCTTGCTGACCGTTTTGAATATCAGTCATGCTGATCACGTGCTTTATTCCACTCCTCTCATGTTATGATGAAAATATTCGTGCGTTCGAGTGCTCGGGTAAGAGGACGTGAAATTAGAACAAGCTTCCGTCGGTGCCGTCATGACTTATTCGCCTGCTTTCATAACTTTTGCTATATATTCTCGTGAACTGACTCGTTTACTATGCTGAACAGCCAATCAGAGTTCTCTCTCTCACCGACGCCCCGACGCCGATTCAACATGTCGAATCGGCCGAAAAATGAGAAGGGTCTGGCTGCAGACCGTGGGCGAGTGGAGCTCCACTCTCAAACAGGAAATACGTCACCTCCACTTGAATTAATAAAGAAGGGCCATGATAGTGTCGCTATGAGCTCTTTTAATTTTTACCATAGACAAATTTTACCTAAATATTAAAGTCCGAATCGCGAGCCATAAAGTCCGAATCGCGAGCCATAAAGTCCGAATCGCGAGCCATAATGTCCGAATCGCGAGCCATAAAGTCCGAATCGCGAGCCATAAAGTCCGAATCGCGAGCCATAAAGTCCGAATCGCGAGCCATAATGTCCGAATCGCGAGCCATAAAGTCCGAATCGCGAGCCATAAAGTCCGAATCGCGAGCCATAAAGTCCGAATCGCGAGCCATAATGTCCGAATCGCGAGCCATTAAGTCCGAATCGCGAGCCATAAAGTCCGAATCGCGAGCCATAAAGTCCGAATCGCGAGCCATAATGTCCGAATCGCGAGCTATAAAGTCCGAATCGCGAGCCATAAAGTCCGAATCGCGAGCCATAAAGTCCGAATCGCGAGCCATAATGTCCGAATCGCGAGCTATAAAGTCCGAATCGCGAGATATAAAGTCCGAATCGCGAGCCATAAAGTCCGAATCGCGAGCCATAATGTCCGAATCGCGAGCCATAAAGTCCGAATCGCGAGCCATAAAGTCCGAATCGCGAGCCATAATGTCCGAATCGCGAGCCATAAAGTCCGAATCGCGAGCCATAAAGTCCGAATCGCGAGCCATAATGTCCGAATCGCGAGCCATAATGTCCGAATCGCGAGCTATAAAGTCCGAATCGCGAGATATAAAGTCCGAATCGCGAGCCATAAAGTCCGAATCGCGAGCCATAAAGTCCGAATCGCGAGCTATAATGTCCGAATCGCGAGCTATAAAGTCCGAATCGCGAGCCATAAAGTCCGAATCGCGAGCCATAATGTCCGAATCGCGAGCTATAAAGTCCGAATCGCGAGCCATAAAGTCCGAATCGCGAGCCATAAAGTCCGAATCGCGAGCCATAAAGTCCGAATCGCGAGCCATAATGTCCGAATCGCGAGCTATAAAGTCCGAATCGCGAGATATAAAGTCCGAATCGCGAGCCATAAAGTCCGAATCGCGAGCCATAAAGTCCGAATCGCGAGCCATAAAGTCCGAATCGCGAGCCATAAAGTCCGAATCGCGAGCCATAATGTCCGAATCGCGAGCTATAAAGTCCGAATCGCGAGATATAAAGTCCGAATCGCGAGCCATAAAGTCCGAATCGCGAGCTATAAAGTCCGAATCGCGAGCCATAAAGTCCGAATCGCGAGCCATAATGTCCGAATCGCGAGCTATAAAGTCCGAATCGCGAGATATAAAGTCCGAATCGCGAGCCATAAAGTCCGAATCGCGAGATATAAAGTCCGAATCGCGAGCCATAAAGTCCGAATCGCGAGCTATAAAGTCCGAATCGCGAGCCATAAAGTCCGAATCGCGAGCCATAATGTCCGAATCGCGAGCTATAAAGTCCGAATCGCGAGATATAAAGTCCGAATCGCGAGCCATAAAGTCCGAATCGCGAGCCATAAAGTCCGAATCGCGAGCTATAAAGTCCGAATCGCGAGATATAAAGTCCGAATCGCGAGCCATAAAGTCCGAATCGCGAGCTATAAATTCCGAATCGCGAGCCATAATGTCCGAATCGCGAGCAATAAAGTCCGAATCGCGAGCCATAAAGTCCGAATCGCGAGCCATAAAGTCCGAATCGCGAGCCGTAATGTCCGAATCGCGAGCTATAATGTCCGAATCGCGAGCTATAAAGTCCGAATCGCGAGCCATAAAGTCCGAATCGCGAGCCATAATGTCCGAATCGCGAGCTATAAAGTCCGAATCGCGAGCCATAAAGTCCGAATCGCGAGCCATAAAGTCCGAATCGCGAGCCATAAAGTCCGAATCGCGAGCCATAATGTCCGAATCGCGAGCTATAAAGTCCGAATCGCGAGCCATAAAGTCCGAATCGCGAGCCATAAAGTCCGAATCGCGAGCCATAAAGTCCGAATCGCGAGCCATAAAGTCCGAATCGCGAGCCATAAAGTCCGAATCGCGAGCCATAAAGTCCGAATCGCGAGCCATAAAGTCCGAATCGCGAGCCATAATGTCCGAATCGCGAGCTATAAAGTCCGAATCGCGAGATATAAAGTCCGAATCGCGAGCCATAAAGTCCGAATCGCGAGCTATAAAGTCCGAATCGCGAGCCATAAAGTCCGAATCGCGAGCCATAATGTCCGAATCGCGAGCTATAAAGTCCGAATCGCGAGATATAAAGTCCGAATCGCGAGCCATAAAGTCCGAATCGCGAGATATAAAGTCCGAATCGCGAGCTGTTTGACATATTTTGTGTGGGGGGGGTCCCTGCTCCGTGTCTCGCTCATCTAAGGGGTCCTTGCCCTGAAAAACGTTGAAGACCCCTGGGCTAGACCACAAAAATCGAAGGTCCTGCGGGATTACACGACCGGATCTGACGCTGGTGACTCGCCTTGTTGACTCGCACTTAAAGCCCCGCGTAACCCTTCGCTCCAGCTCCGCTCACGTTTTCCTTACCTTAGTAGCGGAATCGACGGAAGAGCCTCTCTCCAGCAGCTCCTGGACCAGCTCCACGTGTCCTTCCTTCGCTGCCAAGTGTAAAGCGTTGAGGCCATTCTGTGGAGGTCAGAGACAGAAGTTACTCGTCCACTCTCTACTAAAGCAATTATTAATTAAAGGAATTATGTGGTGAATTACTTGAACATTCATAAAAGCACATTTGACTCTTTTCCCATGTGCTCCTCTCAATCACAGCCGAATGATGAAACACGGATCGGATTACAGCGAGCTCGACTTACTGGAGCAAATCACAAATATAGTTTGAGATTCTGTCTTGGTGTGTTTACAGATGCAACACATATAAATGTGAAATGACTGACTTTACTGAAAAATAAAACTTCTGGCATCTTTGAAACCTCGCGTTCTTCTGCAGGACGTCCGTTTGTTTCCATTAGTTCTCTTGTTTTTGTCCATTCTGTACAATGAAAGTCAATACGGACCAAAACGTTCAAAGTACCGAGACATTTGAACACATTTTTACATTTAATAAAGAAATACACAAACAACAAACAAGTGCTGGAATGAATAAAGACGCGATTATTATTATTATTATATATTTTGTCATTTGTTTATTTCAGGGTCATTAATAGAGATTTAGAAACTCAACAAATTCAATCAGATTACGATCACATGACCGAAATAAAGTGGAAAGATAATCAGTTAATCCATATTTTTCCTGATGTTTAAGTATCTTCTCCAAAATTGGTTTTATAATGTTGGATTCACGGATAAATGTGGGAGTTTTGAGGATTGTGTTCTCAGAGTTCACGGGTTCCTGCCTTAACTTGCAAAACTAATAAACAAAATGAGTTTTTAGGAATGTTTTATGTTTTTTTTTTGTGCTTTATTTGTTTATCTGATGAAATGTTTTACTCAAAAAAGGCACTTTATTTATTTTTTTGCACTATAGGTTTTGTTTTGCGTTCTGGAGGAAGTGAAATTACAGAAATGACAGTATTGATGAAGTTTGTTCAGAATCTTGTGTCAAAAACAAATAAAACAATAAATAAATATCAGCAAATCAATATCAGTAGGATTACAATAGATCAATATCTGATAGGTTTTACGTTTAAAAGGTTTGAGCAACAAGGGAACTGTTGGTTTGACTTAAAAAAGTTCCATTTTGAGTTCACTGAAATTAACAATTAGAGTTCATAAACTGGTTTAATCAACAGAAACTCAAAATATGATGTTCTCTGAACCACATTAATTATTAAAGTTCATGTGAAAAGTAAAATCCTGTTTATGAACAGAAAGTGAAGCACGTTCCATTATCATTTCCGCGAGTTAATACGAGTTCAGTCCAGAACATTCAGAGATCCTGCGACTGTCAGATCAATGACAAAACAACTTCTGCTGAGATATTAATATCTAATATCTGTCGTTTCGCGCCATGAAAGACTTTCACAGGCTAATTCTTGTCTTAAAAGGTTTATATTTAAAGGCCGTTCACAACGTTCATGCGAATCTTCGTGCATTTCTGGCCTGAACAAAAGCTCATTTATATGATAAACCATCATTCTTTCTTTGAAGAGCTGAACAGACCATGATCTACTTTCACTGCCGGATCGGGTACGACCGTCTGACGAGCGAAACGACAGCTCCTGTGACGCCGCGGAGCGACGGTCCACGTGTGTGTTGTTTACCACACCGACACACACTGTTGCCACAGCAGAGCCGCTCACGAGGTCACATGATCCGCTGGAGCACGGAGGTCCTAAAATAGCAGCAAACGCCTTCTGTTCATCAAAGAGTCACGCTTTCCAGCACATCAGATCATCATATCAGAGTGATTTCTGAAGGATCATGTGACTCTGAAGACTGGAGCAATGATGCTGAACAATCAGGAATAAATTATACTGTACTGTATATTCATATAGGAAACACATGATTCACTCTGTACAGATATTTTGTGTTTTTGATCAAATAAATTCAGCTTTGATCAAAGCAATAAATTACACTATACTATATATTCACATAGAAAACAGTTATTTGAAATTGTAATAATATTTCACAATTTTTTACTGTATTTTTGGTGAGCAGAAGAGACTCTTTTTTAACATTAAAATTCTCACGGTGCCTGGAATAATTTCACGCCTTAGAACGTTCGTCAGCCAATCAGATTCAAGCATTGATCCGTTAAAGTATATTTCATGTAACCATAACAAAAATGATTACCGGAAATTATTGGCTTCGTCACAGCACTGAGGAAGAGGCATGTTTTATGTAATAAAATATACTATTTTAAAAGTAATACATAAAAAGGTGATTATGCATTTGTTCAGTTTCCCTCCAGTGGAAGAAGAGGAAACCTGTCTGACGACACGCGTTTGCAGTGACCCAGTTTTCCTGCTTGTTTGTCCAGTTTAGAGGTCCGTCTGAAAACGGTGAAAATGTCTTTTAATCTAATAATCTACACAGAATCCTCTTAATTTACGCTCCAGTCCACTGCAGAAGCCAGTCTGTCTGGAAACACATCCCAGTCTCTCGTTCACTGGATTTACTCTGAAACACATTCTCTTCACACATTCATTGCTGGTAAACCTCACAAGTCATGTGAATAAACAAGCCCGTAACTTTGAATTAAATGTTAGAATTTTCTTTGTTTTAACTTTGAAAAATATTATTTCGGAGCACAAAAGCTGTCGTGAGTCACGCAATATCCGACAATTGTGTGGGTCAAAATCATCGATTTGCCAAAACTCATTAGGATATTAAATAAATACGTTAATATATAAAGAAACATATTAAATAAATAAATATGTTCCATGAAGATATTGTGTAAATTTCCTTCTGTAGATATATCAAAAATGTATTTTTTTGAGTGTATATGCATTGCGAAAGATTTCATTTGGACAACTTTACAGGTGATTTTCACTCTGAGATTTCAAATAGTTTTATATTTCAAATATTGTCATAACAAACCATTGCTTTTGTGGTCCAGCGTCACAAATCACATCTGTAGCCGGATAGATTTTAGGGATGTACATAACAAATAATATCTTAAGGAAGTGTTACGTCTGTCTTTGCATGCGTTGTGTTTAAGTGTGTGCGCAGGAGGAGGCGTGGCCTGTTCCGGGTCAGCAGAGCCTATGATTGGTGCGTTCCTGATGGGTCCCGTCTGGGTTCGAGACACAAACACTCTGAAAGGGCCGCCGAATGCGTGCCATTTGTTTTGCTCTGCTCTAGTCTTTAACCTTGTTTTGTTTTCTACGTTTGATATTGAGTTTTCTCTCATTTATAGTTTTATTGTTTAAAGGTTATTTTTGTATCAGTTTAATTTAGGGGGAAGTAGGGAGTGTGACGCCATTTCTTTAAACTCGTTTATTCTATGCTTTGGGCTTATGGAAGTTTGTGTATTTTCTTTTCAGGTAATTTAGAGGGTCTTAACATTAGTTATTTTTGTTTGTTGTTTGGTCTACTCCTAATTTAACCCCCATTTTTGTTGCTGTTAATCATTATTATTTGTGCGTACGTGCTTATGAATAAATGTCTTCATTTAAAAACCATTGAGTGAGCACAAATTCATTTATGCTGCGGCTGGCCCCAGACGGACGTAACACAAGATAAAGATGAGACATTATGAATGCAGTTCCAGAGAAAACCAGTTCCAGGAACTATAGGAGTCACAGCCCCATTTTTTTGCTGAATAATTTTCCAGGAGGAACCCGTACACGTTTTGTCCGTGTTTTTACAGTGTATCTGAAGAAAGAGACACACACCTGATTGCAGGTGCTGATGTCCACGCCGCCCTTCAGGAACTCCACAACCTTGTCAATATTCCCGGCTCTCGCGGCTCGAAGAAAGCTGGTGTTGCTGTCCGACTGGAGGAAGAAGAACAGTTCATCATGAGTACAACGCTCAACATGTGTCAAATCTTAAGATCAGGTTGATGAAAAGGCAGATTTGTAAAGCGCAGCAGAAAAGAACAGAAAAACCTTCGCAGACAGTAAAACTGCAGCGTGTCACGAACACCTCGGCAGAACTGCTTTTCTCAGAGCTTCTGACACAAAATGTGTGTTTAGGAGCAAAAACGGCAGAATTTGCCCTCTATTCTCTCTATATAGTACCCCAGATTAGAGTTGATACACACTAAATCACAATAATATCTACTAACTATAAGTAACTTTGCATGTCAGCTCATTCTCATAAGTATTTAACTCCAACCTAACAGTCCACTCTTACTCCAAAGAGAGTTAGTTGTAGTTGCAAAGTTACTTATAGTTAGTAGAATGTCTAAAGACAATCGAAATAAATTTGCTAAACAGAAACTACGAAGGGAACAATTACATGTAAAATGGGCCTCTGCATTAATTCAACTTATTTTAGGAACAATTTTGTTTAACGGCTAAATTTGTGATGGAAAAACTACATTACCCATAATTCTGCACAGAGAATGGCACCAATCAAAGCGTTGCAGCATGCAAAACACGCCCATAGAGCTCTTTAGCTCCGCCCACTGCCATCATTGTGTCTCCTCGCGCTCTCAAAACTTTGTATATTTTGCAATAGATTGTTTTAATATATAATCAACATTTCCTCCATCGATTCGCAATGCTTCATGGGATTGTAGTTCTTTCCCTCACTAAAGTTATCAAGTTCACCTTCGCACTTTTTTGCTTCAAATCAGAGTTTGTAATGTCGGTGGTTGGTTTGGTTCAACGCTTTAAAAAATGTTTCCGGAGCCGATGCTGAAGAAGAAGAAGTGGGCTGATGCGCTATCACACAAACCAAAGTGTTTTTGTGTGTGTATAACAGTAAGAAAATAAGGATGATTTGATATTAAAACAGAAACTGCAAATGCAATATATCATACAAAAATAAAAGCAAAATGTCACAAAGAAATGGCTCTTCTGAGTGATGCAACCCGTGTGTTTGTGAAGAGTCAGTTCTCCCGTCTGATCCCTGAACACAGCCGGATCTCAGGAGAGAGGGACATCTCTCTTTATATAAGAAAGTTCAATTCAAAACATACATCCAAATACTGCCTTTATGTAAGACTGGTGGGTGTACAGGGTCACGATGCTCATCCACATGAGGAATTTGATAAACATTGTGTTTAAAGATCCCATGAAATTTCGGTGTGATCTGCATCTGTATGTCTGACCTCTAGACTGAGAATAAAACCCTCACGTGTGTGTTTCATGGAGATATTTTTAAAGCGTGGACTCGTACGAAGACAGCGGGAGTTGAGCGTGTCATTTGGGACTGAGTCTCAGCGCAGTTTCATAACACTTCTCAGTGTATACCACACCATTTAGGACCCGCTCTATAATCCCGATGCAGTCACTACTACCACCAAACACTATTTATGCTTTTGAAAAACACTGAGAAAAACGAGATCATTGCTACGGCTGGTTCTTGAGACATGGTTTGTTGTCCAACAGCTTTCTCAATCCTAGCGGTGCAAGATATAACCTTTAATATGCACAAAACGCATTCGTGAGAGCGATGAGGGCTGTCTTGTTGTGAGGGATGTTGGTGTGGATTTCCTCCAGACGCTTTAGTTTCCTCTACAGTCCACTACATGATTGAGGTTTGAGACTTAAGCTTTGAAACCGCTCAGGTTTGTATCATTTTATGTAAACTTGCACAACGACATCGACTTCACATTTTCATGACGCGGAACTAAACGAACGTTACACATCAGTCAAACGTCCTCTTGGCCGGTCGCTGCGATAGAGTCCAGACCTTCTCCTGTCAGTCTGAAGCTACAGGAGACTAAATGATACGCTAAAATACTGAACTTGTCAAAATAAGATTCAATCGACTCTTCGCCGGCAGTTTGATTGACAGGCGATCTGACCGATCATAACCCATAACGCCATTTTGTCATCAAAGCGGTCAGGGGAGTTGAAAAATTGTGTGTCCTCACGTCTTCATTCCTTCTGATGTTCATCATGTTTATTTGATGCTATAAATGAACTAGTATGAAGAGATGATGGAGGAGCGACACATTAAACACACACTAGACGCTATTTATTCATTCAACTGCTTTAAAACATTACTATATTTTAAATATGAAACTGTTTCATGCGTTGTCAGTGTCACCTGCGACGTGTTTTTCACCCCGTGAGAACATGATGTGTGGCGTGAGAGCGCATGGCAACAGTAACTAACGGTCAATTGAAGATTTGCCAACCCCAACCATTATAAAGGCCAACAAACATATGACATCAAAGTCAAAGGATCACTAGTAGAGCATGAAACATTCATTCACAGCTTCTCTGCTTTAATCCATTCACTGTATGAAGGATTTATGAATAATTCACTATCCCATGACACGTAAAGCTAGAAACATTCTCATCCCGGTCTAGTAACCAAGGAGACCGGAGGATCTGCCCTCTGAAAGCACACTACAATCCTTCCTGTCCGTCAAGAAGAAGAATTCTTTAAAAATCACATCCTTTCATTAGACGCTCCATTCCCAGCAAAAGCTCAGACTAGCCCGAGTCATGACCCAGCAGTTCTCTGGTCTGGTAACGCTGGTAAACCACGACAGTCTTGCTGGTTAAGCTAGTTAAAGAGTTAGACTGGTTGGTCTGCCAGCGTGAAGTGCCCAAGATTTCTCTAAAACCATAATTTACATTTAGTCATTTGGCAGACGCTTTTATCCAAAGCGACTTACAAGTGAGGAAAACAAACAAGCGATTCTTCATGAATTGGCAAATAGACACAGGAAGTGCTCAAGTTTCAGACATTGCTCCGTACCATAAGCTGGAGTAGGAAGGGAAAAGGGAAGGAAAGGGTTTTTTTTTTTTTTTAAGGGGATCAAGTGTTGACGGAAGAGATGAGTTTTCAGCTGTCTCTTGAATATCGCCAGGGATTCTGCGTTCCTGATGAAAACATCATCATCAAGTCAAAAACAACGGATCACAACTAACTGCATTTCTCAGGCTGGATCGTCAATGCACACGTGCAGTGCAACGGAAATATCTCTTTCTTATGTGTGTTCAATCAATGCTATGGCTCGGGCATGATTAATGTTGTTCATGTTATATGAGTTATACGGATTTCCATATATGATCTTTTCATAATCTTTGAAGCATGAGAAAAAAGAAATTTGATTGTTGATATATGGATATGTGTGCAACTATTGCACATGTAGAAAACAGGTTTTTGTTTTTTGTTGTTCATGATGTTTTCAAAAGAGTGTTGATGCTTTGAGAATGTGAGGAGATGAATTGAAGGTTAAAGAAGGTTTGCTGTACCCAGTGGAGGTTAACTCACACATGTAGGGGTCAGATCCTGACCGGTGAGCACGAAGGGATGTGTGTTATCTGTAAGTTTTATGGCTAAGTAAATGGGTCACCATTTACCTTATACGTTATAGTTTCTCCGAACAATGACTTGAGGATAATGACTTTTCTCTTGCATTTAAGGTCAGTTAGCTGGGAAGACGTTAGGGGTTTAGGTGCCTTTAAATAATAATTATTTACATACGTTATAAGCGGATCACTATTATGGAATGTCAATGGATTGGAAGTTGTACTTATATGGTAAAAGGAAGTAGGATGGCTTTATGATAATTTACTCATTTGTTTATCCAATCAATTTTGAAAGTCTTTGTTACGCTGAAAAACGAGAATGTATGATTTGACTGGATAAATACTCTGTTTTGTGTGGAGTTCTCTGAAAAGAGACTACCCTGAATTTCGATTTTCAGTAAAGTTGGTTTGATAATTTTACTATGGAGTGGCCTGGCTTTAATCACATCAACAGCAGTCGCAACGGGTTTACCAATTGGCGATTGGCTCTTTTATTTAGGGGGTGGGACTTGCGTGCTGCACTTTCTCCCATTCATAGCAATATGAGTGCACCATCTTTGTATGTAATTACAATGTATCTTACCTTCTTCAGTGGTTCGGTTACACTTTATTTTAAGGTGTCAGTATTACAGTGTAATAATAATTAACTGCATGTACTTACTATAGGTTTAAGGTTAGGATGAGGGTTTGATTTAGGGTTAATTGCATGTAATTATGCATAATTTCTAGTTATTACTATAGTAAATACATGAAACATATGTAACAATGACACTGTACAATAAAGTGTTACCAGTGGTTCTTAACCTTGTTGGAGGCACTGAACTCCACCAGTTTCATATGCGCATTCACCGAACCCTTCTTAACAGGAAAAAGCGGAGCGTGTCATCACGAATCCTATGAGTCGGATGTGTGTCTTGACCTACTTGTACATCAAGTTTACCTAACTAATAGACTTGTACTCAACTTAACTAGCATCTGATATATGTTCACGGTATATAGCCAGAGGAAACCGGGCTCGGTTTCTGCCCAGTTTTGTTTGTTTGATTGATTGATTCTCCCTCTACTAAAACCTTATGGAGTTTTTCATGCCTTGCCACAGTCACGTTTGGATTTCTCACTTATGGTTTAAATGAACTGCTGGATTTTTTTCTCTCTGTAAAGCTTCTTTGAAAAAATGTCTGGGCTGCATAAATAAAATCTTAAGATTTGATGGTTTCTCTGCAGCTCTCAAGGGCAGAATAAAGTCATGAGAATGGAGTTCTGCACAGCAGCCAAAGTATTTTATTAGTCATGCTGACTTACAGCTCGAGGCAGGAAAGTAACGTCACAGTTCGCAGGTTAACACACAACGACATATACTCTTGTAATAATTAGTTTTTGCAGCGATATACGGTTCTGATTGCTTTCCATAGGTTCCATAGCTGACACTACAGGAACCAGGAGTGACGACGGTCTGACGCCTGTATAGATTCATGCCAATTCAGTGGCTGATTCAGCACATCACCAATGACTCAAAAATACCCGCGCCATCGCTCCTCAGATTTCTCTTCTTCAGGAGGCTGTCCATGCTCGGGTCTTACGGGAATCGGATGTTGAGCTCAAGGCTATGAAGAGCGAGCAAACAGATTTTTCTCTTGCTCTCACTGGACGATGTGCAAAGCATCTCTGTGGTGGAATTTCGACATGACCATCTGTGTCTGAGTTCACGTTGTTGATCTCTTGACGATGTTCTCTTCCCTGCCGGTGGTGTCAGGAAGCATGTAGGTGTTGTTTCATGTGCCATGGACAAGTTAAAGCTGGGGTCAGACAGATTTCAATGTCTTGGAAACAACCCTTTTTGGCACAGATTGCTAATCCCTCTGCCTCCGTCTTCCCTAACATGTCCGGCAGTTAGAGGCGCTCGCTGCTTATTTCTCATTGTCCTTTGCATCTTGAAAGTTGTAGCCTACGTTGCCATCGACGCCCTCATGGATTTGATTGGCAAGTCCTATTTTTCTGCAGGTCAGGCAGGTGTAGTGATGAACACCATTGCTGAGATGCAGTTGCACACAGCTCTTACCCATGGGTGCTCAGCGGAAGAGTTGCTGAGAGACATCTGTGGTTAAATCTCACAGATATCAGGGAGAAGGAGTCCCTGCTAGACACACCTGTTTCTCAGCAGTTGAGGCTGTTCGACAATGCTGTGAATGCTGTTGTTGACAAGTGAGAAAGGCCCACATCCCCTTGGGATCCGCTGTCTGGTTCAGCAGCACATTCGCACAGACCCAGGGTCAGCAGCCAATGCTTCCTGACCTGCAGGCATGGAGATGGAGAGCAGAAGCATATTTGCCTTCGCATTCTGCTCCGTCAGTACCCCTGGGTTTGCGTCAGAACGCGATCGTGAATGGATCGAGGTGGTGGATTTAACTACCTTGCACTGAACTTGGGACGGCCCTGATTTGTGCAGCATGTCTGACTTTGTATGACTTATCAACGATCGTCTCGCTCATACTCGATGTCTCTGGAGATGTCTCTCGTGCCTCAGTTCACGTTTACGAATTGCTTTCAGATGCCTACTTTCAACGGAGTGCTCCCAACGATGATAGGCTTCAGGGAGACTCGGAGATTTGCTTCATGTTAGTGAAGGGAGCTGTAAAGGAAGTGCCTCCCTTTCATTAGGGTGGATTCTGAAAGATGCATAGTTTCATATTCAGACTGTCCAGAAATACAGAAAGTACCTCAAGTTTGTTTTTGGGGGCAAAACTTCCTTTCGGCCATGCCTTCACAAAGTGCATGGATGAGGCTAGGTAGGTATGATAATAAACCTTCAGAAAAGTGTTGCGTTGCCAAGGCAACAGACTATATTTCTGGGAGTGAATCTGAATGCAAGCAGACTGCGGCCCCAGAGAATGGAAAATGCATGTGAGATGGTTCGACGGAGCAGAGGTCGATCTGTTTGCTTCAATCGACCGGTGCCCACATTTCTTCTTCACGTCTCTTCTATCAGCTTTGGGGACGGACGCTCTGGTGCATGTGTGGCCTGCTTGTATGCCTTTTGGTTGATAAGTATGCCACCGAAAATACTTGTGAAAGTGCGAGAAGACGGTGCATCTACTGCGGCTTGCACTGTTTTGGTGCCATCCCACATATGGGACTTCCTTGGGAGATCTAAGTGAAAGTGAAAGTGAAGTGTAACCAAGTATGGTGTCCAACACTTGGAATTTGTGCTCTGCAAGTGTACACACAGTAGTGAACACACATACACACTGTGAACGCCAACACAGAACAGCGGGCAGCCATTGTTGCTGTGGCACCTGGGGAGTGATTGGGGGTCAGGTGGCATCACTCAGTTACACTGATTGATTGTGGAAAAGAGTTCATTCACTCCCCCACCTACATTTCCCGCTGGTATTGAGACTCAAACCTACGACCTTCAGATAAAGACCTTCAAACCCAGGACCTTTGGGTTTGGCCTTTGACTGAGGTTCTTTGATTAGTTGCTGTAGAAGGAGGATCTATGGTTTTAAATGCTGGATATTGGCACTATGGTGCAGAGGGTGGAACTGGGATCCAGTTTACTGCCCTGTTGGTTGGCGCCAGCTCATACTCCAGGTGTTTGTGGCATGAATTGCTGCTGAACACGCACCAGTTGAAGATGTAGCTTTGGGGAGGCGTTCACTTGTTTCTCTTTTTATTCATGGGACAAGACAGCTGAGGCCCTTCCATCCTGCTTGTGTTCGATCTTGAGATCTAGTCTATGGTCCAAGAAGGTTTTACAAGGCCTCCATTTAAACCACTTGAGACATCTTCAGATTTTCATATGGTTTTGTTATTGGTCTTATCGGTGAGCCCATGCATTTGGCTCCCGGTCTAGTGTAGGTATTGTTGCGTCGGTGACCTACTAATGGTTTTTTCCAGTTTATTTTGTGTTCAGGTTGTGGTGTTGCTGTAGTTTCCCATTTTGCTCTTGAATAAAGGGCTTTGTACAGTTAGAGCATTACAGATTACAGTACAATACAATACAGATTGTTTCAGTAGCCGCAGCAGGGACGTCGCTGCTGTGAATCAAAGGATGTTGCATTGGGTGAAATAGTGGTTTCTCTTGCGTTGGTTAAATTCACTCACTTTTGTCCAATTTCTTTTTTTAATATCAAAGTGGACTTGACTGCTGGTTCCCAGGTTTCACTGTTTCACGGGCAGATCAATTCCAATAGCATCGGCTACTGACGCACCATCGAGTGAACCTATAAATGGGAACGTCTTGGTTATGCACTCTATGTAACCCTAGTTCGCTTAGTAGGGAATGAGACACTGCTATAATTCTTTGTAGAAAAAATCTAAGTGTGGTCCTCAGCTGTTGCTAAACAAAATCATTTTTAACCTAAACGTTCATCTTTGGGTCAAGTAAATGTGTGCAGCTTTCTGTGTGTGTCGAGTCTGCGCAGACGCCTCTCCCACAAGATTAAATCAACGGACATGATGCAAGAGCTTTAATTCATCTTCTGCTCTGTCTGGCTCACTCGCTGCCCTCCTATTAATACCTCATAAACTAAAGCAGATCAATCTCCAAAACGTACTCTAATTGCTTTTAAAATATTGTGCAACATGCAGTCTACAGAGATTTAGTCTCATCCATCACATCTGATTTCATCTTTACATTCTGCTGACTGAAATTAGGAGCGCAAAGATCATCTGAACAATGTGAAAATGCGGAAAGACTTAAATGCAAGGGTCTGTATTCACAAAGGGATTGACATCGCAATGAATCCAACAACTGAAACTGGCCCAATGAAATACGTGAAAGATACAAAACATACAGGACAGAAATGACAAATTTACCCGTGCTTTTGTCATGCCGACTGTATCTACTGTAACTTGACATCACAATTTTGAACCCACTCACAATCACATAAAGGTCATGCCAGGATTATAGCTGCCATGGAAACAGTCTTTTTAAAACCTTACAACACAAAGAACAGAAATCCATGTCGTCTGCTGCTCAGCTCAACCACTGCAGCGGATAACACTGAAAACTGACATCAGAATTAAAGCAGTACTTTACAAAACAAAACATCCCTGAACCACAAGAAACATTTGGTGGATTATTGAAAAGTGTGCTTTCGACTATTTTTAGACGCTTGTAGAAGTGCTTTGTTCTGACTGCCTGTAGGTTATCTAGAAGACAGCTGGAGTTTCACAGCTTCGGAAACAAAGACGTTTTCAGTCGTGAAGCTGGAGTGACGACGCATTACGTTGAAAAATAAAATAAAAAAAGTCATGATTAGAAAAACAGGTCTATGATGTTGAAATGAAAACATATACAGTTACAGACATATAAAAATTCATTTCAATATATCTTTCTATAACCTCGTCAATTAAATTCCATTCCTCAATCTGGTTGCCAATAGATTTATAAACAATCAAACACATGCAAAGCTAATTGTGACGTTGACATTTTGTTTCTGTATTCATCCTCTCCCAGATGTTCTATTACGATAACGGTAAGAGATGCTGATAAAGTCTAGTACGATTCCTTAATTCACAACTTTTTTAAACGATCACTACATGATTTATTTATTTATTTTTTAAATATTAATATTTTCTAGCGAAACCATTCCATTTTCATTGAACCGCAGGAGCGTGTAAGCGACGCTCACCTCACTCCGGCTGTTTCCGCATCCCTCCATCTGTTGAACTCCTCTAACATAATTTAAGTATCTTGCCGTCCATACTTATCTTCCAAGCACTAGTAATCCCTGGAGTTACATCAGAGCTCGAGTCAAAGCCGAGTCCACCGCAGACGAGCCAAACAAGTTTAGACTAAACTTTCAGGGAAATGTCACATTCAGCAAGGCGCTGAAGATCCAGATTACTCAACAAACTTCACGTCTGCTCATCACAAGAGACAGGCATTTAAGCACATATGCATCCAAATATGTGAAATCTTACCAGGGAGTCCAAGCTTTCGCTCTGACCAGACTCAAAGTTGGGAAGCGTTTCATCTTGGGCAGGGTTTTCGACGCTATGTGTCTTACTCATTGCTGCGTTGCCCATGGTGGATGTACAAAGAAATCCTGAAACGATCAAAAAAGACTATTCCTTTGAGTTCCCATTTCTGAGCCCAACAGTGAAGCTCCTCACTGTCCTAAAAGTTTGTTTATGACTTCATTCCAGCTAATGCTTCTCCTTCACTGCTAACTTGAGCCCGGGCTATTTTTACTCTCACCAGCCCAGCTATGCATGTCAATGGAGATATGTTTGGGATGTGGAAACGGGGAGGATGGCATGGCCAAAACAGGGAGACAAGGTGGGATTGCAAGGGCTCCTTCACAGCTCCAATGGCCACCAAGGGTTGTGTTAACAGAAGCGGCTCTATCCAATGAGCGTGAAACACACAGTGATTTGAGTGTGGGTGGGTGGGTGCAGTACAGCCAAGGTTATTCGGTGACATTACTGTAAGTTACACAATATTAAACTCATGAATTTTATCAGGAATTCACAGTGCAGTTATGTCTGTATTGATTGAACCTAATTAAACAATTAACGTGTCACTTCTATCCTCGTTCTTTGAGTCGTCATTTTTCGGTGTGTGTGTGTGTGTGTGTGTGTTTGGAAGAAAAGGTCGAAGCGTGTGTGTGTGGACGTATGACATGTTTCACACAGAGGCCGATTCCCTCTCGCGAGCTGACCTTTAATAAACTCAACAATAGACCTTCTCTACACAATACACCGACTGTTTTGGGTAAAATATTTCTCAGTCAATTAATTATTTTAGCATGGGTTTGCACATTCAAAGGTCTCGTCCACTTACTGCGGTTTTAGCACCGCAATTGTAATGTGAAGAGACATAAATGATCATTATCAGAGTCACAATAGCTTAGGTTTCATTCTGTTCCTTACATAAAGATACTAAATGAATTACAATTGAGCACGAGTCGTTTTTTTGTAATTTTTCATCCATTTTCATACTGCTCATCTCCAGGGATCACAGGATTTTTTCACTATATACAACATAAGAATCTCTTTACCCTGTAACGGCTGTCTTTACTTTCTCGTGGTTTGGCAGTTATCTGTTTAGAAGACTTATATCTAAAAATGTGAGTGAAGATACCTGTTTTGCTCACTGGTAAAAATGTCTTTAAACATCCCATTGCAAACCACCAACTACCTTATTATGCACTGTGCGTCTCCACTGAGCAAACGTCACGTTCCTGTACTGAGAGAGGATTTTATTTCAATATTCTCCTTGCTGCATCCAAATTAGAGGATGTAATCTTTTGGTCTGGACAGTCAACAAACTCTTTTAATCTCTAGTAAACCATATGGCCAACATGGTGGGGGGTGGAAGAGCTTGATAAAGAGCTACTCACTGCTGTTGTGATGGAACATGACCACTTTATGACCACAACCGAATCAGGCAGAACTCTTCAGCTGTAAAAAGAACTTACGTAACAGAGGCCCGCACGTAAAGAGTTCTGCTATCCTGGTCTCAAGTGGCACAGCAGGGCTGACGCTAGAGGCCACTTCCCATGTCCGTGATGCTGGTTCGAATCCCCACTCAGAGCAGGTGCGAGCAGGACCAGTTAACATTGGTGCCATGACCCGGATGGAGTGAGGTTAAAGGGGGTGAATGTAATCAGCTGTGTATGTAAACCTCACTGCAGGTCTTTAGTGTCCTTGTTAGTGCACCGACCTCCCATGCTGAGGCCTCCCAGAGTGGGTGTGAGCTGGACCAGTTAAATTGGTGCCGTGACCCGGATGGGGTACGAGGAGTGTAAACCCTCTGGCCTCAAGTCAGGTCACCTTTATTTATATAGTGCTTTTTACAAAGCAGCTTTACAGCGATAACAAGAACATAATTTTAGCTACACAGTAGCTCTATATAAAAAAGTGGTGTCATTGTCCAGCTTAAGTATTGATTCATTCTGTTGTAAAAATCACTCGTTATTAATTGAGTTCATTTATGTATGCAGCGGCTCTGGAGAAAACAGTGATGTCTTTGAATATCAAGTGTCCTCAACTAAGCAAGCCAGAGGCGATAGCGGCAAGGAACCCAAACTCCATCAGGTGACAAAAATGGAGAAAAAAAACCTGACAAGTGGCAGGAGAAACATCCTTATTAGCGCGCCCACCTCCCATGCCAGTGACGCCGGTTTGAATCCCACTAAGAGCGGGAGAGTAGGACCAGTTAAACTGGTGCCGTGACCCGGATGGGAGTGAGGGGGGTGGATGTAACAGAGGCCAGCTAGTAAAGCTCACGCCCCTGCCATCAAGAGTTACATTAGAGGCCATGTGTCCATGTTAGCGCGCCCACCTCCCAAGCTGGTGATGCTGGTTCGAATCCCACTTGGAGCAGGTGTGTGTAGGACCAGTCACATTGGCGTTGTGACCCTGATGGGAGTGAGGCCAGCTAGTAAAGAGCTGTGTCAACCTTACAACAGGAGGTTGCGGTCTTTAGAATCTTTGTTAGCACACCCACCTCCCATGCCACTGACGCTGGTTCGAATCCCGCTCAGAGCGGGTGCGAGCAGGACCAGTTACATTTACATGAATTTACCATAACACATTAAACTCAACATCTATTTGTGTTTGCCAGTACAAAACTCATAGCCACAGCTGTGGGTGATTGCAAGGAGTTGCTATGGGGTTGCTAAGGAATTATTATTTAATTTAACCTTAAAACCTTTATGATATTCTGGTCCTAGATAATAGCTGTGAAATCATTGTGATTGTTTACGATGTCACAACAACATCACTGATAGAAACTAAAGTTTAATGGAAGTGATTCTCTGTATAACTCATCTGCAGTATGGTATAGAAGTACAAAAAAAAATCAAACAAATAAAGAGTCTGCGATTATGTTTCCATAGCAACATCCGCACTGCAACACATATGAAAACACCAAATCCATGAATGTCCTTGATGTTCAGAACGTCTGAACTGATGATGCACATTATTACCTCTGGACAAAGACAAATGAATATTTCAGCCTCCTGTGCAATGTAATGAAGGCCAAACATTTTGTTTAATGCGTAAGTCTGGAGAAAAAACACTGAGAAATGACTCATTTTGTTCGCAGTTTGCAGTGATGATCGTCGTTACGTCTGGAGGTCGGTGATTTGGTCAACGCGACCAAGTTCTGAGTGAGACAAATATTCTACAGCTGAACGATCGTCCCATGTTACTGCAATATGTGACGTTCTCACTGAAACCTCAAGCCGTCAGTTACCTGCACTAATACTGCCACCGCAGACCATCATCATCATCATCATCGCATAAATGATGAAGGACACCTGCACATCCTCAGAAATCACAATATATAATATGCTAATCAGAGTGCCTAAATCAATAACTATCAATGAAATATCAATTCAAATGCATTCCTCCTGCTCCACCAGACACACTTTCAGTTCAGTTTGTGTTCAAGACAAATAGCGAATCAGCCGGATCTACGATTCTTCTGGCTACTAAATAACCAGACTATCAAAAACAAGAATATCAGAAATAAGCCTGATCATCAAAGTCACAGTGCAGATTTAAATTGATTTATTAAAAAAATCAGATTTTGAAAAGAGTCGTGCGATTTGAATCCTACCGGTCACAAAACTCTCATTGAAAACTTGAAATATTAGAGTAGCTATTTTAATGGAAAATATTTCTCGTTGAAATCAATGGGTTTACCATCAATGTCACAATAAAGGATAAAAGTCACACAACGGTGGGCAACGTGAGTAAAAGTGCATCTTTTCAATTTTACTTGAAACGTAAACATGTCCACATTCAGGCATTTCTACAGCTCGTCCTGTTACAGCAGATCTACTTCACAAATGACTGTCATAATCTAAATATGATTCTGGTTTAGTGACATCACAAACCCCAAAAAGTTACATAAGCCCCGCCCCCGAGAACACTCAACAAAGGGGGCGGGGCCATGTCGGGCTGCTTTAGAGAAGAGGAAGAGTTGTTGTCGTCGAGTGTTGTTGACGCCGTCATTTTACGCTTCACAAACGAGGGTCGATTCGAGGAAAAAAGGCGAACGTGACGACACATGATCAACTCCACAGCAACGACCTCAATTTATCCACTAACCGCTCAGAAACGTCTTCCTGAGTCTCTCCATCCGTTTGAACACTTTCCTCGTTTTGTCTGCGTGAGATTCTCCAGCTTTGTTGTTGTTGTTGAGCTGTTGAAGCTCCGCCCTCTTCTGGAGCAGCAGCTCATTTGCATTTAAAGGGACACACACAAAACGGCGTGTTTTTGCTCAAACCCAAATAGAGGCGAATTTGACAAGCGATAATAAATGATCTGAGCTGAAACTTCCCTGGAGACACCAGAGATTACATCTGGTGAAAGGGGCGTTATAGGTTCCTTTAAAAGTCAAACCCTGCAGATAAATCAGTCAGCTAAACATAAAGCAGAAATTACACACGGTTTCACTTTCCTCAGCACTGTGAGGTCAAATGGTGTTGCGTAATCGATTATGCTGATCACAGTTACGGAAAAAACACCACCAATCCTTCTTACAACTTGCGTGAAGTGTTTACGAGGCAGTTTGCCCGAGTACTATTGCCATAAGCATTTCATCAAGACGGATGACCGCTCCAAAAGACATTTCAAGGACCACATGTAAAATATACAGCTGGTCCGACAGAAGTTACAGACATTAGCTCTCCCATTGCTCTGCTGATTGGTTTTATTGTTCAAATGGGCATGTTTTATGGGCTAAAAAAGGCCAGAGATTATTTCTAGACGGTGTCGAACACTCACACCGATGAGCTGCGCTTCACCACGCTCAGAAACACCCAGACACACACTGACCACACACATGTCCATGATGTCTTCTGGCACACAACAGCAGCACTGGATGGATGGCACGATCAGTACACAGAGAATGACGCTGTGCGGTGAGGTGTGTGACAGAGGATAACTACAGCATTAATAAAAGGTTTGGGTGCAACGTCACACCCTGAAAATGGCTTGTAGTGAAGTGGACCCCATGCATCAGAGGTGGTGTGAACACAAACTACTTGATAAAAAGCCGAATCTATTTGAATCGTTTATAACGAGTGCTACATATTCAATGAATAAGAGTGCGTCCGGCTGTGAAGCTCCTGTTCTTCTCTTCGGGCAGACTTGGATGCTGATGGATGGTGGATGGATGGTTGGATGAGAGGGTGGAGGAGGGCCGTGTCCCTGGTGCTGTAAGGTGAGATGGAAAATGCCGACGCCTGCATTACCTTACGCCTGCGCTCGGCTCTTTCACGCGAGCGCCGTCTTTTCTCGCGGGCTTTCTCCAGCGCTTTCAGATCGGGCGCCTGCTCCATCTCCCCTCGGGCCTTTTTGATGCTCGCTGCGGCGTGCGCCATAGCAACAGTCCTTCAGGATCAGTATCGATGAGCAGAAAGGATGAAGAAACGCGTCTTAGGTGACTTTCGAGCCCAAGGGCGGACGAGTAACACCCGCTGTCACTGCTCTGGAAGTACGCAGGGAGAGAGAGAGCGGAGAGGAGAAGCGGCGACGTTCAACTCCTCCCACGACAGGTCCGAACAGACGAGCTGCAGCAGCCGCCTCCTCCTTCTCCCGCTCTCCGAGAAACTACAGTTAAGGTGTGAGAGAGAGAGAGAGAGAGAAGGGGAGGGGGAGCGGATAAGCTTGGATAAAATAATCGGAGGTAAACAGGAAGAGGGATGTAGGACAGACCCATCCCCCGCGAGTCCTCAAGCTGCCGTCAGCCGCTTTGGATTGTGCCACTAGACAACACGACTTCCTGACCAATCCCGCTTTTCAGTGAAGGGTCTCCGAGGGGATGAAGGGTGTGGCTTTCCTGCCGGAGCCTACCGCTCGCTGTCGCTCAGGACTGGGAAACGGGTGAAGCCATGCGAGAAAAACAGGAGGGGGAGATGAAAGATTAAAGACGGCTCTCTGTCTCCCGCAATTCCCATCCTTCGGCATTCCCGACGCCCCCTCCCACCCGGCAGAGGAGCCGCTGGTGCGGTCCGGCGGTCGCTGACGCTCGCTGGAGGATCAAACACTCGGAGACGGTGGAGACGGAGACAATGGCTACATTTTGAAAGACCATCTCCATATTTATTCTCAACATCCTTTTTAAAAGGAAGAAGAATCATTAAAACATTGCATTCAATCATTTTATTTTATTTTTTTGCCTTGAGGAAGCAGCGTAATAGAAGACAGATAAAACTCTGTTGTGTCACATTGGTTTCTGAGAGCAGGACTAAACAATAATAGTAATGATAAGAAGAATGAAGGGAAGCTTGTTTCTGAATAACAAATAAAAAAAGGTAATTGACTTTATATCTCACAATTAATTCTGACTTTAAATCTCACAATTCTGACTTTAAATCTCACAATTCTGACTTTATATCTCACAATTAATTCTGACTTTATATCTCACAATTAATTCTGACTTTATATCTCACAATTAATTCTGACTTTATATCTCACAATTAATTCTGACTTTATATCTCACAATTAATTCTGACTTTATATCTCACAATTAATTCTGACTTTATATCTCACAATTAATTCTGACTTTATATCTCACAGTTAATTCTGACTTTATATCTCACAATTAATTCTGACTTTATATCTCACAGTTAATTCTGACTTTACATCTCACAATTAATTCTGACTTTATATCTCACAGTTAATTCTGACTTTATATCTCACAATTAATTCTGACTTTATATCTCACAATTAATTCCGACTTTATATCTCACAATTAATTCTGACTTTATATCTCACAATTAATTCCGACTTTATATCTCACAATTAATTCTGACTTTATATCTCACAATTAATTCCGACTTTATATCTCACAATTAATTCTGACTTTATATCTCACAGTTAATTCTGACTTCATATCTCACAATTAATTCTGACTTTATATCACACAAATAAATCTGACTTTATATCTCACAGTTAATTCTGACTTTATATCACACAATTAATTCTGACTTTATATATCACAATTAATTCTGACTTTATATCTCACAATTAATTCTGACTTCATATCTCACAATTAATTCCGACTTTATATCTCACAATTAATTCTGACTTTAAATCTCACAATTCTGACTTTATATCTCACAATTAATTCTGACTTTATATCTCACAATTAATTCTGACTTTATATCTCACAATTAATTCTGACTTTATATCTCACAATTAATTCCGACTTCATATCTCACAATTAATTCTGACTTTATATCTCACAATTAATTCTGACTTTATATATCACAATTAATTCCGACTTCATATCTCACAATTAATTCTGACTTTATATCTCACAATTAATTCTGACTTTATATCTCACAATTAATTCTGACTTCATATCTCACAATTAATTCTGACTTCATATCTCACAATTAATTCCGACTTTATATCTCACAATTAATTCTGACTTTATATCTTTCTAAGAAAAGTCAGAATTGTGAGATAAGTCGCAATTACTTTTTTTATCTCATGTTGGAAACAAGCTTCCTTCTTCCTTCTTTAGAATGAGAAGAAGAAAAAGAAGCATTTTTTTATCTATTGCTTATTTATTTATTTCATTTTTTATGCATAAAAACGCCCCCCCCCCCCCAATTCTGACAATGATTTGCCGCCACCTACTGGCAGTTTTCGTTTCATTACATGTTTTCCATCGTGTAATGTAAACAGGTATTTCTCACTGATAAAATCACAGCTTCAGTCCGTCATGCGGCAAGAGACTGTCAAACGAACACGACGTCACTGGATATGAATAAATGTGTGTGTGTGTAAAACATTTCCTCTTGATGTCCTGCTCCATCGGTTTGTCTGAAATGGGTGTCCCGCAGAGGCTGTAACACTAATATGACTCATAGTCATTTTGAATTTTGTACATGAATTTATTATAATACACTTAATTTCTTCAAAATTATTGTAATTGTTGTTATAATAGGGGAGAGCAGGACACTTTTTTGGTTTTCTTAGTTTGCGTGAATAGACTGGGGGTTCGGCGTTCTTCATTTTATCCACATTTATTTCACACGTCGCCTTCAAATATGTGGGTTTGTTTTATTAACGCAGTGTCTATTATTTACGCCGAGAGTAGAAAAGTGATTTGTGAGTTTGCAACATGACCCAATATGACATACTTGTATCTGATTTAATCCAAAACTAAACTAAAACGAAGAATCATTAACATTTTATTAACACTAAACAACCCAACAATATCAATGTACTAGTATGTGTATTATTTTAATACTTCTCTGGCAAACTTTTCAGTTTATAAAAGTAGACTTTGAAGTGTGCTTGAATCAGTGAGTTTTGATGTTCCCATCCTTGAAAACACTTGTTTGTCTCGTGTTACAGCACGGCCTGCCCTTCAAAACTAAATTATAGCAAATCAGACGCATCCAAAATGACTGATACTTAACAAACACTTCTTTAAGAAAGCACTAACTTAACTTCTGTACCAACACAACACAGCACAACACCACGGATCAATGAAACTATTATTAATCCTTTGTGTGACACTCGTCAGTCGGTCTCGGTCCAGAACTATCAGTGCACGTGTTCGATCCGATCAAAAGTCCAGCAGGTTTTGTGCAGGACATCAACCCCGGCTCAGAGTAGAGTTTCTTCACTATAAACACTGTATTGTGGCGCCATCTGCTGGTTATCTGTGATCTAAACCCAAATTCAGCAGAAAGCCTAATGAACATTATCTAATAATAATGTTTCCACAGATCCCAAGGGTTTTCCGTTACATTAGTCATACTGTACTTCCTGAGTTAGGATTTTAAATGACTGTTTTTAGTGCACGAATGTAAAACTAAAAGACCGAGAGAGTTTTTCTTTACAGCTTTTACCACTCACAGCAACACATGGACGATGACATTTTAGTGAAGAGGAAAAAAGATTTTGCACATTTCCATGACTTTCCCAAGAATAAAAGATTTTCGTTTTCCATGTGCACTTCATGTTAAAGGTCTGAGCCATATTCAGTACATTAACATTTCCCTTCAATTACATTTAAATACATTTACAATAAATACATTCATTATAGCAACATTTAAAAAAAAAATTAACACCCAATTGTATTGGTGTAATGAGCCACACAAACACAAAGACAAACTAAACATTTTGATTAAGCTGACCTGATAAAATGTCTTTGATTGGGTCAAAGTTTTGAAATGCTTTGTTTCTCCAACAACAACAACAACAACCTTTTAATGAAGAAACAAAACAAGGTAAAATTCCAAACAAAAACCAGGCAATCCACGCAACAGTCTAATATACATCAAAATAAGAGTCTTTGGGTGTTGCTGAACCACATTCGTGACGCAGATTATAAAAAAGAATAAAAACAAATGAATCCTTATAGAATAAATAGAAATAGATCTCTATGCTATTGAAATTGGCCTTTAAAAAAAAGGTAATAAAGGTGCAGTAAGCAATTTTTGAAAAACACTGAAGAAAAACAGATCGCATCGAGCACAAACTCACAGCCAATCAGCAGTAAGGGGCGTGTCCACTCATGATGGGGAGGAGAGAGTGAGCAAATAAGCTATAAGGGGCGTGTCTAATCATGATGGGGAGGAGAGAGTGAGCAAATCAGCTATAAGGGGCGTGTCTAATCATGATGGGGGAGGAGAGAGTGAGCAAATCAGCTATAAGGGGCGTGTCTAATCATGATGGGGAGGAGAGAGTGAGCAAATCAGCTATAAGGGGCGTGTCTAATCATGATGGGGAGGAGAGAATGAGCAAATCAGCAGTAAGGGGCGTGTCCACTCATGATGGGGAGGAGAGAGTGAGCAAATAAGCTATAAGGGGCGTGTCTAATCATGATGGGGAGGAGAGAGTGAGCAAATCAGCTATAAGGGGCGTGTCTAATCATGATGGGGAGGAGAGAATGAGCAAATCAGCAGTAAGGGGCGTGTCAAGACAGACATGAGTGACTACGGAAAGAGAGAGATGGCACAGAAAACACAAAAGAGGAACGTAAGCAAGAGCTTCAGGCCTTAAATCGCTTACAACTACTTTAATGGATCCCTGATATCTCGCTTCTTAAAACTGAATATAATATGGTGAATAATAAGTGCATTATTAATAATGACATCAACCTTTATGTGACATCAGGATTCAGAGAACAGGGAAGGTGACAGATCTGAGTGTTGAGAATGGGAGTACGTTTGGAGCTATTGGAGTGTTTTGGAGTGTGTCAGTAGGCCGACACACAGGGTTGACTCACAGATTACTCTAGTGATGCCATCTGTCTGGCTCTTCTTACACACACACACACACACACACACACATGCAGAAATCCTGGGTCGAGCTAACAGCACCCTCACACAATCCTGGCTGTACACATGGCCACACTTGGCAATACATGGCTTTACGTATCAGCAGTTGCAACCCAGAATCACTGGAAAAATGTCCTACACCCCTCCACAGACATTATACTGACTACAAGTACCCTAACCAGAACCTAACAGTCTCCTAATACTCTAATGAGAGTTAGTTGACACCGCCGCAAAGTTACTTATAGTAAGTAGTAGAATGTTGAAAGTGGACCAATGTTGGTGTATAGCAAATTATTCAGGATCCTCTCTATTTCAAGCATCTCCAGAAAGATTATATGAGATTTGACTCAAATGTGTGCAGATGTATCTACTATTCGCTTAATAATTCACAACTTTCTGCAGTTAATGCATGTGATGCAATGTGGTGTAACACCTTTCTATGACACTGCGCATCATAATTTACATATTTCTATTTTCACAAGATCTGGAAATATGGACCAACTGTCGAAAATCAAGCCTTTATGTTATAAGCAAATAAAATAAAATAAAATAAATACACAAAGCACTGCAATGAACTGGTCACTCGTTCAGGGTGTTTTCTCCACAGCATCCCGTAATACTGTATGGAAAACATCTTGGAAAATTGATGGATGGATGGAATATGATGCCACAGTCAGAATTTGGAAGCAAGTTGGCAGCAAGGGATCAAGATGATGGCTAGAATCCACTACATGGCTTTTTCCCAGATTTTGCCCAGAAGAGGGGGTGGATGAGGGGATGGAGGAGGGGATGGAAGAGGGGATGGATGGATGGATGAGGGGATGGATGGAT
This sequence comes from Opsariichthys bidens, assembly GCA_037194245.1. Lineage (NCBI taxonomy): Eukaryota > Metazoa > Chordata > Actinopteri > Cypriniformes > Xenocyprididae > Opsariichthys > Opsariichthys bidens. The sequence goes on along the minus strand of CM074307.1, from coordinate 11,995,676 downwards.
GGATGAGGGGATGGATGGATGGATGGATGGATGAGGGGATGGAAGAGGGGATGGATGGATGAGGGGATGGAAGAGGGGATGGATGAATGGATGGATGAGGGGGTGGATGGATGAGGGAATGGATGGATGGATGGATGGATGAGGGGATGGATGGATGGATGGATGAGGGGATGGAAGAGGGGATGGATGGATGAGGGGATGGAAGAGGGGATGGATGAATGGATGGATGAGGGGGTGGATGGATGAGGGAATGGATGGATGGATGGATGGATGGATGGATGAGGGGATGGATGGATGGATGGATGAGGGGATGGATGGATGAGGGGATGGATGGATGAGGGGATGGATGGATGGATGGATGGATGAGGGGATGGATGAGATGGATGGATGAGGGGATGGATGAGATGGATGGATGGATGGATGGATGAGGGGATGGATGGATGGATGGATGAGGGGATGGATGGATGAGGGGATGGATGGATGGATGGATGAGGGGATGGATGGATGAGGGAATGGATGGATGAGGGGATGGATGGATGGATGGATGAGGGAATGGATGGATGAGGGGATGGATGAGGAGATGGATGGATGAGGGGATGGATGGATGGATGGATGGATGAGGGGATGGATGAGATGGATGGATGAGGGAATGGATGAGGGGATCGATGGATGAGGGGATGGATGGATGGATGGATGGATGGATGGATGGATGGATGAGGGAATGGATGGATGAGGGGATGGATGGATGGATGGATGAGGGAATGGATGGATGAGGGGATGGATGAGGAGATGGATGGATGAGGGGATGGATGGATGGATGGATGGATGAGGGGATGGATGAGATGGATGGATGAGGGAATGGATGAAGGGATCGATGGATGAGGGATGGATGGATGGATGGATGGATGGATGGATGAGGGGATGGATGAGATGGATGGATGAGGGAATGGATGAGGGGATGGATGGATGAGGGGATGGATGGATGGATGGATGGATGAGGGAATGGATGGATGGATGGATGAGGAGATGGATGGATGGATGGATGAGGGAATGGATGAGGGGATGGATGGATGAGGGAATGGATGAGGGGATGGATGAGGAGATGGATGGATGGATGGATGAGGGAATGGATGAGGGGATGGATGGATGGATGGATGGATGGATTACAAAACCACAGCCAGAATTTGGAAGGGATCAAGATGATGGCTAGAATCCACTCCATGACTTCTGCCCAGACTCTGCCCTGAGGAGAGGACATTGGGCGGTCGGAGTTGACAGATTTGACAGAGAATCGTGGGATGGACGGATATATGGATGGATGACTGGCTGATTATTTAGATTGAGACGGTGAATCTGTCCAGTTGGAGGAAAGTCTGTTGGAGTGTGATTCTCAGTTTATCTCTGTTACCGTTTACAAAGACGGAGAGTGTTTGGTGCTTCAGTTTTGCACATAAGTTAAACTGGCAGCTTTGAATGGAAACACAGCTTTTGTTCACTTACTGTAATCCAGTTTGGCCGGTTTTATACGGTCCTTGTACAAAAGACATTTCAGTCGGCCTGAAGTCACCATCACGGTGATGAATGTGCCTTCAGTTGGGATCTTGGCTCTTCTCTTTTTAATTATCTTTCAGAAAGTGCTGAAAATGCACACCGTCACTATTATCCACAATATTTTATGCTCCTCTCTAATGACGTACAGCTTTAGTACGTCGCTTTAATGGAGATACAGCGGCTGTCGGTTCCCAAATGAGTTTTTAATAACAGCAGATTCTAATTTTAAACTTTCAAAGTCAAGTTATTACAAACCGCTCTAGTACAAACCGCTTATAAGCAGTTTTTTTCTCACATTTATAGATGTTTTTGTTTCGCAAAGTACACAAGCTCTCCTTTAACTGAAATATTTTGATATTTCTATGTAGAAAACATGAGGATTAAGATGAAGAAGTTGCATAATTTGAGTCTTCATTTGCATCTGAGTCATAAATGCTGATGGATGAGTTAAAGGTGGCGCAAATCCCTAACCTGAAGCACTCGTGAATGTTTTAATGTGATAGAAAAAGATCTGTGCTTATAATAAACTGGATCACATGTTTCATGATGACAAATGTACATGAGTAAAAGAAGACTATCATTTCTGGACGACTAAAGGCCTGTTCACACCAACTTTTAATGACCACGATAAAGATATTGCTCTAAAAAATCGTCCACAGCAACGATAACAGCACAGAGAAACGATGGTGAATGATAAAAACACTGACAGCCAATCAGAATCCACCCTGCTTCAGAGCTCGAGCGTTTAAAGAGACAGACGACAAAACTGCAGAACGAAATCTGAACCCTTCATCCGACTGCTAAACATTCAGATGCACAGACAATTACGAAATGTGGACCAGCAGGTCAAGCAAAGAAACTAATCGAAGCTGGATAAAAGCGGCCTGGCAATGCGAGACGAGGGACGGGATGTAAAGCCTTACCTGAGCTGTGGCTCTCGTCACCATTGCAACACTCATGAGTGTTTTGGGAGGTTTCAATGACGTAGATCCAGAATCGGGATTGCCGTGAATAAATAAAAGCAGGGAACGAGGGGTAGAGTGGATGTCTATTGAAGAACCGGCCACTGTGGATGGATGGATTACTGAGGTATTAGTACACCGTGATTACACACACACACACACACACACACACACACAGAGAGAGAGAGAGAGAGAGAGAGAGAGAGAGAGAGATACTCGCAGGAAAAATGCTTAGAGGATTAAGTGGCTAGAAATAGTGGAGTCTTCAACTGACCCAGAATCAGATCTTAGTTCAGTTATAGACAGTGAAGCCCTCTAGGAAACACACACACACACACACACACACACAAACACACACACACACACACACACAGGGGCGTCCAGAGCTCAAAGCATCAGATTCGGTCTATATCAACGAGAGAGACCTCAGTCAGCATTTGCTTCTTGTCTAAAACCGGTGCAGATTAAACTTGGACAAACCTGTTAATCATCCACTGCGGTGGATTTGTGATGTTTATGGGCATTAAATCTTACCAACCCTGAGCCAGAATCTCTGTCGGAGATATTATGAAACAATAGCTGGCTCGACCGGGGCGAAGAAAGACAAAAATGTGTGAAATCTCTGTTTTATGAAGGTGTTTGAATGCCCATATGAGCGAGCATCTGCAGCAGCGTTAGTGAGATCTCACAGATCAAGAGTAACGCGTCCTTCTCGCACACACTCGATCACACAACGGATTGCTGTGATTCTAGCGGTTTTCAGTCCATTCATTTTTCGCATCAATGTTTACAATTTGTTTCCGATTTTCTGTGTTCCCTTCCTGTGTCTGGTTTAGTTCCCTGTTTGCTTGTATGTAAACTTTCCCCACTTCAACGTAGTGACGGGAGAAAAACACGGCATTTCGAAACAAATGCGTCGCCAAATGATTCACCGTTTCGAAGGGTCGCTGGTGACCCCTGCTGGTCAGACGAGTGTAAATGCAGCGAAAACATGCATTAAAACACCTTTTACAAACCAACTGCAGTGTTTGATTGAAGGTGTCATCCATTCAATGCATTTAACAAATCATCTAATGCAAATAAAAATGAAGTGTCTCTATAATGTGTGTTATTTCATTCAATTGCAGGGTTTGTGTTACGTAGTTTGGTTAATCAGAGTTGTAAGAGTTTGGTTAATAGAAAATGTGCCATTAAATGTATACAAATGTATAAAACAGGTCAAACTCATATATAGACACGGGTTCATGTGTCGACAGAGATCGTCGCCCCCTAGCGGCGAAACACTGACAGTTCCAAACATTTGGAAACGGTGATGACACACCGAAGCCTCGTTTACTGAAATCACATGACTTTTCGCACTCCAAATCACCGTTCCAAAATATATGTTTAATAAATATTTAATAAAGCCTACTACACCTCAACTCCTCACCCTTATTGACTTCCAAACCAACTTGCTTTGCCATAATACAATACAATTGTCTTTCTTTTATTCGATTGGCAGTTCAGTTAGATAGTTTGGCATAATCATAATGTCATGTTACAGTATCTTCCTCTATGAAACAGACATATGTGTCTTTGATGGGGCTCAAGAACATTACAATGGACAAAACAAAGATGATTTCACTTGTTTATTCACTGTTCTGCAATATTCGCTGCACCAACAGGGCTGTGACATCACAGTTTGCGAGTTTATTAAGGTCTCCAAAGGGAGTCGATTTCAAAGCGCTGTGGGGCAAACCGATAGAAATGCTATACAGAGATCCTCCTACGGATTCTATTAGCTGGTGTCGTTTTGCAAACTTGGAACAAAATCAATAACAGCCCAGGGGACAGAGTGTGCTGTCGAAGCTTATGTAACGCTTTACAGCTCGTTTCCAGCTCCATTCCAACTACATGATGGACATATTGAGCAAAGTATGCGATAAAAGCTATTTTGTGATCATGAACATGTATTTGCATGAATGTGGTGAGCGTTTTCAAACATTGCCTTTCATGTAGAATGTAATAGAGCTGTTTATGAATGTAAAAGGTCTACAAAGTTTTAAAGATCAAAGTGCACGACAATTAAAGTTCATTGACTGGAGTTGGTTCGTGTTGTTCATGACGAGAAGACTGTTTTCTGTTGCCAAAGCAAATCCACTTGGTATGTGTTCTGCATATTCCGTTGTGTTAAAAACAACTGCTTGAGCATCATAAACCCCACTGTCCCACTCGAAGCGGGACTCAAACCCAGGTCTGCGGGCATGGGAGGCGGGCACTCTAACACGGAGATCACAGTCTCCAGCTTCAGTTACTCGAGTGCCTCTCGAGATCAGGCGAGTGAAGTTTACATGCACAGCTCTTTCCAGCTTACATCCGTTACATTCACCCCCCTTAAACGCACTCCCATCCGGATTACAGCGCCAATATAAGCTCTAAGCGGGACTTGAACCCAGGCCTATCCGCTTGAGAGTCGAGTGCTCTAAGAAAGAGGCTGAAGACCCAAATCTCAAGTGGTGCTCGCTGGAGCGCCTCTTCAGATCAGAGGAGTGAGGTTTACATGCTCATACTGGCCTATGCCCGTTACAACAGCAACATTTGGCAAAAAATACACTTATCCCCAGGTTTACCAATTAACGTGATTGGCTGGATGCGGGCCGTGTCCGGGTCGGACGGGGAACCTGTGCCTGTGTGCGGCAGCAACGTGGCCCTGTGGTGTCGGCGGAGACTGTGTTAACGAGCTCATCCTTTGTTAAGACCTTACCGACTCATCAGCCAGTGGCACATATCCCAACAAACCGTCCCATACCGGCATGATCAAAAAGATCTTAAACTAGATGGAACTGGATAAAATATTTTGCCGGTTGCGATTCCAAATGGGTTTAATGACCTGTAACTCTGAGTATCGGACAAGTGTTCACTGTTGGTCAGAGGAGAACTGGCCCCCCGACTAAGCCTGGTTTCTCCCAAGGTTTTTTTCTTCATTTTTGGTTCTTGCTGCTGTTGCCTTTGGCTTGTTTAAGTTGGGGACACTTGCTCGATATTCAGCAGTGTTTTTGCTGCTATACCTAAAATAACTAGACTAATAACTATTGATCTTTGTGACGGAATGAATCAATAATATATAGAATAAGCTGCACAATGACACCATTTTCTTTGGGAGCTGCTGTGCAGCCAAAAATTATTTGCCAATTATTAATGTAAATGCCACAATCTGCATTGTAAAAAGCGCTATATAAATAAAGGTGACTTGACTTGACTAAAATAATAGTCTGGCTTCTCTTATCTTAACTCAAGCAAGTCACTGTGATGTTTTACCTTCAAAAAGTATTCATATGTATCTTTCACCTCCCTTAACCGTACTCCCATCTGGGTCACGGCACCAATACAATCCCTCCTTTTGGAACCGTCCGCTCTAGGCAGGATTTGAACCCCGGTCCGTCCGGAAGGGAGTCGAGTCTTAAGACCGCGATCTCTCGCATCACTTGAGATCAGTGACACAACAGCAACATTTGGCAAAAACGCTAAAATAATATACTGGCATCTGTCTTGCTTCTCTTATTTTGACTCAAGCAAGTCACTGTGATGTTTTACCTCCAAAAAGTATTCATATGTACACATCTGAGGAAAAACAATGAAAAAAATGTAATTTGCTCCAGGACACAGGGCAGATTTTCCTCCAAACTGTCAGACACGAGTAGTACACCAACACAACCCCCTCCTCAGATGAATAATTGATCAAACCATATAGCCTGAAGCTCACCGATACACAGTTCATTAAATGGGGATATGATTTCCATATATTCAGTTCTGGACTGAGATAGCGGTTTGACGTTTTGCATGCTCTCTTTATTGTGGCAAGACGAAATAAGAAGAAAATGAGGAAAAGAGACCTGTCTGCCTTAGAGACTAGAGAAACCTAGATACTGGGATAATATAATGCTGAGGAATACAATCCTTTCTATAAGCTTTTTTTTAACGTTCGAGGCCAATTGGGAACGTAGTTCGCAGTAGTGCTTGTTTTCACACGATGCCAGCTTTAAAACTCAAAGTCAATCTTATGTCATCAAACACATACGAGGCAGAGATGGGTTGAACGAGCTTCTGAAAAGCAGACTCTGTGATGTGACGTGGAAAGCGATGTTCTTTGAGAAAAAATGAATGCGGAGACACTGTTGAGAAACGATCTTCATTCCCCAAACATTAGGAGAATGTTTCCAGGATTTTTGGTCAAGGGTTCCAGTCTGACACTGATCTCCACTGTTTCACATTCAATGGCTCTTTCTTCAAGAACCGAAAGCTCATAATCGATCCTTTCTTTAACAGTAAATAGAGACTCTGTTTATCATCCTCTCTATTTTTCACCAAAACGACAACCTGCTCTGAACTTTGGTTCATCTTTATTTTTTCCTCACCATTTTTCTCTTTCCAGCTCCCATTCACACGTAACCTTCATTGAGTCAATCCTCACATTTTTTCACACATAGTGTCGCACGCTTCACTGCGGTTCACCGGAGACTGGCGTCAAACGAACCTCCATCCTTTCTCTAACACGTACTTTTTGGCACACAAGAAAGAAAAGCGGACAATGGCGAGGAATGAAGAACGCTAACCCTTGAAACGGAAAACAGAAGTGTGCTATGTAATCAAATTTAATGCATAAGAATGGCTCTTATTGCTTCATTCTGCTTTGGTTGTTGCACAACAGCGTTCACTTCGTCTCCGAGTTATCTGGGTGGTAAAGAGGGAACGACTCTGGGATGAAGCGGAACGAAAACTGCAGCAATTGGATTAGGAGAACAAAAGATTCATGTGAAGCAGTGAGGGGAGCAGCAGGGTTTGATGGGAAACTGGATTTCCTTCTGTCTATTGTTAGTCAAAGCGATGGGCTTTCCTGGCCACCGGCGTACACTAGGGCTTACATGGAGCAGCTCTAGTCAGCGCTGTCGTGCTCGTACAACACGCTCATCTTAACGCAAACCAGCGAGTGAAGAGAATACGTGTCGGAGAACGAAGACAGCGACTTTTGTCTTGTTCGATTATAAACCAGTTGAGTGAAAATTTAAGGCTGCGTTCACACTTGTAGTTCGGTTGGTTTGGTTCGTTTGGTCTGGACCAAAAAACAAGTCCTGGTCCGCTTAGCGTTCACACTGGCATTTCTAACAGCGAACCTGAAGTGACCGAACCAAAGGCGTAGGGATACGGTCACGACCTGATTGGTCGCTTTAATGACGTATATTTGGCGACGGACTCGCTTACCGAACATTCAGAACAACGCTGTGTTCTGGATTAAACGCCATCATTTCATGCTTTATTTTGACCAGCTGAGAATCATGAATCATATGAGAATTCATATCCATCGAACCGCACCAGAGTTCGTTTGGAAGCGGACCGAGGCCCGTCTTTTTAGCGGTCTCGGTCCGCTTGTTTGGTTCTGATGGCAGCGTTCACATATGAACCGCACTCACTGAGCGATCGCACCAGGGTTCGCTTTAGTCGAACCAAACATGACAAGTGTGAACAAACCCTAAATGATTCGTTCAACTTCAGAACACAAATTCAGATATTTCTGGCCTCCACTGACAGCAAGTTACACTTTCAAACGTCCAGAAAGACACTGGAGACATCGTTAAAGCAGCGGGTCAACCTTAGAGACGGACGATTTCACAACACTGCTTCATGAAGCTTTACGAATCTTTCGTTTCGAATCAGTGGTTTCAGTGGTTTTTCGTTTCGAATCGTTGCAAGTTCGAAATACTTATGAAATCTGAACTCACGTGAGCGCTTCGAAGGGATGAAGGGCGCAGGGGTCAAAAAACTCTTTTATTGGAACGCACTTCTTGACGAGACGATCACGTTTGTACGCTGGTTCACTCCCAAAAAAAAAAAAAAACACGCTCTGAACGAAGAGTAGATTTGTTTAATGTTCGTTCATTTATTTATTTTTGGTACATATTGTGACTATGTATTTGAAACAGTAGAATAAAGTATTTTTGTTGAAGTAAAATGTCGTTTTGTGCCAAATCTAACTCGTATGACTATTAGATGGAGCCCGAAGCGTCCATCATGAAATCCTTTATTCCGAAGGGCCCTTTGAAGGGGGCAGTTTTGCTTGTTTTCACTCTGAAGTGCCCTTCGGAGGGCGATATACCCCGTTCGGAACGCACCGTCAGTTTTGCCTTGTCCCTGAATTAATCGGATGTTTTGAATGAATTGATTGATTCAATGACTCACTCATCAAGAGAATCATTTGCCGCCACCTACTGGTGGTTTTTAGTATCACTTCATTTTAGCTGAGGAAAACTGAATCCCATTTTTGTTTTCGGTCATGACTGCAACAATACTCCGACTATTTCTTTGGAAACCGCATCTGGACATGAACTATGTCTTTTATTTTTTTTAAAATAAAGAGCAGTCGAGTGACTCGGGTTTCGTTTTGACAATTAACCGACTGGGAAAAAATCAGAAGAAGATGATAAATAATGATGAAATGAAGTTATACTGTAGAGGAAAGACTAGCGAGGAGAGGATGCCAGACAAAACAAGAGAAATGGAGATAAAAAGAAATGCATGTCATTGGGAACGTCGCCATGCATTTGATCAAACGTCTAAAGTGCCGTCAAACTTTTTCCTCTCTATGTCAGTTACAGAGGCTTTAGCTCTCGTCTTGAGCAAATAAAACATCCTACACCCTTTAATGCAGGAGCGGTGAAGAGATTTCATGGCATGTCGGTTTGAGAGAATGAAATCGCATGAGTGGCAGAGCAAGGCCGATAAACAACTAAAATGAGTGTATAGACAGAGTAAGAGCATCACATCCAGTGTTTGAATTATTTTCTCGATCTAAAGCAGCACACTTGACAAACGCATGTATCCGCACACACAAACACTAAATTACCACCCGGGGCAGAGTTTCTCCGGCCGGGTCCAGCCCCATCTGTCATTGTGTTTGGGCTCATGTAACGCCCACCGCTGACCGAAAAAGCAGTGAGTGAGAGGGAGTGTGTTCAGCCGAACTTTTACAAACCATTAAGCGCAAACCACAGTAATTCTGCCGACAGTTTTATTATAACTTGTTAAGCTGATTCTGTCAAGTAGTCCAAGTCGAAAGAGCCACTGCCGCGGATTATTTCTATTCGTTATGAGGGTCGTTCTGTGTCAGATCAACCAGAGGTCTCCCATTCAAACGTGTGATTTTGTTCATATTTTTTTCCAGTTGAAAGACAAAATATGAAGTGTCACAGATGTTGTAAATGACTAGTTTCACCGGAGAATCAGAGTGTGAAAATGACTTTCATTATTTATTTCACACAGAGATGGGAAGATCTAACAGTGAAATCTGTTGACTTGATCCATCTTTGTTTCTTTATATTCCAGCATCTTGTGTTTTATTCCTCAAGACGTCTTGAAGATATCCTTCTAGATTTGACACTTTCGCTATCTTCAGTTTAAAGGCCCTCGATGGTTCGATCCCAGAGATCTTAACACGAGTAAACTGCTCAATTGTACACATTTCCAGAGGTCAAAACCCAAAAGTGGGTCACTTTTTAAACAGCTGACAGTCTAGAGGAATATCTGAAGAAGAAATAATGTTAAAACTAGAAATGTATCTCATGTTTCTCTATCACCTGAATTGCACACATTTGGTTTTTGACCACTGAATGAACCAGTTTACTCGTGTTAAGATCTCCATATCTCTGGGATCGAACCATCGAGGGGCTTTAAAATGCTATTTTCCACGTCCAAAACTAGTCCAGATCCACCTGCGGACTGAAAGAACGACCTGTAAAAGTACATGGAAATGAATGTGATCGGTGTTCGTGGCTCTTCGCTGATTGAAAAACCGAAGTACGAAACGAATGAATGAATCAAAATCAAAGATGAATGGATAAAGTGCATGAAATAATCATTTGCATTTTAAAGAGATATACATGAATGCATTCTTGCATTAAAACAGCTGCGCGGCACGACGCAATTATCCATCGGTGATATTTATTATTAAAAAATATCGCAAAACACTGAAAAAAAATTGTATTTATGTTCATTTCAGAATTGAAATGCTTTCTTATGGCTATATCTGTGTTTTTAAGTCAAGTCATCTTTATTTATATAGCGCTTTTTACAATGCAAATTGTGGCAAAGCAGTTTTATTTTATACACTAATATTTTATTATATATTAATATTTATACACTATTAGTTTTATTATTTTACACTATTTAATAATCATTCTGTGCGTATCACAAGCTGCGTATGTTTATATCTATCCTGTGTTCTCTAATCAACCTGTAAAACATAAAGAAATCTGGCAAAAACCCAAATATTACAATCACGTCTCCTTAACCCGTCTAATTGCCCCTCTGTGCCCCTTAACCTGAACTCTCATTAATAATTGATCGGCATTATTATTAATGAATGCTTCATGTGTCAGAGATGTTTTACATCATCTATTTGAGAGAATTGAGAGTTCTGGTTCTGAACTGTGATTGGATGAGCAAACATGCAAACATAAACCCCCTTCAATTACAATAATGAACCGTATTATTTGGCGTAATTGGCTTATTAGCATCATTCAGGCCTAACTATGAGCTAAAATGGATGTTTTGTCAAATAAAATGTAAAATGACCAGAACAGCCTGAAGGGGCTTATGACTTTAATGAACTGTAATAAAAATTAATTGTTAATATTGCTGATTATGAGTGACTATAGTGCAGGAAAAAAAGTCGCCCACACCGGCCGAAATCACGTTGGTTTGTAAATAAATCACTGTCCTCATATAAAAGAGCTGCTCTTCCCCGACAGGAGGTTAAATGATCTCTCTCTCTCTCTCTCTCTCTCTCTCTCATTTCAGGATTAAAAGAAGTGTTGGTTAATAACTCAGCAGTACACACTTATGAGAAGCTCCTTCCTGTTTTATTGTCTAATCCTGTCCTCCACCCCCACCTCTCCTCCGACTAGATTATGGAAACATCCCCACAGAGTGACTGTTGTCTTGGTAACCGGCCCCACCCTGTCTAATTCAGAGGTGACATCACGTGCGCTGAACAATCTGGAAGAGGAATATCTTATTTAATCTAATTTCAGCATAAATGCACTGCGTGTTCACCAACGACACCGTCTGATGAATACGATTGCGCTGTATGTAATTACGTTTAATATCTTTTTTAAGGAGGTGATCTTGGGGACGAGGACCCTTTTTCAACCCCTTGTTGCTGTGGTAACAGCCTTTCCCATCTGCGCTGCTGTTCGGCATCCAGGAGACGCCCCGGGCCTTCGAACGGGGACCGCATGAGCCGAGCAATGGATCGTCAGTGATCGTGTCAGTGAAAAACACTCCGTATCATTTGGTCTGAGACATCACAGAAACTCACAGCAGCTTTAGAGACAGTCTCTCTGGAATTCCAGAGCGCTTTCAGCACCAATCCCAATTTAACTCACCTTTCGATTCATTCCAAACAGCTTCCTCAGCTTGTTCAGGAGAGTTTGGCCAGAGACCGCGTTTGGAGGCCCGATTCTGCTATATTTACAATGTTATCTCGTATTTCGCTCTTGAATGCATCTCTTAAATCAGAACTGCTGCAAAAACAGCATTCAACATTCGTCCTTCAGTCCCTCAGATACAAAACCTCCAGTATCATAGAGTCATTGAATCATTGAGTCAACCGATTCGTTCAAAATGGCTGATTCGTTCAGGGACACAGCAGAAATGGCTGAGTGAGTCGTTGAATCATTCAGTCAACCGACTCGTTCAGTAATGAAACTGAAACTGTGCTGCTGAGACGTGCAATGGCCTCATTTATTGGCAAAATACACCCTCATAATGCGGTTATAATGGTATTTCTGCAATATTGCGATTCAACTTTACCTTATATAAACGCAATACTTCGATCACACGAATGATTAAGATCATAATCGCATTAAACTTGTACGCCGATTTTAATCGCAATAAACAGGCATGTAAACACCCGACAATTGTGTGTGCGGCATCGAATCGCTCTCCAAACAAGAGAGAGTCGAGTCTGATGAAATCTGATTTGATCGCTTGTGATTAATAGTGTGATCAGTCTGCCTGAAAACATGTGATTTGAGAAAAAAATATCTGATTTCTCAACTTTAGATATACTTCGCCTAATTCCAACTATGCAAAACCGATACTGAAAAACCACTGAGTCCATTTCAGGATGATGCTTCCAGAAGAATGAAGTCATGCTGACAAGGGAAAGGGTTTCGTTTGCAGAGTTGCACTTCTCACATGTCAACCCTGAGCTACGGCTCTGTGCAGCCTTCATCAGAATATGAGAACACCTTCCTCAGCAGCATCCTCATCGTCTTTGAAAGCATGTGAGCCCGGTAAATGCTCTTTGCTAAAACACCAATCGGCCCCCGAGGATGTTTCCGACGATGACGAACAACCTGACATAAAAGACACACTATTCGCCGAGTGTGAACGTCAGCCGTCCTGAGGTCTGAAACTCTGCAGATATTTATTTCTTTATCTTAACAGATCAAACCTTTGCGGCACTCATCCAGGTTATAAAAGTATGCGGAGAGGACCAACCCATCTCCAAACGAATGTCCTGTGAAGAGGCATCTCCAGTAAAGGTAGTACAGAATAGAAGAATACACCCAAATACTCAATACTCTTTGTTTACAGACTGACGCTGCTCTCTTGGGGTCTCCGACGCATACAAAAACCTATTCAGACTCGTGCCATTGACCAATTCCTACTCCAAAGACGAAACGGAACTTCTTCTGCATGAACTTCAGGTGTTGAATGAATCATTCCAGCTCCCAGCTGCTCCTGTAAACAACCCAACTCTGAACCAACTGGGCAGTGAATAGGATCCTCATTCGAATACAACTTAAGCCACTGGCTCCCAAATCTCTACACGGCGAGGGATGGGCTGTCCCATCGAGGGGTCAGCGGTTCTGGCAGGGGATGCCTAATGGTGCCCTACGCTTGAGAAAACACAACCTCCCACAACACACCGTCCAGGAGACACACCAGCTCCAAAACCACACTTGAGATTTCCGATATGTTGTCAAAATGCATGAAGGAACATGTTTTTGTCTAGCTTGAAGCTCCTGCCAATCATCTTGATTTGAGGAAGCAACTTTCACTCTGCTTCTGTAGAGAAGAACACCTTCTGTTGCCATTCCAGTGACCCAAAACATGAACGGCCCTCAATGACCAAGTATGATCAAGAATTTGCGCTCTACATTTTACCCATCCAAGTCCACACACACACACACACACACACACAGCTGTGAGTATTGAGAACACACACCTGGAGCAGACAGGGAGTTACATGTCTTGCTCAAGGGCACCTCAGTTTTGGGTAATGGGAGTGGAAGAGAGCAATGTTCATTTACTCCCAAATTTCTTGCCGGTACTGAGACTCGAACCCACCACCAACCCCCGAAACAATCTCGCCCTGCGCCCACAGGAAGGTGCGATGTGCCAACAATAACAGTGGGTGGGATTATAGACTTGTCGCTATAGTTGAGCCAACTCTACCGCCATTTGGTTTGGTGTCTCGTGTCACAAATCCAATGATGCTGAGAGCGATGATTCTCTCTGGCCACACTTTAGTATTGGTACAGCTCGCTTGGAACCTCAACCGAGGTGGTACGATTTAAAGCGATCCATACCATGCGGTGGAAAAGTGCCATTAGAATTTGGTTCTGGATCTCAAGAGCCACATTAGGCTGGACATACTCACACTGTGCAAATAAATCGCATGCGACGTAAAGCCAAGGCTCACGATTTATGCGTTCACACTATACGGTCCGATCGTAGAGCTGCGACTTGACAGTTGTGCAATGAGGGAAGAAGTTAAGAGCAATTGGTTCGTAGCTCTGACCATTGGTTCACATTCGCTCGGGAGAGGTTAATCGTTTCCCCGGTACACCGCATGACGGAGCTGAAACTCAGCCTGACTCAAAGCCGCACAAGTCAGAATTCGTCTGAGAATTTGATGAAAATCAGAGTTTATGTCCGGCTTTACTGACTGTTAAAAAACGTATTTGTCATTGAATTTGTTCAAAAAACACTGATTCATCCAGTAATGAAGCAAGTCAAGTGTTTATGACTGAGTCATTGAATCATTCATCTAACTCGATTTTTTTTAAAAAAACTCATTATAATGAATTAAATATTTTTTAAACAAACTGTAGTAATTAACATTTTGTCAGAACCTCCACACGTTGTTTGGTTTAGTGGTCTATTTAGAATCTTGAGAAAATCATGATCCCTATTGTGATTCTCAATTTGTCCGGAATCGAACTGTATGTATAATACAAGGCATATTCGCTTTATGTAAATAATGAAGGGAACAGAATTACAGTTAAATGGACTTCCGATTTAAGTCCCACCCACAGTCTAAGCCCCACCCACATCTGGTTTTATCCGAATACAGATATAGACAGGTCTACTAAACAGAATCTGCGCCGAGAATAATCTGTTTACAGCTGAAAACATTCATTTTGGGTGATTTTGTATCATTTCTTTGTATTATATTGTGTAATAATAAACCTTTCAGCTATATCACTCAACACATTTGACTATTTCTTATAATTGCACAGATTTCCCCATGAAAATCAGTGTTCAGTCCAGTCAGCAGAGGAACAGATCCTCGCTTGGATTAAAGTTCAACCCCCTCCGCAGCCCATCCGCCGCCGCCCGCGTGAAGGGAGACGTATCAATAATGCAAACATCATTGATCGAGCGCGATCCCTCATTGCCTTCCACCATGAAAGCCAAACCACACGGCTGAACCGACGCTAATTCAGCTAAAGACCTTTTTTGACCGTGTTCCAAGTGAAGATAAATTCCTGTGAACACTCTTCATCCGTTTCCTCGCACATTCTGACCCACGAGTCGACTTTTCAAGTCACTTGTAATCAGTGGTTAAAATTGAAAAAAAAATACTACATTTTAAGCTAGATATAATTTAACTTGTTTTACCGTTTGCATATTAAATATTTCGTCCAATAGTTGCTCAGTAGTTATTTTTTCAGTGAAACATTCGAGGAAAAGTGTTGAGCGAAGAAAACAAGAACGGCTCCAAAAAAAACCCCAGAATCCTCTCATTTAGAAACACGCTGTCACTTTCCATTCGTTTGTATTGTTGTATCGTAAACACTGCATTTTGTCATTTTTATAGTCTTTATTCCTCAGAGCATCAAAAGACGCCCACAATGTAGATTTTACACGCCTTTAAAAAAACAAACATAAAAAATATGTTAAAGCATGATATGGTTTACTATCTTGGACAGATAGAAGCACACACACACACACACACACACACACACACACACACAAAGGGCGGCGGACACACCCCACTCTCAGCGTCCGACACATGGAACAAAGGTGTTTCACAGCGAGGGACGCTTAACGCTTTTGACATCTTCATTTCGCACCATTACGTGCGAGGCGTGGAGTTTCTGTGTAAACGCCGTTTATTGTTGTGTGCATAAATGTGGCGTATTGTGTGTAATGTTTCATATATACGGCATGTAAAGTGTTCCTCATGGAAATGAAATGAATGAATCGGCTTCTGACTGGAAGGAAAACGCTCTGGACTGAGGGAAGCAGAAGCGGCTGTCAATCAAAACACTGTAACCAGCAGAAATATCAGACACCTCCGTGTGAGAGAGATCTCCTGGAGTAAATGCAACAATAAACACACACACAACCATCAGCCAATCCCAGACGCTCTCCACCTGACCGTCAGACAAGCGCTTCAGAATTAAAAACTAACTCCTTTACTGAATCTACTCCAACTCATCTGAGCCGGCTCACCAACTCCTCCACCCGCACTGGAGAAATGCTGTCATTTGAGCGTAAATGGCACCGGGAGGGTCGGAAGCGCTCCGATCCTCTGGAACCACATGAACACAGAGCAGGTCCTCATGTTTACCTTCTTCGGACGCCTCCTCCTCCCGCCGAGCCCGTTGAGTTTGTCCGTAGCCTCCATCCTCAGATGGGACTGAGCGTCTTCGTTCATCACGCTCTCTGAGAAGTCAACGAATCCCTCTTGACGTCTTCTCTTCAGAACTCAATAGATCCTTGGTTCAACCCTCCGATGGAGATCCCCTCCTCTCCCTCTGGACTCCCAGTTCACAGTGAAGGTTGTAACAAATAAAGAGCGAGGGACTGGAAAGGGGGAGTGGCCAACAGAGAGAGAGAGAGAGAAGCTTGCCGCTAAAATAAGTAGGGTGATGGGCTTGGAGGGAGAAGGGAAGCACAATGGTGTCACCATGGTAACAATTCCCACCAGTGTTTATTGGGAAGCACAACCAATCCCAGTTGCCACCCGTGTGTGTGTGTGTGTGTGTGTGTGTGAGAGAGAGAGAGAGAGAGAGAGAGAGTGCGTAACGGACATGAAAGAAGGAAAGAGTGAATGACAAAAATATTTCATTTCCATTCTAAACTATTCATACATGATGGTTGTTGCAGTGATTTCAGTGTGTTGCGATTTAAAGTAGTGTGTCATGGAGTGTGTGCGTGTGGCTCGTCGCTTTCAGGTCATTTTCACATCGCAAATAAATTAATTAATAAATGAGAGATGCGATTATCGTGATATCTGTCGACACGATAATGAAAACGACGCCTTCCTTTAAATGAATGATACGAATATAACATTATGAATAGTTATTAACTATAATTATTATGTTTTGAAAGGAGCAAATAAAACTTTATTCTCTCCATTTCGTAAAGTTCTTTCAGAGTAACTGAACGCTTTACTCAAATTAACATTGACGCACATTAACTAAATTCCGAAAATTAATGAATATTTCTTAACCGTCGGAATGTTTTGAATTCATTTAATTGCCATTAATATTGAACATCAAACACAAATTAAATTCAGCGATTTTTTGATATCAGCCCCGACTATCGAAATGTGTGCTTTTCTCAAATATTGGCCGACGTATCATAAATCTTCTTGTGAAAAGTGACCCAGACATTTTTCATAACATTTACAGTCACATATTTTGCCGTTATCAACACTTTCAGGATTTAATGTTTATTAGCTAAGGCGACCCACAATAACAGAGTGAAACTGTGAAATCTTCAACGATCCATATTTTCTCTGCATGAGATCCAGCATCAGTAATATCCGCAGTAAATCGCTGAAACATTTCAAGTTATGACACCGATATGTGAGATGCTAGTGAAAATTCGCAATCCTCTACTGTGATTTCGATTCCACGGCGAAAACTAGCTTAATGTAATTCTAATAGCCTACATTTTTTAAACAGTCAGTAATAAAATAAGAACAATTAATCAAATGAAATGCGCAAATAAATACATTGAAACAAAGACACGAACGAAATAAACAGTGCTTTTCATGCACTTACAGAAATGTATTCTAATTAAATAAATACTGCAGAATATTCATAACCAAAAATCACCAATCAACTTTAAAAAGGACATCATTAAAAACAGGATTATTAGGCTGCTGTCACTTTAAGAGCGTTTTCTTACTACGATACTCCCCGAGACGGACATTTTCTCATCTAATTCTGTGTGAATTGGTTCGTTCAAGCGCAGGAAGAGCTCAACTTCGTCTCAGGCGCTCGATTCGGATGTTGAACAACGAATTGGCTTTTACGTGAATATTTACAGTGGAATATTTCCGTTCACGCTCACGTTCTCACAACATCACACTGTTGGAAATCTTTAAACCAGCCATTTGGCTATGACACATCTTCAAATACTCACGAACACCATTTTTACTCGCGTTTAGCGTTTGACGAGTGTTAATGTTCGCCACCTAGAGGAATCGAGCTGAATCTCTTGCTGAGAACTTAGCTTGGGTATTTTATATATTTTTTCTTGTTATACTGTTGATAATGAACACATTGAGGAATACTAAGAGGGTTGATGTCTAACTTTAAAATCATTGATGTGGAGGAACGGTGGTGAACGACATCTTGTTTAATGCTCATTCATCCGGTTCGGTTCGGACTCAACCTGCCTTTCTATAAAGCACTGGAATAAGCACATTCATTTAATTACCAAGCTTCGAGACTTCAGGGTCAGCCATGCCAGCCGGTCCACCTGAGCTCTTGGCACCCGGAGGTTGTTGGATTCGTTCATGGGAGAAGAGACAGATGGAGAGGTGGATGAGAGAGAGAGACATCCACATCAAAGATTCATCATCATGACCATTTAAAGATGACCAAATACCTCGCCTTTTTACCTGAACTATATGTTGTGGCAGACGTGCGTGCAAAACTAAATTCACACCTTTTGCTTATATTAACGTGCGTTTTTTAAAAAAAAAAAACAGAAAATGTATGAATTTTACATCAGGAAAGTACTGGAGTCAATTGTGTAAGATGTCTTCAGTTACTACAGTGCAGCTGTCATGCACTCCGACCGCTCAAGGTTTAGTGCGATTAAATATGCACCAGTGAGTCCATTCATAGACGTCTATGGGCCGAAATGCAATAAAACATAAAATGCGGTCCCCGCTGTATTCAAACAGTGACTAACTGCATACTTAATGCGTTTCAACAGGCGCAGTGCAATCCGACGTGAGAAGCGACAAAAGCGTCATGACAGTCATTGTCAGTGGTTCATAAGACACTGGGTTCACCAAAAATGGATGTTTTTGTAGTATGAAAGTGGATCACATTAAGGTTT
This sequence comes from Opsariichthys bidens, assembly GCA_037194245.1. NCBI lineage: Eukaryota > Metazoa > Chordata > Actinopteri > Cypriniformes > Xenocyprididae > Opsariichthys > Opsariichthys bidens. The sequence goes on along the minus strand of CM074307.1, from coordinate 11,976,531 downwards.
ATTCAAGACTGCAGAGAGTAAAATCTGACTATTTTGAGCAAGTGAATAAAAGGACCTCCACCCTACAAGTGAAAATCCCAATCAGCTACTCATTCTGGCCTTGTCCTGTTACGGAATAAACCTTCCCATGAACACATACATCAAAACGCTGGGCTTCGACGCTTTACTGCTTTAAGTTTTATCCGTTTGGTACACATACAGCCTCCAGGGAATCTTGAACGTGAGGGTGGTGTCAAATAAACTCTGGGGTACATCAGGGTTCGGTGCTTGGACCTTTCTCGTTTCAAATTTTCCGGATCCTGTCATCAGACATATTGAATATTTTATGTTATGCTGATGACATGCGGTTCTTCTTTGACTTATAGTCATCAGCATAACAGTGGTAAAATATTTAATATGTCTAATGACAGGATCCGGAAAATTTGAAACGAGAAAGGTCCAAGCACCGAACCCTGATGTACCCCAGTGTTTATTCATGCCCTTTTAGACTTTGCCTCTAAAGATACCTACACTGTTGAAAAAGAAATCATAATTTTAATGATAAAACACTGTATAAATGCTACAGAAGAGACCCGTTCGTAGGTTTCTCCACACAGTAGAAGCCCAGAGAGGAGATTACAGATCTGTACAAATCTAACAGGACATTTCATGTAATTGTTACAGTAATAATACAGCAAGTGAAAAAAAAATGTAAACGGACATTCCCAGAAATTTAAGGAATCATGTTTCATCAGTTATATGAGAGGGTTTTATGTTACTTCTGATATTAAGTCATTGTTCACGGTGTTGTTTTAGTGTCGCGAGGGCGTTTTGTGTTTGTGGACGACGCTGTGCACCTTCTATAGATTGATATTTACCTCAGCTTGTGGTGAGCTTTGATTCTTCCTGTGTTTTTATTGTGGTTGCCAGTGTGTTAAAGATTCAGATTCTGGTACTGCATCTGCTAGGTTTTTTTTTTTTCTAGAGGTCTGTTTAAAGCCCTTAGGGAAGCACCAGTGTGAACAATATCAACACAGTGTGAACAATGTGAAGAGTTCATGAACAGTGGACCCCAAACCAATGAAGGGGCGACTCCACCTCCCCCACTGAGAGAGGGGTGACTGACTCAACAGAACTCACGTGCCCCTCCCCCACCCTCACAATCACATCAGCGGAACCAAACTGGACTAGCAGTCATCAGAAGCTCGTCTAACTGGCTACCAAACATCCGTTCGCTGGTGTGGACTGGTTTGTCCAGCAGGACCCTCGACCAGGATGATCTACAAACTCAGGCTTCCCAGCTGGTAGTCCAACAAGTGAACTGCAATAATCGAGCAAATTGGTGATTTCTGCAATAATATTGAGCGAGGAAATGTGTTTAGTTACTTTAGTTACTGTTGCCATGCGCTCTCGCGCCACACATCATGTTCTCATGCAGTGAAAAACACATCGTGGAGCAAAGAGACACTAATGACACATATTTCAAATATTGTAATGTTTTAAAGCAGTTTAATCAATAAATAGCATCTAGTGTGTGTTTAATGTGTCGCTCCTCGATCATCTCTTCATACTAGTTCATTTATAGCATCAAATAAACATGATGAACATCAGAAGGAATGAAGATGTGATTCAAGTTCACCGACGTTCATCTACTATACTCTATTTTCCCGATACTCTTGTGGGAAAATCTTTGAAATGTTTTAAATAGGTACGGCTGCGTGAAAAATAAATGCAGCCCAAGCGTGTGTCGATTTCCAAAGTCATGGTTACCAAACGGGTTTCCAAAACGAGTCAAATTCACAGCTAAACAGCTGCTTATAGCCAGAGCCGGTCCAAAGTGAGATTTAGATTTCTGTACATAGAAATTAAATAACATTTGACATTCAGCATTGCGTAGATTACAAAATTAGTGCTTGCATAAATTACAGAAAGTCTCTGTGTGTGTGTGTGAGTTTTTGTGACATATCAGGACACAAATGTGTATAATGTCATGTGTATTACACTGGTATTACAACTTCAACGTGTTTTATGAGGACATTTCATGCGTCCTCATATTTCAAATAGCTTGAAAAATATCCTAAACAATGTTTTATTCAAATGTAAAATAGCAGAACATTTTGTGTGATACCCAGGTTTGGGGGGGGGGGGGGGGGGGCAGAATGTACAGTTTGTACAGTATAAAAACCATTACGCCTATGGAATGACCCCATAAAACATGAAAACACAACGTGTGTGTGTGTGTGTGTGGGAATCTTGATCTCTGCTGGGGAACTTTCAGGCCCGGGGAAAGAGTGTTGCCATAGAGACACATCTAAGTGAATATCCATAGCAACTGCCGCTGAAACACACGGTCAATATCATAATATGAGCAATATTAGGGAAATATTGAAGGGGGAGACTGGAGCATTTACATTAGAAAAAGATTATTAGATGAAGGTTTTTATCTGATGATTACATTAAAAACGATGGAACCACGTGTTTGTGTGTGTACATGATGAGTGTGTGTGTGTGAGTGTGTGTGTGTGAGATACAGAGAGAGACAATTGTTAGAGAACAAATATTAAAAAAAATATATTCTTGCTCTTACCTAAATTTTTGATCAATTTTACACACCAATTGCGTTAATTAATTGAGGCCGTTATGTCCGAACAGCTTTATGACTTCCTCTGCACAACAGACTAATAAGATCAATACTTCACAAACAGGGTCAGTGTGTGTCTGTGTTTTGGTGTGATTGTAGTTGTGATCCACAAGAGGGCAGCACTGCTCATTCTTCCTACTAACATCATTATTCCAATCTTTTATGTTTAGGACCTTGTCCAGAAAGAGTTCTCTTTTTATTCCTTATTTATTTACCATGTGATCGTGTCTGAAGTGTAGCACTGGTGGTCTCTTTAAACAAATAAAATACATAAACATATGTTTAGGGGATTTTTCATGACGAAATGAGAGTATACTTTCACATCCAGGAATTCTGGCATTAAAAAGCGTTTATTAGAAGGGCTAAAATCACCGAAACATACGGACCAAACCGGCCTAAACACAATCAAATCATCATAATCTTATCCATAACTACACAAATGGAGAAAAGTATTCTCACCCTGATGAAGGCCTGTTTGGGTCGATATGTGTTGGGGTTTTATAGACGTGGACCCTCTAATAAAAGTTTTTCAATGCCAAAATTTGTCTGGAAAGATCTACTATATTTTTTTGTACCCGTCTTGGATAATATTTTTTCCTTCAATAAATACTTTAAAAAAGGTAAAGCCACTACTTCACAGCTAAGAATAAATATAAAAATAAATACAAATTAATAAAAGTAAACATACAAATAAATACAAATAAATACAAACATAAATTAAAATAAATATGAAATAAAAATAAATATAAAAATAAACAAAAATAAATATAAATAAATAAACAAATATAAAAATGAACAAAAATATATCTAAAATAAACAAAAATAAATATAAACATAAATATACATATAAAAATAAATAAACAAAAAAATATCTATAATAAACAAAAATAAATATAAACATAAATATACATATAAAAATAAATAAACAAAAATAAATATAAAAATAAACAAAAACAAATATAATAATAAACAGAAATAATTATAAAAGTAAACAAAAATAAATATAAAATGAAACAAATATATGCTCACTTGCTCGTTTTCACATCACTTACACATATTTTAGTTTTTGGTTCATTTTATGTTTTCAAAAGGAGTCATATTAGAGGATATGTTCGGACGTCCACTAAACAAGACGGACACCAATTTTCATTCGTTTTTTCCAATACACAAAATACCAAGTTTCCGCTAAAACGAAGGCCGCTTTTCAAAAAAACACCAACTTTTCCACTAAACCTGACGAATGCCGATCTCTCATTCGATTCGGACTTTCCCAGAATGCCCTGCGGTCTCGAGTGTGTCAGGTTTCATTAAGTTTGGATATTAACAACACTGATTGATCAGCTCATATATACTTTGACGAATCAAAGTAGTCGATAACTTTTACCCAGAACCAACCGTCGAGTTCGACAAATACTTCGCAGAGGAGAAAATCATTTGGACTTCAAAACAAAAGCCTGATATTCTGAGGTCTTATGGAAAGGTTAGAAGAACTACATCCTGCTTTCTGAGCCAAAGCGAATGCTGGAGATCTTCAGAGCCTGTTAGACATGAATCACACCAGGACCTTCTGTCGCAAAGAACACCAATCATTCATAACCATTTCATTATATTAATGATTACAAGTAAAGATTTAAGATGGAAAACACTGGAACGAATCTCAAAAAGTCCACTGTCATCAGTTTCCATTAAATCCATTGACTGGACGCATTCACTGTTTCTGACAAACTCGTTTGTGCCGTCGTCCGAAGCTGTTCTCAGTCAGTGGGAAAGAATCCTCACAGCAGCAGGAAGAAGGTTCACGGTAAAGAAGACAAGGCCGTTTGTTCCAGGAGAAACCAACAAGGAGTCTTTCACACGCTGGTCAGCGCTGCTCATGAATGCCCGCTTCTAACGAGAGAACGCAGCCGCTCGCTGAACTTTATATGTGGGCCGTCAACAATTCCAGATATTCCCGATGAACAAGGGGAGGATTAAATCCCTGGATAAACCCCAAACTAACTTACTTCCCACTGCATGCCCAAGAATCCCTACAAAAAGAAGTGCTTGTACTCAATCTTTTGATCGAGATATACTGAAAACTCTTTTTATAAAAGAAGTGAGTGTGTGTGTGTATTCCCTACGTTACGGGGACCAAATGTCCCCACAGGTACAGTAATACTAGGACATTTTGTTGGTCCCCATGAGGAAACAAGCTTATAAATCATACAGAATTATCTTTTTTTTTTGGGGGGGGGGGGGGGGGGGGGGGGGGCAGAATTTACAGTTTGTACAGTATAAAAACCATTACGCCTATGGAATGTCCCCATAAACCATGAAAACACAACGTGTGTGTGTGCGTTTTTGTGATTTATGAGGACACAAATGTGTATAATGTCATGTGTATTACAGTGGTATTACAACTTAAACATGTTTTATGAGGACATTTCATGCATCCTCATATTTCAAACATACTAAACAATGTTTAATTAAAATGTAAAATAGCAGAACATTTTGTGTGATGGGTAGGTTTAGGGGGACAGAATGTACAGTATAAAAACCATTACGCCTATGGAATGTCCCCATAAACCATGAAAACACAATGTGTGTGTGTGCGCTCAGGCACCTCATCACCAGCTGAAACCACATGACTCACGGATCAGCACAGATTGAACCCGTCACACCAAAACAACATCTGACAAACATCTCGAGGTGGACGAGGAAAAAAACAGTTATTTCTTAAATTCAGAGATTATTTGAAGGTAATATGAGACGAGAAGCTTCAGATGCAAAATTACACTCAGTGAGAAAGAGATTTGTCACCAACTACGACAACAGAATCCTGCAGAAAAACAAGAACCCGAGAATAATCGTTTCATCTTCATGGTTGAATAAAGTTATTGTTGTTTTTGCGCACAGAAAGTGTTCTGGTCTCTTGATCCACTGCGTCACGTGACTGTTTTAACCATGTCTTTACTTCCTTTCTGGAGCTTGAAAGTGTGGATTATATTGATCTATGAACGAGTCATAAACCTCATCAAAAACATCTTCATTTGTGTCTGAAGATGAAGGAAGGACATGAGGGAGAATTCATGACAGAAATCTCAGTTCTGGGTGAATTAACAAGACGAAGAACCTTTAGTGATTCCATCATGAGATCATTTTATAGAGTTAGTTTCAATTGATTTTATTTCACTTCATTTTTTAATTTGAATTAAACCGCTTGTTTATCAGTAGAAACAACGAAATAACCTTTTAAACAAAGTATTACGCAATCATTCAAGACGTTTCTCCTCATATAGAAGCTTTTCATCATGAAGGACAATCTCTGATCATTCACTCTCCATGTCATCAAGATATTCTTTCTTTTTTCAGTTGAAAAGAAATGAAGGTTGAAGAAAACATTCCAGGATTTTTCTGTGATGCGCCACACATCACGTCATCACGCTGGAGAGGTCACGTGACGTAGGCGGAAGTACCGATCCAAAGTGAACGACAAAGATGAAGTCAAACGGCTTTTACAAAAAAGGTAAAATGACGAGATGTCAGATTGAAGTTGGAGAAAATGAGATGAGTAGGTCCTGCGTCACGTGACCTTTCCAGCGTGATGACGTGATGTGTGGCGCATCAGAGCAGTGCAAGACCAGCATTTGAGATTAAAAAGTTTTTTTTTATATAAAATGTTGATTTTTCTTTAGATCAGACTCTTATTCCTCGTCTGGATCATGTAGATCTTTGAAGCTGCACTGAAACTGACATTTGGACCCGTTGAACCCCATTGAAGTCCACTATATGGAGAACAATCTTTTCCACTGAAGAAAGAAAGACATCTTGGATGACATGAAGGAGAGCGAATGATCAGGAAACTTTAATTCTGAACTGAACGACTCAAGAACTCTATATTTACTCAAATAAAGGATCATATTTCAAACCCCAAACCAGGAGGATATATTTTGCATAAAGAAACTGAAGCCTATTTAGCAATCCTTACCATTTCTATTACGACTATATAATTCAACTGGATGCTTCACTTGTTTTAATATAGACGACATTGATGAAATGCGCATGTTCAGAAGATCACTTCTACAGCTGAGACTGCAAACTCCTCACCACTTCAGGTTTACACGTCCCGGGACATGAGCTCGATCCTCACCTCATCATCATCATCATCATCATCATCATCATCACGTCACAGAGTGAAGTCAGTGCCTGCTGTACCTGTGGAGGCTGACGCTCCGCTCCGCGCGACGCCGCTGGAGAATCCATGCTCCTGTCTGGGACTGTGGGATCAGCTCAGATCCTCCTCCATCTGCTCAGCTGCTGCGGGCATCGGGATGACCTCCAGTGACAGAGGCGCGAATGCTCGCGGTTTCTCGAGCGCGCGCCGCAGAACTTCAGTCACGGACTGACAGCGCGCGCACAGAAACACTGTGACTTTGGTGGGACACATTTACCCTCAGTGGACCGGGGTTGCCAGATCTGCGAAACAAACTATCGCATTCCCAAAATATGTAGTTTACATAGTTAGTGCCGTGATCATAAACAGCCCTCGGCACAAAAACAGTGAGATCTTATAGTTTGGGCGTTTGGTAGAGTATAAAACACTTCCAAGCAGGCAAATACAATTGGTGCAATATGGCGGGAATCAAACCAATTACGCGGGAAAACCGTGGACTTGGCAACAGCGCGCTGGACGGATAGCAGTCGAGCTCAATTCCCGCACTGAGGATCTGAATGACATTTCAATAATCAGCAGAATTAACAAGCATGGAAACTTGAGCACAAGCGTCTCTTTAATGAACAGGGCAGAATTATTCCTAATATAGAAACAAAGCAACGCTTTTTGAACGTTTCCAGAACTCAACATTAGGAAACCAACAAGAGAGTCGATATTAGGGTTTTCAGCTACATTTAAAACCATTACAAAATTCAAAGAGCAAAAATGTCAACGGTAGGCTTCTATTCTACGATCTGAAGGCTGAGTGATTAATGACAGAAACTCGTGTCGTTCTTCACCCGCAAGACCTTCGTTCATCCTCAGAACACTGAGAGTTGAGATTTCTGTGCCGCCTTTTAGGGTTTGAAAAACGGTGGTCAAGACGTCATTAAAGTAATCCAGTGCCGCGCACAAAACAATCTCCAACACGAGTAAGTCACTGGCGTATGACCAAATGTCACAAGGCAAATAAAAAGGCCTTTAATTACTGTACAATTACTGGCACCTGCAAATCAAACTTCTCAAACGCATATAGTTTGAGTTTTACGCTCAAATCTGAAGCGCTCACCCCGAAAGAATTGAGCGTTCACGACTCGAACGGACAATTTCACACAAAATGGCCACGTTTCCCAACCCGGTTCCTTTTGTTTCCCTCATCGGACCCATATATCCCACTGAAGTGGATGAGGTGAATCAGGAAGAGCTGGTTGGAAACACATTCAAGTAAAAACAAACACACGTCAGACTCTTAAAATCGGACCATGAACGTTTGCCAGGGTAGTTTTATTGTATTCATTTTTTTTTTACAGCCATTACAAAAATGTAGTAGACTCAACTTTAGTTTGGCTGACAATCTCCCCCAAAATATTATAACATTTTCAACGGCTGAAACTGAACACCAGATGAACTCAAACCCTTGTGTACAAGACTTAAAGGAAACCCTCACAAAAAATGATTAGAGCATAAATAACAATCGTCTAACAAACTCTGTACATGTAATATTGCCGATTTCAAATGATAATATCTATGGAGAACCTTGATTTAGAGGATTCACACATTAAAAAACTCCTGCAAATGCGTTTCTGATTTCTAGACTTGGCCTTTAAATTTTTTTTTTTTTTTTAAAGTCTGAAACAAGTCACAATTTTCTCATCAGGTACATCACAGAAAACAAAGCTTTTAAAACAAGTGACTGCAACAGCCTTGGTCCGTTTGCAAAAAAGTTGATTTTCAGCTGTTTTTCTCCCATGAGGCAATAAAATGCATTCGTTTAAAAAAAAAAAAAAAAAAAAAAATTACACACGTCAAAACTCAGAACAGAAAACGTGTCCATCGATTAACAAACACACAACGTGCGGTCCACACAACTCAAAGTAACCAATTCATATTTAAAGTGACAGTGACAGTCATAACTAATAACTCGTGAGCTCAACTTTGCATAATCCTGTGATTCTGGAGCTCGACGCTCGTGTTCTTCACTGAAGAGCACTTGATCAAGGCAAACCGTAGAACATAAATAGTGTAGGAAATATAAAACGTGTTTATGTACAAATGCATCCATAACCCGTCAAGATGTAATACTATACTTTGTTATATCACAGCATATTTTACGCCAACCTTCACTTTAATATATCATCATCATCATCATCATCATCATCATCATCATCATCATCATCATCATCATCATCATCATCATACTTCATGTATATTTTGAGCGGAACATGCGAGTATTTAAAGAGCGGCCGTTAAGAGTTCAAATTAAAAATTAAGGCACGTTAAAAAACTGCAGCAAACCAATAACGACTGCGTAAATACTTCTGGATATTTCTTGTAATCAAGAGTGGAGCTCAAAACGCTAAAAATGTGATTTATCATAATGACGACTTCGATCGGATTTATTAAAAGCAGCAATAAATCATAAACAGCCGATTGTCTAAATCATACGAATTGCTGCCGTTCTCAAACAGGATGTCATTGATCATAATAAAAGAAATCGGTGAAAACATTCCAGATGCCAAACAGTTTTAGTTCTAAAACAATAAAAACAGTAAATATGTAAAAGCAGCTGATCTGCAGCCGCAGCCGCTCAACCATCTCGAAGAGATCCGGCCGAAGCGGAGCGCTCGTTAATACTGGTGCTTCCACAGGACGACCCGCTTGTCCACGCCGCCCGTGATGACCGTGCTGCCCTGTTCGTTCATCCACAGACACGTCACCGCACCTGCGTCACATGACAGGAGGATCATGGCGCTCCAAACACACGCTAAAGCCATTCAAACTGATGGAGCGCGAGCTTATAACGGTCATAACTTCACAAACTAATGAAAATCAGCAAATTTGCTCTCAGATTTTGAAATGAACTGGAGTTAATTTATGTCAATTTGTCTATTTATAGTTTGTGTACATTCACTCAAATTTAGCAACATTCAGTCCTGAAAGAGAGAGAGCGCTGGGAAACACGCTCAACATTTCAGCATGAGGCAAATCTAATAAAGTCACTTCACATCCCAGATCAAAACTGACCCACGACAATTTAGGAGATTAAGATTTTAAGTGAGAGATATTTCGTTTAAAAATGGCTACATCTCTTAATTGTAAATCAATAAAGATCAGATTTTTATATATATATATAAAATAATAATAAAATTAAATAATTAATTATAATTATTACTACAACAACATAAATAATTATGACAACTATATCATTAAAAATGCTGTCATAATAATAATAATTATTATTAAAGTTGCCAGGATTTTAACATTCACGAAACTTTCATGGCCCCCAGAATATTTTCTATGAATAACTGAACATGCAATAGAGAAAAAAAAAAAAAAAAGCCTTTTTTCACGGTTAAACTTTTTTCACTCGGTTTCACAGAGTTTGTCCTCTCAGGTGTGTGACCGCGCCCCTCAGCATAGAACCATTTTTTTTCCCCTTAATTTGCTAAATAATGCGCACTTCATTCCCGTGAATTATAAATGGAGCGTGTGAATTGTGCGTTTGAGGTCATGTGCGGGGCTGAAGTGAACGGATTTCAGGTTTACGGCTCCGTGTGTTTACCTGAGTGAGCAGCAGGTATTTTGTGGATGACTTTACTGCTGAGCAGGTTCCACACGCTGAGATCTCCCGACACCCCTCCAGACAACACCGTGTTTCCATCCCAGCAGAAGCACCTAAAAGGAGGACAGATCTTTGACATGGAAAGCACAGGAAGTTCCGCATGTCGACCCGACACGGCGTCCTGCTCACCTCTGCTCCTGCTCGGCACGCACAGTAGCAATGAGCATTCCCGTCTGCACATCCGTGACCGCCAGACACGAGTCCTCGCCGACACTCAAGACATGTCTGCTGTCTGAACACACACACGCCGCTTTATGAGACGACCTCCATCCAAACAAGCCACACAGATCTGGATCAACAGTCACACACTCACCAGGACTGAAGGCCACCTGATGAATCTTCCCAGAATGGCAGCTCCGCTGATTCAGCGGCACCGGGCTGGCGAGATCCCACACAGTGAGGGTTCCTTCTTTAGTGCCCGTCGCCAGAAGTGTGCCCGCCGGGCTGAGATCTGACGTGTTCACCTGAGCGTACAGAAGGTCAGTGACATCATACAAGGCACTTTTCTTGAATAAGTCACAAACACACAACATTAACAGGAAAAGGAGCGCTGCATCCCAATTCTATGCCTTTTGCAGTATAAACTGTGCGATTTGATGGAAGTGTGCGATAGCACTATATAAAAACAGAAAGAGGTCAGTGTATAGAGCGTGTTCAGAGACGTTCTAGCCCTGCTTCAGCACACCGGTTCTGAGAAGTGCCAAACAAACGAGCAGCTCTTATACTCGTCACACACCCCGGCCTCGTGCTCGTACTCCGCCAGCAGCTCGAACCGAGTCCGTTTGTTACTGGAGACGTCAGCGGCGGCACACTTCCAAATCTGTCAATCAGAAACACAAGGGGATTTACATTTAAAGCATCGGATTATCATAAACATGAAGAGGAGAGCAAGTTTTACTTGAAGCCTTCGTGTAGAATTCACTTTATTTTTGGTTTCAATTATTTCTGAAAAGAGTGCAGTATAATCTTTGCAGATTTAGTTGTTGGGCCGCAGCACCACCCCACATTTGACGTGTCATTCCCTCTAGCGCCACCAACTGTCTGAAACTGCACTTATGTTTGAGCCAATTACTCTTAACCCAGAAACACTTCTGAACTCGTCTGAGACGATTCGGCCAATTTTCACCAAAATTGTCTCCGATCACCTTCAGACAAAATCTAATTAAAAGGTTTATAGACCAATCCATTCACACATTAAACAGATTCGATGAAGAGCACGTCAAAATGACCTCGGTACAATCACGACCCGATTAGTTTTGGCACAGTGCCACCTACTGGTCAGGAGATATAGCCATTTTTGCTTCTATAACTTCTGAACAGTTGGGATCAAAAGAGATATTTATGATTTTTGGTCAGTTGAACAACACCCAATTTTCCAGCAACCATTTGGCTGGTCAGCCATCTTGAGTTTTATTGGTAAAACATGCATTTAATGAACGTATTTGCATATTGTTAGTGCGTCATTGACAGCATGATCTGAATACTCCAATTAAAACCCATTAGTATTTTTTAAGAATCATTATGAATTGTCGCAAACCTTATTTAGCCTATTTTAATGAATCGGAGTCAAACCCGGAGCAATGACAACAATCATGCCATTATTTGGTTGAAACCGCCGTCCACTATTTTGAATTTCTTGGAGAAACAATCCTTTTCGAACTCGGAGACTTTGTCAGATTCTCACCAAAATTGGCTCAGATCATCTTCAGACTATGCCAGGAAAAAGTGTCCAAGCTTGACTGACCAAACCCTTTTCGGCATGATGTCAAGCTGATTCTGAGGCCGCAAGTTTTGCAAAATTTTGGCATATTGAGCCATTATTTGTGGTCGGTGTGAAGAAAAACCAATTTGGTAACAGCGCCACCTATTGGTCAAAATCCATAAGCCATTAAATCATATTAGTGACCATATTCATACATTTTCAGCTTATTCACCATGTTCTCATACGTCTTCATGCTTCGTGTTCGTGGCCATTTACATCTGAGATGGGCCGTCATGCATTTTAATGTACTATACTTTCCAAAAATGTGTTCAAAGAATAGAAAAGTATTATAATGCGTTACAACTGTAGTTAAAATTATTTTTACTGGGGTAGTTATGTTTTGTAATGCACCTTATATTACATTTTGTTGACTCATGAATAACTGCAAGATGCATTTCATATAAAGCGTTATCGAATACGTCACTATAATTAAGAAGATGCTGTTGTTGTTTTTTTTAAAACATTTCGCACCAAGTAAACAGGATGTGAGATTTAGTACGCAAGAAAGCAGACTTGTTAGCAATGTGCTCTACCTTCACGGTGGAGTCCCAGGATGCCGTGTAAAGTTTGTCATCCCTCCAGCAGATGTGACTCACTGCATCATCGTGACCCATCAGAGTGTCTTGTCTTCGTCCATACGGTATGGAGTAAAAATACCTACAAACAAGAAGGGGATCAAAGAGTGATGGTGATAAAAATGGGAGAAATGACAAGAATTGTAGGGATGATTGTGGTTCCCACAAACGCTTACACGTTATTGTCCCAGGAGGAGCACACAACGACCTCATCGTCAGGCAGCATCAGACAGGAGGACAGCGCCTTCAGTCGAGAGAAGAGTGGACTTAGTTGGAGATCAGATGAGCTTCATGTAACGTGGCGGTGGGTTTACAGCTTGTTTGGACACTCAAGCCACACGAAAGTTTAAAAATGTGTCGCTCTTTAGGCGAGTTTGGTCTTGACTCGGATTGGTGGAACTTCCTGAACAGCATCATGGCTAGTGTAGTTTTCCACCACGATTTAAACAATCATTTGAAAACCAAGTTGACAAGGCAGGCTGACGGCTTTACCGGAAGCAAACGCCATCGATTAACCTCATAGCTTAAGGTCTTAACAGATCAAGTTCATCATTTTCTCTATGGAGAATCAATGGAGTTTTTACCTCAAGAACATGCAAATATTGTCATCTTTACCAGAATGTAATACTATGATTGTACAAAATATTGTTTAACTTCAGAAACACCATGAAAGTGAATAACCAATTCAACCACATGGGTTCAATACGCGCGTCACATGACTAAACGAGTCACTTTACGAATATCGCCGCTTTAATAGCCCAAACTACAAAACGTACAACATTTTCAAACGTACCGACTTGGGAGGGAGTCTAAAAAAAAAAGCTCTGTAGTTTAAAATCACTAGGAAAGGACCGGGGAAGTGTAGAACGTTAACTCGTGCGATTAAACGTGAATTTATAAGCGTAGCTTGTGTGCCCAAATACTTTTGGGGCCACTGCATCTTCTACAGTCTCTGGAGAGCTTACCATGTTGGAGAAGGACACGCTTCTTTGCAGGCCGTTATCTTTTGAGAACATCTTCAGTGTGGAGTCTACATGAGGATATAGAGTTAACAAAATGCTAAACCATGTTAGTAAACATGTTAAAAAAAACCCTACCAATGTGTTAATCCATACAAGAAATATGGCAACAAACATCCAAATCATGATAACATGGTAGAAACATGCCTGCAATGTCATAATTCAAATTACAAATATGCCAACAAGTTAAATCAAGCTAGAAATATGCAACAAATGTGTTCATTCATGTTAGCCATGTGGTGAAAAACATCGTCACATGCCAACAATGTGCCAAATTGTTCAACGCCAAGACATTCAATGTGCCAATTCATACTAAAATTAGCACGTTCTTAACATGTTACCATATTTCATGGCGGAACCACGGCGGAACCACGGCGGAACCACGGCGGAACCACGGCGGAACCACGGCGGAACCACGGCGGAACCACGGCGGAACCACGGCGACATACTAAAACCTGATTAAAATTCTGAGAAATCAATCTCAGTCAATTTTATGGCAGACTTTCAGACTAAATAATGGACAAATTGCTAACCTTGAGAGGTTGAGAAGACGGATTCTCCACTGAGGGTCATGGCAATTCCAGTTACCGCTCTGCAGAACCAAAACCCGGTGAACTCTACACGTCTAATCAAACACACGGACACGAAACCACACGAACAGATACTCACTCCTTGTGTATTTTGTGGCAAGACTGCGAAACAAGCTTGTTCATGTTGCTCCAGGCCATTTTCCTGCTCTCCTCAGTCAGGTCCTCGAATGACTCCATACTAGGAGACGCTGCACAAAACATCAAGATCCAGCTGCTATAGCGCCCATTTAACGGGATCGTGAACCGCATTTTTTGCGCTACCCCTTTAAGACGGCGTACCTGGCGAGAGCTCGCTGCTGCTGAGGCTGGCCGTCGCCGACAGGTTGTTGAAGCGTGGCGTGATCCTCTGAGGATGAGGAGTGACGAAGAGTTGCCGTGGCGTTTGTCCGAACTCCAATATTTGGGTTAGCATGGCTATTTTCTGATCCGGGTCCTCAATACTGCAGAAACACACAGACACGCACTGACAAATGAACAAACCACAGAGTCCGGATCAAATCAATGTTCAAAGAGGAGCGACTGAAAGATTTTAATTTCATTAAGTTACCTGTCGCAGTCAACTCCTCCCTCGTACGTTAACGGATGGAAAACTGTAAGACAGCAGAGGGTGTATTTATTCATATTAAAACAATAAATCATCATGTAATATCTGTGCTGGTGTATTTTACCGTTATGGCTGGCCACGGCTTCACTTCCCTTCTGTTTGTAGCCGAACACCAGATCGATCCACTCGTGCAGGTGTTCAGACACAAACTGACTCTCCAGCGCAAGACACATTTTCTGCAAGAAGTCATCTGGATCTACACACACACAGACACACACACACACACACACACAAGTGTGAATGAAACCTCATACAAGTGACGGCGGGTTCATTTGCTTAAGCCACATGAATTTTTTAAATCAGGAAACCACATGAAGTTCATGCGTTTGTCATGTTAGAGTTAGCTGTGAGCGTTATTAATCGTTTATCATGTTAGCATGTCTTCACATTTTGTTGACATGTTATAATACATAGCTAACATGTTTTAACAAATTTGCATGTTACTAGCATGCTTTAGCACACTGCTTGCATGAACTAACATGTTGCAAGTACATTCATGCTAACGGCGTGCTAAAACTAGCATGTTAACGTCACGTTAAGGTTAAATCATGTTAGCAATTTGTTAAAACATGTTGCTAGTATGTTTTAGCACATTGCTAACATGATTTAACATGTAACCTGCAAGTACGTTTTAACAGGCCGTTAGCATTAACTAGCATGTTGCTAACATAATACATTGATCGTATTTTAACATTCTTCGCATGTTTTAACATTACTAGCCTGGCCTGAGCTACATGCTATTGGATAAATTTTGGCCCCGTCAAAAAAATTCTATGGGATTTTTTTGTAGTTAATGAAAAACGCAAGTCTGAGTAAGATTAAACACCGAATTTGCCCCGTACGTTATTTTTTTTTTAGATTGATAAAAGCTAATATTCTGTAAACATCTCATTTTCCAAATTAAAGGACTATAATTTTAAAGAATTCCTAGTTCAGTCATGAAACACAAGGGGGCGCAGGCTGGTGGACCTTTACAGGCAATCACATCACATGCTGATCCTGCAGCCAATGAGATTCTTTGCCCAGTATTCAAATACTCTGGTTCAGGGTTTGCTAAAGTCCCTCCACCTCCCCAGCTCCACCTGCAGGATTCATGATCGTCTACATTTACGCCGCAGATCTTGCTGCCTTTCACAACGTGCTTCATTGTCGTTTACAAATCACCCCGACACGGTCAAACCACTGAGCCCAAATCAGCAGGAGAACGAGGAACACGCACCTGACGCCCACGGAGGAAGTTCAACACTCTCGACTCTTCCTCCTCCCTGCCTCCGGCCCAGATTCAACCCCAGCAGATTCTTCAGAAAGCTGCTATCGCTTCCGTAGAACTCCGGAATCAGCTGTAAACAACCACCAGATCCACTATAGCGAGACCTAAAGCGGTAAAAACCTGAGCACACCGAATTATTGAGCAAGTGACGTAAAACTCACCTCTTTGAAATCAGTGGCTCCCTCTAAACAATTCTTCCACGTCTCGCCAACACTGTACGCAAAAGTGCATGTCATTGTAAACGAACGCTTTCAGTCGTGGCATGTTTGTGTGCGGATGTGTTTGCAAATACCTGTTGAACATTCGGTCTGCGTGATCGAAGCGGCCGTTCTGCAGGCAGAGCATGTGTTCTGGAGCTGCAGGAGGCAAAAGTGTGCCATCAAACATCCAGAGCAAACAGTAGGTGGCGTGCTGTGCAACAGGAATTTAACCAATTCGGTTGAAATGCTTCCTTGTGAAAGCAAACTGAACCACGATGGTTGACAAGTTCGCGCCGCTGACTGTTGAAGTATATTCTACTAATACATGGTTCACTCTGAATCTAACAAATTTGATTTTGTTGATTTATTTTCTGGGTGAAGACATGCATAAACGAAGGAAGCCAAAACATCAAGTGTCATGGATCAAGATTTCCGAGTAATCCAATATTTTGTAGAGGCGATTCTCACCTGAGGTTTTACAGACGGGGAAAAATGAGAAAAATCACTTCCACACAGATTGGTAATAAAATCTGCTGATTAATACGAGTTTAAGATGAATAGATTTGTTCTTAAATGTCCCTTTCGGCCAGAGAGAGGGTGACTTAAAATGACAAAAACAAAAGGGTTTTAAAGAATGAAACCTCACGTTTCCGCCTTTAAAAGATTTAAGAAAAGAGATGTCGAGATTATATTAACATTCTTATGATCATATTTAAAATGTGGTTGTTCAGACTTTCAGAATTCACACTTGCCTTTTGATCCACTGGTTAATGCATGTAAAAGGCTGAATGAAAATGAATTATTCACTCCGACAGCAGGTGGCGCTTATGGGACTGTAGAAATATAGCGGGGACCCTGGTTATACAAAGCAGCTGCGCTTATGAACGGTGAATTTCTCTGAAAGGCGGGTGATATGAACACCAAATTAAACAGTAGATCATAAATGTGAACAGAGCAACATTTACTGTGAAAAACGCAGCGCTCATTTAATTAAATATCGAAGTTTAATGAATCACATTAAGCCATATCATGATTCCCAATTTTCCATCCCCACATTTGAGACCTCTTGAAGACTCATAACATTAAAAGGGGATCGTTCAGCCAAAAATAAATGATCCCACGATTTACTGACAGTCAAGCCACCCTAGGTGCATATGACCATCTTTCAGACGAACACAATCAGATACATTTAAAATATTCTGACTCTTCCAAGCTTTACAAAAAGGTAATGAATGGAGGAGGGCGAGAATTTAAAGTCCAGAAAGGGCATCCATCCATCATCCAAGTAATCCACACGGCTCGTTTTAAATATGGATATCTTTCCTTAAAAACGAAACGTCGCTTCACTTCAGAAGGTCTTCAAAAGGATAATCATACAACGCTGGGGGTTCATGATGATTGATGCACTTTTGGCTTCTCAGTCTCACCCCTCACCCATTATAAAGCTCGGAAGAGCGTTTTTTTCAATATCTCTGATTGCGTTTGTGTGAAAGAAGACAGCCATATACACTTAGGATGGCTTGAGAGAGAGTAAATCATGGGAAAGTTCATCTTTGGGTGAACCATCCCTTTAAAGAGGAGTTATGGCCTTGAAGTCCTTTCAGAAAACCCATCATTAGCTCAATTAATTTTATTATTAAAATAAAGTGACGTAAAGCATCACCCATTTCACTGATGAACGCATGTTTAGATATTCTGTCATAAAGCGCAGAGAGCTAAAATTGTAATGTTGCAACTTATATACACCGTCAAAAATCAAACGCTCTTGCCCGAGACAGACAGGAAGAACCTTACCGACTCTGACAAGGTAGAAGAGCACGTATCCAGGTGATGAATAGTGACTGCCGTACATGAAGCGAGGCTCAGGCATGTCTCTGTAGCGTTCCTGCAGCGCACAGACAAACACAAAATCACCTACCGCTTTTAAAGGACAACGGTGCATCAGTCAGGATTTCTCACCAGTAATCTCTCCAGTCTCTCCGTGTTTAAAGCTCCAATCGGTTTGCCGAGATCTCGAAATGAAGCGGGGTTCAGCAAGTCTGAAATAAACATCTTTCAGTATACGTGCTTTGCATGAATTACAGACGGTCTGAGAAGGTCGCGTGCGCGAGACTGACCCAGCTGCGCGCTGCTGTAGTCGCTGAGGACCCAGGGAAACACCGGATACTGGGAGAGATCGTTCACGCTGCGGTCGGCGAGATTGTTGAGATGCAGCAGGTACTGATAGTTGGAGATGTGACCCCTCTGCCACTGCAGCATGTAGCTCTCCGCCGTGTGCTCCGCGATATGGTTCTCTGTCACACACACGGACCTCGTCAAGTCAACGCATTTAATCACAAGTCATGAAACTGCAAAAATGGGAAATTAGCGGTATCGATGACATTCAAAGCATCATTTTAATAAAATGACACGTAAAACGTGCCCTAATGTTACACCAGACACGCTCACAACTACCGTAATTTCCGGACTATTGAACGCACCTGAATATAAGCCGCAACCACTGAATTTAAAAAAATATATTATTTTGAACATAAATAAGCCGCAGGTGTCTACAGGTACATTGAAACAAATGAACTTTAACCTCTAAAATCCTCAAACTTCGTCGCGGTGGCGATTGTTTTGGCTTTCAGTCGGATCTGCACAGCGGAAACATCTCGAATGTTCGTTCACATTCTGTGATGTGTCAGTTTTTTGGCGGCATGTTTACGGTTTAGATTAAATCGAGCGCGCTCACACTTCCCGTCATTCTGATTACGGTAGTCATTCTGTCACCCTTCTGTCTAAACCGTAAACATGCCGCCAAAAAACTGAGCACATCACAATGTTCTTTGAATGGAAAAAAATTTGAAAGCAGGAAAAATCCATAGATTAGCCGCGTCTTTGTTTAAGCCGCAAGGTTCAAAGCGTGGGGAAAAAAAGTTGCGGCTTATAGTCCGGAAAATACGGTACTTACAGAAATACGGTCCATGAGACAACCTCCCAAGAGCCCTACAAATAAAGCCTACCAAGGAAAGTCGCAATGTAGTAGTAAAGCTCATCTCTCTCTTTAGTGTTGTAGAACTTCAGGTAGATGTCAGAGCGCAGGTCGTTCTCCGTGCAAAACACCTCGAGGCCCTTAAAGCACACACAGGGTAAATGCGTCTGCAAAAGTGTGTCGGTGTGAACACAAGCATTGAGGAAATCACTCACTAAAGGCCTCAAGCCGTGTCTCCGTTTGTAGATGCGTCGTACGCTGTGTAGCCCGATCTGCACCACTGAATCCTTTCAGAAATACAGAAACGCACATGAGGACCCCAGTGAAGGAACATCCCAAAGAAAGCGTGAAGACTCACCGGATATCCGTTCAGAGGCTGGAAGTAAAGATTGCAATCGGTGATGCAAACGTGACCCGCGTTTGTCACCAGAGGAGAAACCATTTCCGCCTCGCACTCCATGTGTGGCCGTTCGGTCATGCTCTGAAAACTGCACACACACACACACACACACACGCGTTAATATTCCTACTAGAACACGAATCTGAACACCAACCCATGAGTGAACGTTACCTGTTCTTATCAAAAGACGTTCTCGCCAACCTGGACTGCAGTATAGCTGCAATCTTCAACAGAAACGCATACAGATCACCCACAAATCCTCAAAAAACAAACACCACACGGAGGTTTATTTCACTGTACTGACCATTGCCGTCTGATCGCCCAGTTTATCCAGACAGGACGCTCTGTGCAACTGTAAAAACAGCCGCGTTATTTAAGCAAAGACAAAACTACCACAGAAGAGAAAGGAAAAGCCAAACCTGTAACAACATCTGAACAACATCCTCCGTTTTTCCGGACGCCTCCAATTGGAACGTGACCTTGTTTTCTCCCTAACGTGCAACAATCAAGCCACACATCAGTTCACTAATAATATTACACATTAAAACGTGCCAAAACTTGAACGAGAGACGACTTAAACTCACCCTCTCATATTTATAGGGAGCAACCACATTCTCTTCTTTAATTAGATAAATCTGACAAAAAACATAAGCGTTAAATATTGAAACTCTGCGAGGGAGCAGAAGTGAAACGGAGGCGCGCTCACCTGCTTGGTTTCTATGAGAATGCAGGCAGGTTTACTTCTGCAAACACGCATGATAAAGAAAGAAAGAAAGAAAGACGAACGTCAGCAAAACGACACTAATAATCCATCACTGTAAAACGAGATTCGTGCGAGCGGTCATTACTCTGAAAACGGGTTGTGGAGCGTTTCCTCCAGCGCCGCGATTCCCTTGCAGTCTTTCAGAGGAATCTGCAGGAAAGACATGTCTCACTGAAGCACATAAAAACACAGCAGCGGAGTGTGCGGACATTACGATTATACCTTTAAAATGGGCTCCTTCACGTCATCGGGTTCAAAAATGACTGATTTGGAGCAGATTTTTAATGAGCCGCTGCATCGTCTGTGTAGAAACAAAAATAGAGAATTAAAAGACACAGATTGAATTCAGTAATAAGTGCAATTCACCTTTACTCCTCAAGGTGGTGATGTTTCTCATAATTTCTGCAGGTAACTGACAATTGTAACATCGTTTTAATTAGGCCACTTCATTTCTCAACATCCAGTAATGAGTCTTTGAATCATTCAATTAAGAGGTTAATTCAAAAACACAAATTCATCCAGTCATGAAGCAAGTCTGAGTCATTGAATCATTCAATCAATACATTTATAAAAGAGCCGATTCATCCAGTAAACAGGTCGTGAAGGTCCAGCACCAGCACATGTGAAGGACAGTAAAATCAAAACCGTAGGTTTCTGATTCATATATAAAGCACCTTCATATAACGTTAACGTACCACGACGTGTTTATCCCACATCTACCTTAGAAGATCCGAGTCAGTGTCCAAGTGGCCGTATTTCACGCTCACGCGGTGCACTCGACTGCCCTGCACTATTATTAGTGAATCAGTGAACATGCGAGAGATTTTGGACACCGCAACAAGCCGACAGGAGTCCACTGCCCTGACACGAGCGCCATCAACGAATGGAGTCGACTCCGCATCGAGTCAGTGTCATATTCCCTTATGAATGATTCAGGATCAGTTGTTCCGTCAGTGCGCTCACCTGTTCGCCTCCGGACCGCTGCCGGTCAGATTATATGCGGTGTGCTGCTCAAAATAATGTTCCTCCAGATCCAGCAACAGCAGCGAGAATCTGCGCAGAAACATGAGCAAACGGAAATGAGTGAAGCGGGATTCAGAGAGGAAATAAAACCAATTAATTCAATGACACAGTCTCTCACCACAGAGAGGAGCAGTCGCCGCCGGAGGTAAAAACTCCATCGGGAAACTGATTTAACAACAACGTATAAGTTGCTTCTGTTGAAGCCGTCAGCCTGGATTTATAATTTCAACCCATTTTTAAATAACCTTGTTTAAAAGAGGAATGTGGTTAAAAACTACATTACCCATGATGCCCCATTATTGAGATTTTATCTTATCTTTATATATTTATATTGTTTAAATTCTTAATTATGTTTAGCACTTATAATAATTGCACGATCTTGGAGTTGACCTGATTTACATTTCACTACTGGCTGAATATACTCTATACAACTGTGTATGTGACAAATAAAGAATCTTGATGCTGTAAAAACAGTTCCACCAATCAGAGTCAAAACAAGCTCTTTAGCTCCACCCACTCACTACAAATATAAATATATATATACACATACATATATATATAAATAGATTATTGCAGTTTGCAATGCTTCATGGGATTGTAGTTTTTCCCCTCACTAAAGCCCTTAAGTTCCTGTACCTTCGTCTGATTTTTCTTTTTAAAAGTTGGACTCACGTAGCATTGTTCATTTTAAATAGTGACGATATAAAGACACACAAACTAATGGTCCAGTTTGATGTCATTGTGACTTTAAGGAAAGTAAACAGTTACTGATCAAGTCGATTGAATGACATCAACAGCGAGTTGACAATCATTTTTATGATTCATGAGGTCAAAATAAAAGCGTTTTTGTACTGTACACCGTCTACACAACTCCACTGCTATAAGGGGAATGTTATATTCGGAGACAAGAAGTGGGATTGTATAAATAAATGTGCATGATCATAAATGCTGCGCGTGCTCGTACACAACAGGCCTGAAGTCTGAGGGAAAGCCGCGGAACTGAGGGAAAACACCCGTCCAGGCTGAAGGAATAAACACGAGCATCAGCTGAAGTGTGACAGCGCAACTGTACCTTTCCTTGAAGCGATCCTTCTTCGTGATAAACGCCATGAGGGACGCGCGGCTGCAGCGACATGTAAACACGGAAATGCGCGGAAACGGAAGCGCCACCAGCGGGAGTCTGA